>JAXFYN010000434.1:0-240142 GCA_036172215.1 Camellia granthamiana
CGCACTGTTTTGTGGCAGTTTGACACTCGCGCTATTTTGCGCGTCGCACTGTTTTGTGCAGTTCACACTCGCGCTATTTTGCGCGTCGCACTGTTTTGTGCAGTTTATCACTCGCGCTATTTGCGCGTCGCACTGTTTTGTGCAGTTCACACTCGCGCTATTTTGCGCGTCGCACTGTTTTGTGCAGTTTATCACTCGAGCTATTTTGCGCGTCGCACTGTTTTGTGCAGTTGACACTCGCGCTATTTTGCGCGTCGCACTTTTTGTGCAGTTGACACTCGCTCTATTTTGCGCGTCGCAGTGTTTTGTGCAGTTGACACTCGACGCTATTTTGCGCGTCGCAGTGTTTTGTGCAGTTCACACTCGCGCTATTTTGCGCGTCGCACTGTTTTGTGCAGTTCACACTCGCGCTATTTTGCGCGTCGCCCTGTTTTGTGCAGTTTATCAGTCGAGCTATTTTGCGCGTCGCACTGTTTTGTGCAGTTGACACTCGCGCTATTTTGCGCGTCGCAGTGTTTTTGTGCAGTTCACACTCGCGCTATTTTTGCGCGTCGCAGTGTTTTGTGCAGTTCACACTGGCGATATTTTGCGCGTCGCACTGTTTTGTGCAGTTCACACTCGCGCTATTTTGCGCGTCGCAACTGTTTTGTGCAGTTCACACTCGCGCTATTTTGCGCGTCGCACTGTTTTGTGCAGTTTATCACTGCCGCTATTTTGCGCGTCGCACTGTTTTGTGCAGTTGACACTCGCGCTATTTTACGCGTCGCACTGTTTTGTGCAGTTTATCACTCGAGCTATTTTGCGCGTCGCACTGTTTTGTTGACACTCAGCGCTATTTTGCGCGTCGCACTATTTGTGCAGTTTATCACTCGAGCTATTTTGCGCGTCGCAGTGTTTTGTGCAGTTCACACTCGCGCTATTTGCGCGTCGCACTGTTTTGTGCAGTTCACACTCGCGCTATTTTGCGCGTCGCGCTGTTTTGTGCAGTTCACACTCGCGCTATTTTGCGCGTCGCGCTGTTTTGTGCAGTTCACACTCGCGCTATTTTGCGCGTCGCAGTGTTTTGTGCAGTTCACACTGGCGCTATTTTGCGCGTCGCACTGTTTTGTGCAGTTCACACTGGCGCTATTTTGCGCGTCGCAGTGTTTTTGTGCAGTTCACACTCGCGCTATTTTGCGCGTCGCACTGTTTTGTGCAGTTGACACTCGCGCTATTTTTGCGCGTCGCACTGTTTTGTGCAGTTGACACTCGCGCTATTTTGCGCGTCGCACTGTATTGTGCAGTTCACCACTGCGCTATTTTGCGCGTCCGCACTGTTTTGTGCAGTTCACACTGGCGCTATTTTGCGCGTCGCAGTGTTTTGTGCAGTTCACACTCGCGCTATTTTGCGCGTCGCACTGTTTTGTGCAGTTGACACTCGCGCTATTTTGCGCGTCGCACTGTTATTGTGCAGTTCACACTCGCGCTATTTGCGCGTCGCACTGTTTTGTGCAGTTTATCACTCGCGCTATTTTGCGCGTCGCACTGTTTTGTGCAGTTCACACTCGCGCTATTTTGCGCGTCGCACTGTTTTGTGCAGTTTATCACTCGAGCTATTTTGCGCGTCGCACTGTTTTGTGCAGTTGACACTCGCAGCTATTTTGCGCGTCGCACTTTTTGTGCAGTTGACACTCGCTCTATTTTGCGCGTCGCAGTGTTTTGTGCAGTTGACACTCGCGCTATTTTGCGCGTCGCAGTGTTTTTGTGCAGTTCACACTCGCGCTATTTTTGCGCGTCGCACTGTTTTGTGCAGTTCACACTCGCGCTATTTTGCGCGTCGCCCTGTTTTGTGCAGTTATCAGTCGAGCTATTTTGCGCGTCGCACTGTTTTGTGCAGTTGACAACTCGCGCTATTTTGCGCGTCGCAGTGTTTTGTGCAGTTCACACTCGCGCTATTTTGCGCGTCGCAGTGTTTTGTGCAGTTCACACTGGCGATATTTTGCGCGTCGCACTGTTTTGTGCAGTTCACACTCGCGCTATTTTGCGCGTCGCACTGTTTTGTGCAGTTCACACTCGCGCTATTTTGCGCGTCGCACTGTTTTGTGCAGTTTATCACTGCCGCTATTTTGCGCGTCGCACTGTTTTGTGCAGTTGACACTCGCGCTATTTACGCGTCGCACTGTTTTGTGCAGTTTATCACTCGAGCTATTTTGCGCGTCGCACTGTTTTGTTGACACTCGCGCTATTTTGCGCGTCGCACTATTTTGTGCAGTTTATCACTCGAGCTATTTTGCGCGTCGCAGTGTTTTGTGCAGTTCACACTCGCGCTATTTTGGCGCGTCGCACTGTTTTGTGCAGTTCACACTCGCGCTATTTTGCGCGTCGCGCTGTTTTGTGCAGTTCACACTCGCGCTATTTTGCGCGTCGCGCTGTTTTGTGCAGTTCACACTCGCGCTATTTTGCGCGTCGCAGTGTTTTGTGCAGTTCACACTGGCGCTATTTTGCGCGTCGCACTGTTTTGTGCAGTTCACACTGGCGCTATTTTGCCGCGTCGCAGTGTTTTGTGCAGTTCACACTCGCGCTATTTTGCGCGTCGCACTGTTTTGTGCAGTTGACACTCGCGCTATTTTGCGCGTCGCACTGTTTTGTGCAGTTGACACTCGCGCTATTTTGCGCGTCGCACTGTTTTGTGCAGTTCACACTCGCGCTATTTTGCGCGTCGCACTGTTTTGTGCAGTTTATCACTCGCGCTATTTTGCGCGTCGCACTGTTTTGTGCAGTTCACACTCGCGCTATTTTGCGCGTCGCACTGTTTTGTGCAGTTTATCACTCGAGCTATTTTGCGCGTCGCACTGTTTTGCGCAGTTGACACTCGCGCTATTTTGCGCGTCGCACTTTTTGTGCAGTTGACACTCGCTCTATTTTGCGCGTCGCAGTGTTTTGTGCAGTTGACACTCGCGCTATTTTGCGCGTCGCAGTGTTTTGTGCAGTTCACACTCGCGCTATTTTTGCGCGTCGCACTGTTTTGTGCAGTTCACACTCGCGCTATTTTGCGCGTCGCCCTGTTTTGTGCAGTTTATCAGTCGAGCTATTTTGCGCGTCGCACTGTTTTGTGCAGTTGACACTCGCGCTATTTTGCGCGTCGCAGTGTTTTGTGCAGTTCACACTCGCGCTATTTTGCGCGTCGCAGTGTTTTGTGCAGTTCACACTGGCGATATTTTGCGCGTCGCACTGTTTTGTGCAGTTCACACTCGCGCTATTTTGCGCGTCGCACTGTTGTGTGCAGTTCACACTCGCGCTATTTTGCGCGTCGCACTGTTTTGTGCAGTTTATCACTGCGCTATTTTGCGCGTCGCACTGTTTTGTGCAGTTGACACTCGCGCTATTTTACGCGTCGCACTGTTTTGTGCAGTTATCACTCGAGCTATTTTGCGCGTCGCACTGTTTTTGTTGACACTCGCGCTATTTTGCGCGTCGCACTATTTTGTGCAGTTTATCACTCGAGCTATTTTGCGCGTCGCAGTGTTTTGTGCAGTTCACACTCGCGCTATTTTGCGCGTCGCACTGTTTTTGTGCAGTTCACACTCGCGCTATTTTGCGCGTCGCGCTGTTTTGTGCAGTTCACACTCGCGCTATTTTGCGCGTCGCGCTGTTTTGTGCAGTTCACACTCGCGCTATTTTGCGCGTCGCAGTGTTTTGTGCAGTTCACACTGGCGCTATTTTGCGCGTCGCACTGTTTTGTGCAGTTCACACTGGCGCTATTTTGCGCGTCGCAGTGTTTTTGTGCAGTTCACACTCGCTGCTATTTTGCGCGTCGCACTGTTTTGTGCAGTTGACACTCGCGCTTATTTTGCGCGTCGCACTGTTTTGTGCAGTTGACACTCGCGCTATTTTGCGCGTCGCACTGTTTTGTGCAGTTCACACTCGCGCTATTTTGCGCGTCGCACTGTTTTGTGCAGTTTATCACTCGCGCTATTTTGCGCGTCGCACTGTTTTGTGCAGTTCACACTCGCGCTGATTTTGCGCGTCGCACTGTTTTGTGCAGTTTATCACTCGAGCTATTTTGCGCGTCGCACTGTTTTGTGCAGTTGACAACTCGCGCTATTTTGCGCGTCGCACTTTTGTGCAGTTGACACTCGCTCTATTTTGCGCGTCGCAGTGTTTTGTGCAGTTGACACTCGCGCTATTTTGCGCGTCGCAGTGTTTTTGTGCAGTTCACACTCGCGCTATTTTGCGCGTCGCACTGTTTTGTGCAGTTCACACTCGCGCTATTTTGCGCGTCGCCCTGTTTTGTGCAGTTTATCAGTCGAGCTATTTTGCGCGTCGCACTGTTTTGTGCAGTTGACACTCGCGCTATTTTGCGCGTCGCAGTGTTTTGTGCAGTTCACACTCGCGTGCTATTTTGCGCGTCGCAGTGTTTTTTGCAGTTCACACTGGCGAATATTTTGCGCGTCGCACTGTTTTGTGCAGTTCACACTCGCGCTATTTTGCGCGTCGCACTGTTTTGTGCAGTTCACACTCGCGCTATTTTGCGCGTCGCACTGTTTTGTGCAGTTTATCACTGCCGCTATTTTGCGCGTCGCACTGTTTTTGTGCAGTTGACACTCGCGCTATTTTACGCGTCGCACTGTTTTGTGCAGTTTATCACTCGAGCTATTTTGCGCGTCGCACTGTTTTGTTGACACTCGCGCTATTTTGCGCGTCGCACTATTTTGTGCAGTTTATCACTCGAGCTATTTTGCGCGTCGCAGTGTTTTTGTGCAGTTCACACTCGCGCTATTTTGCGCGTCGCACTGTTTTTGTGCAGTTCACACTCGCGCTATTTTGCGCGTCGCGCTGTTTTTGTGCAGTTCACACTCGCGCTATTTTTGCGCGTCGCGCTGTTTTGTGCAGTTCACACTCGCGCTATTTTGCGCGTCGCAGTGTTTTGTGCAGTTCACACTGGCGCTATTTTGCGCGTCGCACTGTTTTGTGCAGTTCACACTGGCGCTATTTTGCGCGTCGCAGTTGTTTTGTGCAGTTCACACTCGCGCTATTTTGCGCGTCGCACTGTTTTGTGCAGTTGACACTCGCGCTATTTTGCGCGTCGCACTGTTTTGTTGCAGTTGACACTCGCGCTATTTTGCGCGTCCGCACTGTTTTGTGCAGTTCACACTCGCGCTATTTGCGCGTCGCACTGTTTTTGTGCAGTTTATCACTCGCGCTATTTTGCGCGTCGCACTGTTTTATGCAGTTCACACTCGCGCTATTTGCGCGTCGCACTGTTTTGTGCAGTTTATCACTCGAGCTATTTTGCGCGTCGCACTGTTTTTGTGCAGTTGGACACTCGCGCTATTTTGCGCGTCGCACTTTTTGTGCAGTTGACACTCGCTCTATTTTGCGCGTCGCAGTGTTTGTGCAGTTGACACTCGCGCTATTTTGCGCGTCGCAGTGTTTTGTGCAGTTCACACTCGCGCTATTTTGCGCGTCGCACTGTTTTGTGCAGTTCACACTCGCGCTATTTTTGCGCGTCGCCCTGTTTTGTGCAGTTTATCAGTCGAGCTATTTTGCGCGTCGCACTGTTTTGTGCAGTTGACACTCGCGCTATTTGCGCGTCGCAGTGTTTTGTGCAGTTCACACTCGCGCTATTTTGCGCGTCGCAGTGTTTTGTGCAGTTCACACTGGCGCTATTTTGCGCGTCGCACTGTTTTGTGCAGTTCACACTCGCGCTATTTTGCGCGTCGCACTGTTTTGTGCAGTTTCACACTCGCGCTATTTTGCGCGTCGCACTGTTTTGTGCAGTTTATCACTGCCGCTATTTTGCGCGTCGCACTGTTTTGTGCAGTTGACACTCGCGCTATTTTACGCGTCGCACTGTTTTGTGCAGTTTATCACTCGAGCTATTTTGCGCGTCGCACTGTTTTGTTGACACTCGCGCTATTTTGCGCGTCGCACTGTTTTGTGCAGTTTATCACTCGAGCTATTTTGCGCGTCGCAGTGTTTTGTGCAGTTCACACTCGCGCTAATTTTGCGCGTCGCACTGTTTTGTGCAGTTCACACTCGCGCTATTTTGCGCGTCGCGCTGTTTTGTGCAGTTCACACTCGCGCTATTTTGCGCGTCGCCCCTGTTTTGTGCAGTTTATCACTCGAGCTATTTTGCGCGTCGCACTGTTTTGTGCAGTTGACACTCGCGCTATTTTGCGCGTCGCAGTGTTTTGTGCAGTTCACACTCGCAGCTATTTTGCGCGTCGCGCTGTTTTGTGCAGTTCACACTCGCGCTATTTTGCGCGTCGCCCTGTTTTGTGCAGTTCACACTCGCGCTATTTTGCGCGTCGCGCTGTTTTGTGCAGTTCACACTCGCGCTAATTTGCGCGTCGCAGTGTTTTGTGCAGTTCACACTGGTCGCTATTTTGCGCGTCGCACCTGTTTTGTGCAGTTCACACCGCGCTATTTTGCGCGTCGCACTGTTTTGTGCAGTTCACACTCGCGCTATTTTGCGCGTCGCACTGTTTTGTGCAGTTTATCACTCCCGCTATTTTGCGCGTCGCACTGTTTTGTGCAGTTGACACTCGCGCTATTTTGCGCGTCGCACTGTTTTGTGCAGTTTATCACTCGAGCTATTTGCGCGTCGCACTGTTTTGTGCAGTTGACAATCGCGCTATTTTGCACGTCGCACTGTTTTGTGCAGTTTATCACTCGAGCTATTTTGCGCGTCGCACTGTTTTGTGCAGTTCACTCTCGCGCTATTTTGCGCGTCGCACTGTTTTGTGCAGTTCACAATCGCGCAATTTTGCGTGTCGCACTGTTTTGTGCCGTTTATCACTTGCTATATTTTGCGCGTCGCACTATTTTGTGCAGTTCAAACTCGCGCTATTTTGCGCGTCGCACTGTTTTTGTGCAGTTCACACTCGCCCTATTTTGCGCGTCGCCCTGTTTTGTGCAGTTTATCACTCGCGCTATTTTGCGCGTCGCACTGTTTTGTGCAGTTGACACTCGCGCTATTTTGCGCGTCGCACTGTTTTGTGCAGTTGACACTCGCGCTATTTTGCGCGTCGCAGTGTTTTGTGCAGTTCACACTCGCGCTATTTGCGCGTCGCACTGTTTTGTGCAGTTCACACTCGCGCTATTTTGCGCGTCGCGCTGTTTTGTGCAGTTCACACTCGCGCTATTTTGCGCGTCGCAGTGTTTTGTGCAGTTCACACTGGCGCTATTTTGCGCGTCGCGCTATTTTGTGCAGTTGACACTTCGCGCTATTTTGCGCGTCGCACTGTTTTGTGCAGTTCACACTCGCGCTATTTTGCGCGTCGCACTGTTTTGTGCAGTTTATCACTCGCGCTATTTTGCGCGTCGCACTGTTTTGTGCAGTTCACACTCGCGCTATTTTGCGCGTCGCACTGTTTTGTGCAGTTTATCACTCGAGCTATTTTGCGCGTCGCACTGTTTTGTGCAGTTGACACTCGCGCTATTTTGCGCGTCGCACTTTTTGTGCAGTTGACACTCGCTCTATTTTGCGCGTCGCAGTGTTTTTGTGCAGTTGACACTCGCGCTATTTTGCGCGTCGCAGTGTTTTGTGCAGTTCACACTCGCGCTATTTTGCGCGTCGCACTGTTTTGTGCAGTTCACACTCGCGCTATTTTGCGCGTCGCCCTGTTTTGTGCAGTTTATCAGTCGAGCTATTTTGCGCGTCGCACTGTTTTGTGCAGTTGACACTCGCGCTATTTTGCGCGTCGCAGTGTTTTGTGCAGTTCACACTCGCGCTATTTTGCGCGTCGCAGTGTTTTGTGCAGTTCACACTGGCGCTATTTTGCGCGTCGCACTGTTTTGTGCAGTTCACACTCGCGCTATTTTGCGCGTCGCACTGTTTTGTGCAGTTCACACTCGCGCTATTTTGCGCGTCGCACTGTTTTGTGCAGTTTATCACTGCCCGCTATTTTGCGCGTCGCACTGTTTTGTGCAGTTGACACTCGCGCTATTTTACGCGTCGCACTGTTTTGTGCAGTTTATCACTCGAGCTATTTTGCGCGTCGCACTGTTTTGTTGACACTCGCGCTATTTTGCGCGTCGCACTGTTTTGTGCAGTTTATCACTCGAGCTATTTTGCGCGTCGCAGTGTTTTGTGCAGTTCACACTCGCGCTATTTTGCGCGTCGCACTGTTTTGTGCAGTTCACACTCGCGCTATTTTGCGCGTCGCGCTGTTTTGTGCAGTTCACACTCGCGCTATTTTGCGCGTCGCCCTGTTTTGTGCAGTTATCACTCGAGCTATTTTGCGCGTCGCACTGTTTTGTGCAGTTGACACTCGCGCTATTTTGCGCGTCGCAGTGTTTTGTGCAGTTCACACTCGCGCTATTTTGCGCGTCGCGCTGTTTTGTGCAGTTCACACTCGCGCTATTTTGCGGCGTCGCCCTGTTTTGTGCAGTTCACACTCGCGCTATTTTGCGCGTCGCGCTGTTTTGTGCAGTTCACACTCGCGCTAATTTGCGCGTCGCAGTGTTTTGTGCAGTTCACACTGGCGCTATTTTGCGCGTCGCACTGTTTTGTGCAGTTCACACTCGCGCTATTTTGCGCGTCGCACTGTTTTGTGCAGTTCACACTCGCGCTATTTTGCGCGTCGCACTGTTTTGTGCAGTTTATCACTCCCGCTATTTTGCGCGTCGCACTGTTTTGTGCAGTTGACACTCGCGCTATTTTGCGCGTCGCACTGTTTTGTGCAGTTTATCACTCGAGCTATTTTGCGCGTCGCACTGTTTTGTGCAGTTGACAATCGCGCTATTTTGCACGTCGCACTGTTTTGTGCAGTTTATCACTCGAGCTATTTTGCGCGTCGCACTGTTTTGTGCAGTTCACTCTCGCGCTATTTTGCGCGTCGCACTGTTTTGTGCAGTTCACAATCGCGCAATTTTGCGTGTCGCACTGTTTTGTGCCGTTTATCACTTGCTATATTTTGCGCGTCGCACTATTTTGTGCAGTTCAAACTCGCGCTATTTTGCGCGTCGCACTGTTTTGTGCAGTTCACACTCGCCCTATTTTGCGCGTCGCCCTGTTTTGTGCAGTTTATCACTCGCGCTATTTTGCGCGTCGCACTGTTTTGTGCAGTTGACACTCGCGCTATTTTGCGCGTCGCACTGTTTTGTGCAGTTGACACTCGCGCTATTTTGCGCGTCGCAGTGTTTTGTGCAGTTCACACTCGCGCTATTTTGCGCGTCGCACTGTTTTGTGCAGTTCACACTCGCGCTATTTTGCGCGTCGCGCTGTTTTGTGCAGTTCACACTCGCGCTATTTTGCGCGTCGCAGTGTTTTGTGCAGTTCACACTGGCGCTATTTTGCGCGTCGCACTGTTTTGTGCAGTTCACACTCGCGCTATTTTGCGCGTCGCACTGTTTTGTGCAGTTTATCACTCCCGCTATTTTGCGCGTCGCACTGTTTTGTGCAGTTGACACTCGCGCTATTTTACGCGTCGCACTGTTTTGTGCAGTTTATCACTCGAGCTATTTTGCGCGTCGCACTGTTTTGTGCAGTTCACTCTCGCGCTATTTTGCGCGTCGCACTGTTTTGTGCAGTTCACAATCGCGCAATTTTGCGTGTCGCACTGTTTTGTGCCGTTTATCACTTGCTATATTTTGCGCGTCGCACTATTTTGTGCAGTGCAAACTCGCGCTATTTTGCGCGTCGCACTGTTTTGTGCAGTTCACACTCGCCCTATTTTGCGCGTCGCCCTGTTTTGTGCAGTTTATCACTCGCGCTATTTTGCGCGTCGCACTGTTTTGTGCAGTTGACACTCGCGCTATTTTGCGCGTCGCACTGTTTTGTGCAGTTGACACTCGCGCTATTTTGCGCGTCGCAGTGTTTTGTGCAGTTCACACTCGCGCTATTTTGCGCGTCGCACTGTTTTGTGCAGTTCACACTCGCGCTATTTTGCGCGTCGCGCTGTTTTGTGCAGTTCACACTCGCGCTATTTTGCGCGTCGCAGTGTTTTGTGCAGTTCACACTGGCGCTATTTTGCGCGTCGCACTGTTTTGTGCAGTTCACACTGGCGCTATTTTGCGCGTCGCAGTGTTTTGTGCAGTTCACACTCGCGCTATTTTGCGCGTCGCACTGTTTTGTGCAGTTGACACTCGCGCTATTTTGCGCGTCGCACTGTTTTGTGCAGTTGACACTCGCGCTATTTTGCGCGTCGCACTGTTTTGTGCAGTTCACACTCGCGCTATTTTGCGCGTCGCACTGTTTTGTGCAGTTTATCACTCGCGCTATTTTGCGCGTCGCACTGTTTTGTGCAGTTCACACTCGCGCTATTTTGCGCGTCGCACTGTTTTGTGCAGTTTATCACTCGAGCTATTTTGCGCGTCGCACTGTTTTGTGCAGTTGACACTCGCGCTATTTTTCGCGTCGCAGTGTTTTGTGCAGTTCACACTCGCGCTATTTTGCGCGTCGCACTGTTTTGTGCAGTTCACACTCGCGCTATTTTGCGCGTCGCCCTGTTTTGTGCAGTTTATCACTCGAGCTATTTTGCGCGTCGCACTGTTTTGTGCAGTTGACACTCGCGCTATTTTGCGCGTCGCACTGTTTTGTGCAGTTCACACTCGCGCAATTTTGCGTGTCGCACTGTTTTGTGCCGTTTATCACTTGCTATATTTTGCGCGTCGCACTATTTTGTGCAGTTCAAACTCGCGCTATTTTGCGCGTCGCACTGTTTTGTGCAGTTCACACTCGCCCTATTTTGCGCGTCGCCCTGTTTTGTGCAGTTTATCACTCGCGCTATTTTGCGCGTCGCACTGTTTTGTGCAGTTGACACTCGCGCTATTTTGCGCGTCGCACTGTTTTGTGCAGTTGACACTCGCGCTATTTTGCGCGTCGCAGTGTTTTGTGCAGTTCACACTCGCGCTATTTTGCGCGTCGCACTGTTTTGTGCAGTTCACACTCGCGCTATTTTGCGCGTCGCGCTGTTTTGTGCAGTTCACACTCGCGCTATTTTGCGCGTCGCAGTGTTTTGTGCAGTTCACACTGGCGCTATTTTGCGCGTCGCGCTATTTTGTGCAGTTGACACTCGCGCTATTTTGCGCGTCGCACTGTTTTGTGCAGTTCACACTCGCGCTATTTTGCGCGTCGCACTGTTTTGTGCAGTTTATCACTCGCGCTATTTTGCGCGTCGCACTGTTTTGTGCAGTTCACACTCGCGCTATTTTGCGCGTCGCACTGTTTTGTGCAGTTTATCACTCGAGCTATTTTGCGCGTCGCACTGTTTTGTGCAGTTGACACTCGCGCTATTTTGCGCGTCGCACTTTTTGTGCAGTTGACACTCGCTCTATTTTGCGCGTCGCAGTGTTTTGTGCAGTTGACACTCGCGCTATTTTGCGCGTCGCAGTGTTTTGTGCAGTTCACACTCGCGCTATTTTGCGCGTCGCACTGTTTTGTGCAGTTCACACTCGCGCTATTTTGCGCGTCGCCCTGTTTTGTGCAGTTTATCAGTCGAGCTATTTTGCGCGTCGCACTGTTTTGTGCAGTTGACACTCGCGCTATTTTGCGCGTCGCAGTGTTTTGTGCAGTTCACACTCGCGCTATTTTGCGCGTCGCAGTGTTTTGTGCAGTTCACACTGGCGCTATTTTGCGCGTCGCACTGTTTTGTGCAGTTCACACTCGCGCTATTTTGCGCGTCGCACTGTTTTGTGCAGTTCACACTCGCGCTATTTTGCGCGTCGCACTGTTTTGTGCAGTTTATCACTGCCGCTATTTTGCGCGTCGCACTGTTTTGTGCAGTTGACACTCGCGCTATTTTACGCGTCGCACTGTTTTGTGCAGTTTATCACTCGAGCTATTTTGCGCGTCGCACTGTTTTGTTGACACTCGCGCTATTTTGCGCGTCGCACTGTTTTGTGCAGTTTATCACTCGAGCTATTTTGCGCGTCGCAGTGTTTTGTGCAGTTCACACTCGCGCTATTTTGCGCGTCGCACTGTTTTGTGCAGTTCACACTCGCGCTATTTTGCGCGTCGCGCTGTTTTGTGCAGTTCACACTCGCGCTATTTTGCGCGTCGCCCTGTTTTGTGCAGTTTATCACTCGAGCTATTTTGCGCGTCGCACTGTTTTGTGCAGTTGACACTCGCGCTATTTTGCGCGTCGCAGTGTTTTGTGCAGTTCACACTCGCGCTATTTTGCGCGTCGCGCTGTTTTGTGCAGTTCACACTCGCGCTATTTTGCGCGTCGCCCTGTTTTGTGCAGTTCACACTCGCGCTATTTTGCGCGTCGCGCTGTTTTGTGCAGTTCACACTCGCGCTAATTTGCGCGTCGCAGTGTTTTGTGCAGTTCACACTGGCGCTATTTTGCGCGTCGCACTGTTTTGTGCAGTTCACACTCGCGCTATTTTGCGCGTCGCACTGTTTTGTGCAGTTCACACTCGCGCTATTTTGCGCGTCGCACTGTTTTGTGCAGTTTATCACTCCCGCTATTTTGCGCGTCGCACTGTTTTGTGCAGTTGACACTCGCGCTATTTTGCGCGTCGCACTGTTTTGTGCAGTTTATCACTCGAGCTATTTTGCGCGTCGCACTGTTTTGTGCAGTTGACAATCGCGCTATTTTGCACGTCGCACTGTTTTGTGCAGTTTATCACTCGAGCTATTTTGCGCGTCGCACTGTTTTGTGCAGTTCACTCTCGCGCTATTTTGCGCGTCGCACTGTTTTGTGCAGTTCACAATCGCGCAATTTTGCGTGTCGCACTGTTTTGTGCCGTTTATCACTTGCTATATTTTGCGCGTCGCACTATTTTGTGCAGTTCAAACTCGCGCTATTTTGCGCGTCGCACTGTTTTGTGCAGTTCACACTCGCCCTATTTTGCGCGTCGCCCTGTTTTGTGCAGTTTATCACTCGCGCTATTTTGCGCGTCGCACTGTTTTGTGCAGTTGACACTCGCGCTATTTTGCGCGTCGCACTGTTTTGTGCAGTTGACACTCGCGCTATTTTGCGCGTCGCAGTGTTTTGTGCAGTTCACACTCGCGCTATTTTGCGCGTCGCACTGTTTTGTGCAGTTCACACTCGCGCTATTTTGCGCGTCGCGCTGTTTTGTGCAGTTCACACTCGCGCTATTTTGCGCGTCGCAGTGTTTTGTGCAGTTCACACTGGCGCTATTTTGCGCGTCGCACTGTTTTGTGCAGTTCACACTCGCGCTATTTTGCGCGTCGCACTGTTTTGTGCAGTTTATCACTCCCGCTATTTTGCGCGTCGCACTGTTTTGTGCAGTTGACACTCGCGCTATTTTACGCGTCGCACTGTTTTGTGCAGTTTATCACTCGAGCTATTTTGCGCGTCGCACTGTTTTGTGCAGTTCACTCTCGCGCTATTTTGCGCGTCGCACTGTTTTGTGCAGTTCACAATCGCGCAATTTTGCGTGTCGCACTGTTTTGTGCCGTTTATCACTTGCTATATTTTGCGCGTCGCACTATTTTGTGCAGTGCAAACTCGCGCTATTTTGCGCGTCGCACTGTTTTGTGCAGTTCACACTCGCCCTATTTTGCGCGTCGCCCTGTTTTGTGCAGTTTATCACTCGCGCTATTTTGCGCGTCGCACTGTTTTGTGCAGTTGACACTCGCGCTATTTTGCGCGTCGCACTGTTTTGTGCAGTTGACACTCGCGCTATTTTGCGCGTCGCAGTGTTTTGTGCAGTTCACACTCGCGCTATTTTGCGCGTCGCACTGTTTTGTGCAGTTCACACTCGCGCTATTTTGCGCGTCGCGCTGTTTTGTGCAGTTCACACTCGCGCTATTTTGCGCGTCGCAGTGTTTTGTGCAGTTCACACTGGCGCTATTTTGCGCGTCGCACTGTTTTGTGCAGTTCACACTGGCGCTATTTTGCGCGTCGCAGTGTTTTGTGCAGTTCACACTCGCGCTATTTTGCGCGTCGCACTGTTTTGTGCAGTTGACACTCGCGCTATTTTGCGCGTCGCACTGTTTTGTGCAGTTGACACTCGCGCTATTTTGCGCGTCGCACTGTTTTGTGCAGTTCACACTCGCGCTATTTTGCGCGTCGCACTGTTTTGTGCAGTTTATCACTCGCGCTATTTTGCGCGTCGCACTGTTTTGTGCAGTTCACACTCGCGCTATTTTGCGCGTCGCACTGTTTTGTGCAGTTTATCACTCGAGCTATTTTGCGCGTCGCACTGTTTTGTGCAGTTGACACTCGCGCTATTTTTCGCGTCGCAGTGTTTTGTGCAGTTCACACTCGCGCTATTTTGCGCGTCGCACTGTTTTGTGCAGTTCACACTCGCGCTATTTTGCGCGTCGCCCTGTTTTGTGCAGTTTATCACTCGAGCTATTTTGCGCGTCGCACTGTTTTGTGCAGTTGACACTCGCGCTATTTTGCGCGTCGCACTGTTTTGTGCAGTTCACACTCGCGCAATTTTGCGTGTCGCACTGTTTTGTGCCGTTTATCACTTGCTATATTTTGCGCGTCGCACTATTTTGTGCAGTTCAAACTCGCGCTATTTTGCGCGTCGCACTGTTTTGTGCAGTTCACACTCGCCCTATTTTGCGCGTCGCCCTGTTTTGTGCAGTTTATCACTCGCGCTATTTTGCGCGTCGCACTGTTTTGTGCAGTTGACACTCGCGCTATTTTGCGCGTCGCACTGTTTTGTGCAGTTGACACTCGCGCTATTTTGCGCGTCGCAGTGTTTTGTGCAGTTCACACTCGCGCTATTTTGCGCGTCGCACTGTTTTGTGCAGTTCACACTCGCGCTATTTTGCGCGTCGCGCTGTTTTGTGCAGTTCACACTCGCGCTATTTTGCGCGTCGCAGTGTTTTGTGCAGTTCACACTGGCGCTATTTTGCGCGTCGCACTGTTTTGTGCAGTTCACACTGGCGCTATTTTGCGCGTCGCAGTGTTTTGTGCAGTTCACACTCGCGCTATTTTGCGCGTCGCACTGTTTTGTGCAGTTGACACTCGCGCTATTTTGCGCGTCGCACTGTTTTGTGCAGTTGACACTCGCGCTATTTTGCGCG
This sequence comes from Camellia granthamiana, assembly GCA_036172215.1. NCBI lineage: Eukaryota > Viridiplantae > Streptophyta > Magnoliopsida > Ericales > Theaceae > Camellia > Camellia granthamiana. The sequence goes on from JAXFYN010000434.1 coordinate 14,939, forward strand.
TCGCACTGTTTTGTGCAGTTCACACTCGCGCTATTTTGCGCGTCGCACTGTTTTGTGCAGTTTATCACTCGCGCTATTTTGCGCGTCGCACTGTTTTGTGCAGTTCACACTCGCGCTATTTTGCGCGTCGCACTGTTTTGTGCAGTTTATCACTCGAGCTATTTTGCGCGTCGCACTGTTTTGTGCAGTTGACACTCGCGCTATTTTTCGCGTCGCAGTGTTTTGTGCAGTTCACACTCGCGCTATTTTGCGCGTCGCACTGTTTTGTGCAGTTCACACTCGCGCTATTTTGCGCGTCGCCCTGTTTTGTGCAGTTTATCACTCGAGCTATTTTGCGCGTCGCACTGTTTTGTGCAGTTGACACTCGCGCTATTTTGCGCGTCGCACTGTTTTGTGCAGTTCACACTCGCGCTATTTTGCGCGTCGCACTGTTTTGTGGAGTTCACACTCGCGCTATTTTGCGCGTCGCAGTGTTTTGTGCAGTTCACACTGGCGCTATTTTGCGCGTCGCACTGTTTTGTGCAGTTCACACTCGCGCTATTTTGCGCGTCGCACTGTTTTGTGCAGTTTATCACTCCCGCTATTTTGCGCGTCGCACTGTTTTGTGCAGTTGACACTCGCGCTATTTTACGCGTCGCACTGTTTTGTGCAGTTTATCACTCGAGCTATTTTGCGCGTCGCACTGTTTTGTGCAGTTGACACTCGCGCTATTTTGCGCGTCGCACTGTTTTGTGCAGTTTATCACTCGAGCTATTTTGCGCGTCGCAGTGTTTTGTGCAGTTCACACTCGCGCTATTTTGCGCGTCGCACTGTTTTGTGCAGTTCACACTCGCGCTATTTTGCGCGTCGCGCTGTTTTGTGCAGTTCACACTCGCGCTATTTTGCGCGTCGCCCTGTTTTGTGCAGTTTATCACTCGAGCTATTTTGCGCGTCGCACTGTTTTGTGCAGTTGACACTCGCGCTATTTTGCGCGTCGCAGTGTTTTGTGCAGTTCACACTCGCGCTATTTTGCGCGTCGCGCTGTTTTGTGCAGTTCACACTCGCGCTATTTTGCGCGTCGCCCTGTTTTGTGCAGTTCACACTCGCGCTATTTTGCGCGTCGCGCTGTTTTGTGCAGTTCACACTCGCGCTAATTTGCGCGTCGCAGTGTTTTGTGCAGTTCACACTGGCGCTATTTTGCGCGTCGCACTGTTTTGTGCAGTTCACACTCGCGCTATTTTGCGCGTCGCACTGTTTTGTGCAGTTCACACTCGCGCTATTTTGCGCGTCGCACTGTTTTGTGCAGTTTATCACTCCCGCTATTTTGCGCGTCGCACTGTTTTGTGCAGTTGACACTCGCGCTATTTTGCTCGTCGCACTGTTTTGTGCAGTTTATCACTCGAGCTATTTTGCGCGTCGCACTGTTTTGTGCAGTTGACAATCGCGCTATTTTGCGCGTCGCACTGTTTTGTGCAGTTTATCACTCGAGCTATTTTGCGCGTCGCACTGTTTTGTGCAGTTCACTCTCGCGCTATTTTGCGCGTCGCACTGTTTTGTGCAGTTCACAATCGCGCAATTTTGCGTGTCGCACTGTTTTGTGCCGTTTATCACTTGCTATATTTTGCGCGTCGCACTATTTTGTGCAGTTCAAACTCGCGCTATTTTGCGCGTCGCACTGTTTTGTGCAGTTCACACTCGCCCTATTTTGCGCGTCGCCCTGTTTTGTGCAGTTTATCACTCGCGCTATTTTGCGCGTCGCACTGTTTTGTGCAGTTGACACTCGCGCTATTTTGCGCGTCGCACTGTTTTGTGCAGTTGACACTCGCGCTATTTTGCGCGTCGCAGTGTTTTGTGCAGTTCACACTCGCGCTATTTTGCGCGTCGCACTGTTTTGTGCAGTTCACACTCGCGCTATTTTGCGCGTCGCGCTGTTTTGTGCAGTTCACACTCGCGCTATTTTGCGCGTCGCAGTGTTTTGTGCAGTTCACACTGGCGCTATTTTGCGCGTCGCACTGTTTTGTGCAGTTCACACTGGCGCTATTTTGCGCGTCGCAGTGTTTTGTGCAGTTCACACTCGCGCTATTTTGCGCGTCGCACTGTTTTGTGCAGTTGACACTCGCGCTATTTTGCGCGTCGCACTGTTTTGTGCAGTTGACACTCGCGCTATTTTGCGCGTCGCACTGTTTTGTGCAGTTCACACTCGCGCTATTTTGCGCGTCGCACTGTTTTGTGCAGTTTATCACTCGCGCTATTTTGCGCGTCGCACTGTTTTGTGCAGTTCACACTCGCGCTATTTTGCGCGTCGCACTGTTTTGTGCAGTTTATCACTCGAGCTATTTTGCGCGTCGCACTGTTTTGTGCAGTTGACACTCGCGCTATTTTGCGCGTCGCACTTTTTGTGCAGTTGACACTCGCTCTATTTTGCGCGTCGCAGTGTTTTGTGCAGTTGACACTCGCGCTATTTTGCGCGTCGCAGTGTTTTGTGCAGTTCACACTCGCGCTATTTTGCGCGTCGCACTGTTTTGTGCAGTTCACACTCGCGCTATTTTGCGCGTCGCCCTGTTTTGTGCAGTTTATCAGTCGAGCTATTTTGCGCGTCGCACTGTTTTGTGCAGTTGACACTCGCGCTATTTTGCGCGTCGCAGTGTTTTGTGCAGTTCACACTCGCGCTATTTTGCGCGTCGCAGTGTTTTGTGCAGTTCACACTGGCGCTATTTTGCGCGTCGCACTGTTTTGTGCAGTTCACACTCGCGCTATTTTGCGCGTCGCACTGTTTTGTGCGGTTCACACACGCGCTATTTTGCGCGTCGCACTGTTTTGTGCAGTTTATCACTGCCGCTATTTTGCGCGTCGCACTGTTTTGTGCAGTTGACACTCGCGCTATTTTACGCGTCGCACTGTTTTGTACAGTTTATCACTCGAGCTATTTTGCGCGTCGCACTGTTTTGTTGACACTCGCGCTATTTTGCGCGTCGCACTGTTTTGTGCAGTTTATCACTCGAGCTATTTTGCGCGTCGCAGTGTTTTGTGCAGTTCACACTCGCGCTATTTTGCGCGTCGCACTGTTTTGTGCAGTTCACACTCGCGCTATTTTGCGCGTCGCGCTGTTTTGTGCAGTTCACACTCGCGCTATTTTGCGCGTCGCCCTGTTTTGTGCAGTTTATCACTCGAGCTATTTTGCGCGTCGCACTGTTTTGTGCAGTTGACACTCGCGCTATTTTGCGCGTCGCAGTGTTTTGTGCAGTTCACACTCGCGCTATTTTGCGCGTCGCGCTGTTTTGTGCAGTTCACACTCGCGCTATTTTGCGCGTCGCCCTGTTTTGTGCAGTTCACACTCGCGCTATTTTGCGCGTCGCGCTGTTTTGTGCAGTTCACACTCGCGCTAATTTGCGCGTCGCAGTGTTTTGTGCAGTTCACACTGGCGCTATTTTGCGCGTCGCACTGTTTTGTGCAGTTCACACTCGCGCTATTTTGCGCGTCGCACTGTTTTGTGCAGTTCACACTCGCGCTATTTTGCGCGTCGCACTGTTTTGTGCAGTTTATCACTCCCGCTATTTTGCGCGTCGCACTGTTTTGTGCAGTTGACACTCGCGCTATTTTGCGCGTCGCACTGTTTTGTGCAGTTTATCACTCGAGCTATTTTGCGCGTCGCACTGTTTTGTGCAGTTGACAATCGCGCTATTTTGCGCGTCGCACTGTTTTGTGCAGTTTATCACTCGAGCTATTTTGCGCGTCGCACTGTTTTGTGCAGTTCACTCTCGCGCTATTTTGCGCGTCGCACTGTTTTGTGCAGTTCACAATCGCGCAATTTTGCGTGTCGCACTGTTTTGTGCCGTTTATCACTTGCTATATTTTGCGCGTCGCACTATTTTGTGCAGTTCAAACTCGCGCTATTTTGCGCGTCGCACTGTTTTGTGCAGTTCACACTCGCCCTATTTTGCGCGTCGCCCTGTTTTGTGCAGTTTATCACTCGCGCTATTTTGCGCGTCGCACTGTTTTGTGCAGTTGACACTCGCGCTATTTTGCGCGTCGCACTGTTTTGTGCAGTTGACACTCGCGCTATTTTGCGCGTCGCAGTGTTTTGTGCAGTTCACACTCGGGCTATTTTGCGCGTCGCACTGTTTTGTGCAGTTCACACTCGCGCTATTGTGCGCGTCGCGCTGTTTTGTGCAGTTCACACTCGCGCTATTTTGCGCGTCGCAGTGTTTTGTGCAGTTCACACTGGCGCTATTCTGCGCGTCGCACTGTTTTGTGCAGTTCACACTGGCGCTATTTTGCGCGTCGCAGTGTTTTGTGCAGTTCACACTCGCGCTATTTTGCGCGTCGCACTGTTTTGTGCAGTTGACACTCGCGCTATTTTGCGCGTCGCACTGTTTTGTGCAGTTCACACTCGCGCTATTTTGCGCGTCGCACTGTTTTGTGCAGTTTATCACTCGCGCTATTTTGCGCGTCGCACTGTTTTGTGCAGTTCACACTCGCGCTATTTTGCGCGTCGCACTGTTTTGTGCAGTTTATCACTCGAGCTATTTTGCGCGTCGCACTTTTTGTGCAGTTGACACTCGCTCTATTTTGCGCGTCGCAGTGTTTTGTGCAGTTGACACTCGCGCTATTTTGCGCGTCGCAGTGTTTTGTGCAGTTCACACTCGCGCTATTTTGCGCGTCGCACTGTTTTGTGCAGTTCACACTCGCGCTATTTTGCGCGTCGCCCTGTTTTGTGCAGTTTATCAGTCGAGCTATTTTGCGCGTCGCACTGTTTTGTGCAGTTGACACTCGCGCTATTTTGCGCGTCGCAGTGTTTTGTGCAGTTCACACTCGCGCTATTTTGCGCGTCGCAGTGTTTTGTGCAGTTCACACTGGCGCTATTTTGCGCGTCGCACTGTTTTGTGCAGTTCACACTCGCGCTATTTTGCGCGTCGCACTGTTTTGTGCAGTTCACACTCGCGCTATTTTGCGCGTCGCACTGTTTTGTGCAGTTTATCACTGCCGCTATTTTGCGCGTCGCACTGTTTTGTGCAGTTGACACTCGCGCTATTTTACGCGTCGCACTGTTTTGTGCAGTTTATCACTCGAGCTATTTTGCGCGTCGCACTGTTTTGTGCAGTTGACACTCGCGCTATTTTGCGCGTCGCACTGTTTTGTGCAGTTTATCACTCGAGCTATTTTGCGCGTCGCACTGTTTTGTGCAGTTCACTCTCGCGCTATTTTGCGCGTCGCACTGTTTTGTGCAGTTCACAATCGCGCAATTTTGCGTGTCTCACTGTTTTGTGCCGTTTATCACTTGCTATATTTTGCGCGTCGCACTATTTTGTGCAGTTCAAACTCGCGCTATTTTGCGCGTCACACTGTTTTGTGCAGTTCACACTCGCCCTATTTTGCGCGTCGCCCTGTTTTGTGCAGTTTATCACTCGCGCTATTTTGCGCGTCGCACTGTTTTGTGCAGTTGACACTCGCGCTATTTTGCGCGTCGCACTGTTTTGTGCAGTTGACACTCGCGCTATTTTGCGCGTCGCAGTGTTTTGTGCAGTTCACACTCGCGCTATTTTGCGCGTCGCACTGTTTTGTGCAGTTCACACTCGCGCTATTTTGCGCGTCGCACTGTTTTGTGCAGTTCACACTCGCGGTATTTTGCGCGTCGCACTGTTTTGTGCAGTTCACACTCGCGCTATGTTGCGCGTCGCACTGTTTTGTGCAGTTCACACTCGCGCTATTTTGCGCGTCGCACTGTTTTGTGCAGTTCACACTCGCGCTATTTTGCGCGTCGCAGTGTTTTGTGCAGTTGACACTCGCGCTATTTTGCGCGTCGCAGTGTTTTGTGCAGTTCACACTCGCGCTATTTTGCGCGTCGCACTATTTTGTGCAGTTCACACTCGCGCTATTTTGCGCGTCGCCCTGTTTTGTGCAGTTTATCAGTCGAGCTATTTTGCGCGTCGCACTGTTTTGTGCAGTTGACACTCGCGCTATTTTGCGCGTCGCAGTGTTTTGTGCAGTTCACACTCGCGCTATTTTGCGCGTCGCAGTGTTTTGTGCAGTTCACACTGGCGCTATTTTGCGCGTCGCACTGTTTTGTGCAGTTCACACTCGCGCTATTTTGCGCGTCGCACTGTTTTGTGCAGTTCACACTCGCGCTATTTTGCGCGTCGCACTGTTTTGTGCAGTTTATCACTGCCGCTATTTTGCGCGTCGCACTGTTTTGTGCAGTTGACACTCGCGCTATTTTACGCGTCGCACTGTTTTGTGCAGTTTATCACTCGAGCTATTTTGCGCGTCGCACTGTTTTGTGCAGTTGACACTCGCGCTATTTTGCGCGTCGCACTGTTTTGTGCAGTTTATCACTCGAGCTATTTTGCGCGTCGCACTGTTTTGTGCAGTTCACTCTCGCGCTATTTTGCGCGTCGCACTGTTTTGTGCAGTTCACAATCGCGCAATTTTGCGTGTCGCACTGTTTTGTGCCGTTTATCACTTGCTATATTTTGCGCGTCGCACTATTTTGTGCAGTTCAAACTCGCGCTATTTTGCGCGTCACACTGTTTTGTGCAGTTCACACTCGCCCTATTTTGCGCGTCGCCCTGTTTTGTGCAGTTTATCACTCGCGCTATTTTGCGCGTCGCACTGTTTTGTGCAGTTGACACTCGCGCTATTTTGCGCGTCGCACTGTTTTGTGCAGTTGACACTCGCGCTATTTTGCGCGTCGCAGTGTTTTGTGCAGTTCACACTCGCGCTATTTTGCGCGTCGCACTGTTTTGTGCAGTTCACACTCGCGCTATTTTGCGCGTCGCACTGTTTTGTGCAGTTCACACTCGCGGTATTTTGCGCGTCGCACTGTTTTGTGCAGTTCACACTCGCGCTATTTTGCGCGTCGCACTGTTTTGTGCAGTTCACACTCGCGCTATTTTGCGCGTCGCACTGTTTTGTGCAGTTTATCACTCGCGCTATTTTGCGCGTCGCACTGTTTTGTGCAGTTGACACTCCCGCTATTTTGCGCGTCGCACTGTTTTGTGCAGTTCACACTCGTGCGATTTTGCGCGTCGCACTGTTTTGTGCAGTTCACACTCGCGCTATTTTGCGCGTCGCAGTGTTTTGTGCAGTTCACACTCGCGCTATTTTGCGCGTCGCACTGTTTTGTGCAGTTCACACTCGCGCTATTTTGCGCGTCGCGCTGTTTTGTGCAGTTCACACTCGCGCTATTTTGCGCGTCGCCCTGTTTTGTGCAGTTTATCACTCGAGCTATTTTGCGCGTCGCACTGTTTTGTGCAGTTGACACTCGCGCTATTTTGCGCGTCGCAGTGTTTTGTGCAGTTCACACTCGCGCTATTTTGCGCGTCGCGCTGTTTTGTGCAGTTCACACTCGCGCTATTTTGAGCGTCGCCCTGTTTTGTGCAGTTTATCACTCGCGCTATTTTGTGTGTCGCCCTGTTTTGTGCAGTTGACACTCGAGCTATTTTGCGCGTCGCACTGTTTTGTGCAGTTCACACTCGCGCTATTTTGCGCGTCGCACTGTTTTGTGCAGTTCACACTCGCGCTATTTTGCGCGTCGCACTGTTTTGTGCAGTTCACACTCGCGCTATTTTGCGCGTCGCGCTGTTTTGTGCAGTTCACACTCGCGCTATTTTGCGCGTCGCGCTGTTTTGTGCAGTTCACACTGGCGCTATTTTGCGCGTCGCAGTGGTTTGTGCAGTTCACACTGGCGCTATTTTGCGCGTCGCCCTGTTTTGTGCAGTTGACACTCGCGCTATTTTGCGCGTCGCACTGTTTTGTGCAGTTCACACTCGCGCTATTTTGCGCGTCGCACTGTTTTGTGCAGTTGACACTCGCGCTATTTTGCGCGTCGCAGTGTTTTGTGCAGTTGACACTCGCGCTATTTTGCGCGTCGCACTGTTTTGTGCAGTTCACACTCGCGCTATTTTGCGCGTCGCACTGTTTTGTGCAGTTTATCACTCGAGCTATTTTGCGCGTCGCACTGTTTTGTGCAGTTGACACTCGCGCTATTTTGCGCGTCGCACTTTTTGTGCAGTTGACACTCGCTCTATTTTGCGCGTCGCAGTGTTTTGTGCAGTTGACACTCGCGCTATTTTGCGCGTCGCAGTGTTTTGTGCAGTTCACACTCGCGCTATTTTGCGCGTCGCACTGTTTTGTGCAGATCACACTCGCGCTATTTTGCGCGTCGCCCTGTTTTGTGCAGTTTATCACTCGAGCTATTTTGCGCGTCGCACTGTTTTGTGCAGTTGACACTCGCGCTATTTTGCGCGTCGCAGTGTTTTGTGCAGTTCACACTGGCGCTATTTTGCGCGTCGCAGTGTTTTGTGCAGTTCACACTCGCGCTATTTTGCGCGTCGCACTGTTTTGTGCAGTTCACACTCGCGCTATTTTGCGCGTCGCACTGTTTTGTGCAGTTCACACTCGCGGTATTTTGCGCGTCGCACTGTTTTGTGCAGTTCACACTCGCGCTATTTTGCGCGTCGCACTGTTTTGTGCAGTTCACACTCGCGCTATTTTGCGCGTCGCACTGTTTTGTGCAGTTTATCACTCGCGCTATTTTGCGCGTCGCACTGTTTTGTGCAGTTGACACTCCCGCTATTTTGCGCGTCGCACTGTTTTGTGCAGTTCACACTCGTGCGATTTTGCGCGTCGCACTGTTTTGTGCAGTTCACACTCGCGGTATTTTGCGCGTCGCAGTGTTTTGTGCAGTTCACACTCGCGCTATTTTGCGCGTCGCACTGTTTTGTGCAGTTCACACTCGCGCTATTTTGCGCGTCGCGCTGTTTTGTGCAGTTCACACTCGCGCTATTTTGCGCGTCGCCCTGTTTTGTGCAGTTTATCACTCGAGCTATTTTGCGCGTCGCACTGTTTTGTGCAGTTGACACTCGCGCTATTTTGCGCGTCGCAGTGTTTTGTGCAGTTCACACTCGCGCTATTTTGCGCGTCGCGCTGTTTTGTGCAGTTCACACTCGCGCTATTTTGCGCGTCGCCCTGTTTTGTGCAGTTTATCACTCGCGCTATTTTGTGCGTCGCCCTGTTTTGTGCAGTTGACACTCGACCTATTTTGCGCGTCGCACTGTTTTGTGCAGTTCACACTCGCGCTATTTTGCGCGTCGCACTGTTTTGTGCAGTTCACACTCGCGCTATTTTGCGCGTCGCACTGTTTTGTGCAGTTCACACTCGCGCTATTTTGCGCGTCGCGCTGTTTTGTGCAGTTCACACTCGCGCTATTTTGCGCGTCGCGCTGTTTTGTGCAGTTCACACTGGCGCTATTTTGCGCGTCGCAGTGGTTTGTGCAGTTCACACTGGCGCTATTTTGCGCGTCGCCCTGTTTTGTGCAGTTGACACTCGCGCTATTTTGCGCGTCGCACTGTTTTGTGCAGTTCACACTCGCGCTATTTTGCGCGTCGCACTGTTTTGTGCAGTTGACACTCGCGCTATTTTGCGCGTCGCAGTGTTTTGTGCAGTTGACACTCGCGCTGTTTTGCGCGTCGCACTGTTTTGTGCAGTTCACACTCGCGCTATTTTGTGCGTCGCACTGTTTTGTGCAGTTTATCACTCGAGCTATTTTGCGCGTCGCACTGTTTTGTGCAGTTAACACTCGCGCTATTTTGCGCGTCGCACTTTTTGTGCAGTTGACACTCGCTCTATTTTGCGCGTCGCAGTGTTTTGTGCAGTTGACACTCGCGCTATTTTGCGCGTCGCAGTGTTTTGTGCAGTTCACACTCGCGCTATTCTGCGCGTCGCACTGTTTTGTGCAGATCACACTCGCGCTATTTTGCGCGTCGCCCTGTTTTGTGCAGTTTATCACTCGAGCTATTTTGCGCGTCGCACTGTTTTGTGCAGTTGACACTCGCGCTATTTTGCGCGTCGCAGTGTTTTGTGCAGTTCACACTGGCGCTATTTTGCGCGTCGCAGTGTTTTGTGCAGTTCACACTCGCGCTATTTTGCGCGTCGCACTGTTTTGTGCAGTTCACACTCGCGCTATTTTGCGCGTCGCACTGTTTTGTGCAGTTCACACTCGCGGTATTTTGCGCGTCGCACTGTTTTGTGCAGTTCACACTCGCGCTATTTTGCGCGTCGCACTGTTTTGTGCAGTTCACACTCGCGCTATTTTGCGCGTCGCACTGTTTTGTGCAGTTCACACTCGCGCTATTTTGCGCGTCGCACTGTTTTGTGCAGATCACACTCGCGCTATTTTGCGCGTCGCCCTGTTTTGTGCAGTTTATCACTCGAGCTATTTTGCGCGTCGCACTGTTTTGTGCAGTTGACACTCGCGCTATTTTGCGCGTCGCAGTGTTTTGTGCAGTTCACACTGGCGCTATTTTGCGCGTCGCACTGTTTTGTGCAGTTCACACTCGCGCTATTTTGCGCGTCGCACTGTTTTGTGCAGTTCACACTCGCGCTATTTTGCGCGTCGCACTGTTTTGTGCAGTTCACACTCCCGCTATTTTGCGCGTCGCACTGTTTTGTGCAGTTCACACTCGTGCGATTTTGCGCGTCGCACTGTTTTGTGCAGTTCACACTCGCGGTATTTTGCGCGTCGCAGTGTTTTGTGCAGTTCACACTCGCGCTATTTTGCGCGTCGCACTGTTTTGTGCAGTTCACACTCGCGCTATTTTGCGCGTCGCGCTGTTTTGTGCAGTTCACACTCGCGCTATTTTGCGCGTCGCCCTGTTTTGTGCAGTTTATCACTCGAGCTATTTTGCGCGTCGCACTGTTTTGTGCAGTTGACACTCGCGCTATTTTGCGCGTCGCAGTGTTTTGTGCAGTTCACACTCGCGCTATTTTGCGCGTCGCGCTGTTTTGTGCAGTTCACACTCGCGCTATTTTGCGCGTCGCCCTGTTTTGTGCAGTTTATCACTCGCGCTATTTTGGGCGTCGCCCTGTTTTGTGCAGTTGACACTCGAGCTATTTTGCGCGTCGCACTGTTTTGTGCAGTTCACACTCGCGCTATTTTGCGCGTCGCACTGTTTTGTGCAGTTCACACTCGCGCTATTTTGCGCGTCGCACTGTTTTGTGCAATTCACACTCGCGCTATTTTGCGCGTCGCGCTGTTTTGTGCAGTTCACACTCGCGCTATTTTGCGCGTCGCGCTGTTTTGTGCAGTTCACACTGGCGCTATTTTGCGCATCGCAGTGGTTTGTGCAGTTCACACTGGCGCTATTTTGCGCGTCGCCCTGTTTTGTGCAGTTGACACTCGCGCTATTTTGCGCGTCGCACGGTTTTGTGCAGTTCACACTCGCGCTATTTTGCGCGTCGCACTGTTTTGTGCAGTTGACACTCGCGCTATTTTGCGCGTCGCAGTGTTTTGTGCAGTTGACACTCGCGCTATTTTGCGCGTCGCACTGTTTTGTGCAGTTCACACTCGCGCTATTTTGCGCGTCGCACTGTTTTGTGCAGTTTATCACTCGAGCTATTTTGCGCGTCGCACTGTTTTGTGCAGTTAACACTCGCGCTATTTTGCGCGTCGCACTTTTTGTGCAGTTGACACTCGCTCTATTTTGCGCGTCGCAGTGTTTTGTGCAGTTGACACTCGCGCTATTTTGTGCGTCGCAGTGTTTTGTGCAGTTCACACTCGCGCTATTTTGCGCGTCGCACTGTTTTGTGCAGATCACACTCGCGCTATTTTGCGCGTCGCCCTGTTTTGTGCAGTTTATCACTCGAGCTATTTTGCGCGTCGCACTGTTTTGTGCAGTTGACACTCGCGCTATTTTGCGCGTCGCAGTGTTTTGTGCAGTTCACACTGGCGCTATTTTGCGCGTCGCAGTGTTTTGTGCAGTTCACACTCGCGCTATTTTGCGCGTCGCACTGTTTTGTGCAGTTCACACTCGCGCTATTTTGCGCGTCGCACTGTTTTGTGCAGTTCACACTCGCGGTATTTTGCGCGTCGCACTGTTTTGTGCAGTTCACACTCGCGCTATTTTGCGCGTCGCACTGTTTTGTGCAGTTTATCACTCGCGCTATTTTGCGCGTCGCACTGTTTTGTGCAGTTGACACTCCCGCTATTTTGCGCGTCGCACTGTTTTGTGCAGTTCACACTCGCGGTATTTTGCGCGTCGCAGTGTTTTGTGCAGTTCACACTCGCGCTATTTTGCGCGTCGCACTGTTTTGTGCAGTTCACACTCGCGCTATTTTGCGCGTCGCGCTGTTTTGTGCAGTTCACACTCGCGCTATTTTGCGCGTCGCCCTGTTTTGTGCAGTTTATCACTCGAGGTATTTTGCGCGTCGCACTGTTTTGTGCAGTTGACACTCGCGCTATTTTGCGCGTCGCAGTGTTTTGTGCAGTTCACACTCGCGCTATTTTGCGCGTCGCGCTGTTTTGTGCAGTTCACACTCGCGCTATTTTGCGCGTCGCCCTGTTTTGTGCAGTTTATCACTCGCGCTATTTTGTGCGTCGCCCTGTTTTGTGCAGTTGACACTCGAGCTATTTTGCGCGTCGCACTGTTTTGTGCAGTTCACACTCGCGCTATTTTGCGCGTCGCACTGTTTTGTGCAGTTCACACTCGCGCTATTTTGCGCGTCGCACTGTTTTGTGCAGTTCACACTCGCGCTATTTTGCGCGTCGCGCTGTTTTGTGCAGTTCACACTCGCGCTATTTTGCGCGTCGCGCTGTTTTGTGCAGTTCACACTGGCGCTATTTTGCGCGTCGCAGTGGTTTGTGCAGTTCACACTGGCGCTATTTTGCGCGTCGCCCTGTTTTGTGCAGTTCACACTGGCGCTATTTTGCGCGTCGCACTGTTTTGTGCAGTTCACACTCGCGCTATTTTGCGCGTCGCACTGTTTTGTGCAGTTGACACTCGCGCTATTTTGCGCGTCGCACTCTTTTGTGCAGTTGACACTCGCGCTATTTTGCGCGTCGCACTGTTTTGTGCAGTTGACACTCGCGCTATTTTGCGCGTCGCACTATTTTGTGCAGTTCAAACTCGCGCTATTTTGCGCGTCGCACTGTTTTGTGCAGTTCACACTCGCCCTATTTTGCGCGTCGCCCTGTTTTGTGCAGTTTATCACTCGCGCTATTTTGGGCGTCGCACTGTTTTGTGCAGTTGACACTCGCGCTATTTTCCGCGTCGCCCTGTTTTGTGCAGTTCACACTCGCGCTATTTTGCGCGTCGCACTGTTTTGTGCAGTTCACACTCGCGCTATTTTGCGCGTCGCAGTGTTTTGTGCAGTTCACACTCGCGCTATTTTGCGCGTCGCACTATTTTGTGCAGTTCAAACTCGCGCTATTTTGCGCGTCGCACTGTTTTGTGCAGTTCACACTCGCCCTATTTTGCGCGTCGCCCTGTTTTGTGCAGTTTATCACTCGCGCTATTTTGGGCGTCGCACTGTTTTGTGCAGTTGACACTCGCGCTATTTTCCACGTCGCCCTGTTTTGTGCAGTTCACACTCGCGCTATTTTACGCGTCGCAGTGTTTTGTGCGGTTCACACTGGCGCTATTTTGCGCGTCGCACTGTTTTGTGCAGTTCACACTCGCGCTATTTTGCGCGTCGCACTGTTTTGTGCAGTTCACACTCGCGCTATTTTGCGCGTCGCACTGTTTTGTGCAGTTTATCACTCCCGCTATTTTGCGCGTCGCACTGTTTTGTGCAGTTGACACTCGCGCTATTTTGCGCGTCGCACTGTTTTGTGCTGTTTATCACTCGAGCTATTTTGCGCGTCGCACTGTTTTGTGCAGTTGACAATCGCGCTATTTTGCGCGTCGCACTGTTTTGTGCAGTTTATCACTCGAGCTATTTTGCGCGTCGTACTGTTTTGTGCAGTTCACTCTCGCGCTATTTTGCGCGTCGCACTGTTTTGTGCAGTTCACAATCGCGCAATTTTGCGTGTCGCACTGTTTTGTGCCATTTATCACTTGCTATATTTTGCGCGTCGCACTATTTTGTGCAGTTCAAACTCGCGCTATTTTGCGCGTCGCACTGTTTTGTGCAGTTCACAATCGCCCTATTTTGCGCGTCGCCCTGTTTTGTGCAGTTTATCACTCGCGCTATTTTGCGCGTCGCACTGTTTTGTGCAGTTGACACTCGCGCTATTTTGCGCGTCGCACTGTTTTGTGCAGTTGACACTCGCGCTATTTTGCGCGTCGCAGTGTTTTGTGCAGTTCACACTCGCGCTATTTTGCGCGTCGCACTGTTTTGTGCAGTTCACACTCGCGCTATTTTGCGCGTCGCGCTGTTTTGTGCAGTTCACACTCGCGCTATTTTGCGCGTCGCAGTGTTTTGTGCAGTTCACACTGGCGCTATTTTGCGCGTCGCACTGTTTTGTGCAGTTCACGCTGGCGCTATTTTGCGCGTCGCAGTGTTTTGTGCAGTTCACCCTCGCGCTATTTTGCGCGTCGCACTGTTTTGTGCAGTTGACACTGGCGCTATTTTGCGCGTCGCACTGTTTTGTGCAGTTGACACTCGCGCTATTTTGCGCGTCGCACTGTTTTGTGCAGTTCACAGTCGCGCTATTTTGCGCGTCGCACTGTTTTGTGCAGTTCACACTCGCGCTATTTTGCGCGTCGCACTGTTTTGGGCAGTTTATCACTCGCGCTATTTTGCGCGTCGCACTGTTTTGTGCAGTTCACACTCGCGCTATTTTGCGCGTCGCACTGTTTTGTGCAGTTTATCACTCGAGCTATTTTGCGCGTCGCACTGTTTTGTGCAGTTGACACTCGCGCTATTTTGCGCGTCGCACTTTTTGTGCAGTTGACACTCGCTCTATTTTGCGCGTCGCAGTGTTTTGTGCAGTTGACACTCGCGCTATTTTGCGCGTCGCAGTGTTTTGTGCAGTTCACACTCGCGCTATTTTGCGCGTCGCACTGTTTTGTGCAGTTCACACTCGCGCTATTTTGCGCGTCGCCCTGTTTTGTGCAGTTTATCACTCGAGCTATTTTGCGCGTCGCACTGTTTTGTGCAGTTGACACTCGCGCTATTTTGCGCGTCGCACTGTTTTGTGCAGTTCACACTCGCGCTATTTTGCGCGTCGCACTGTTTTGTGCAGTTCACACTCGCGCTATTTTGCGCGTCGCACTGTTTTGTGCAGTTCACACTCGCGCTATTTTGCGCGTCGCACTGTTTTGTGCAGTTTATCACTCCCGCTATTTTGCGCGTCGCACTGTTTTGTGCAGTTGACACTCGCGCTATTTTACGCGTCGCACTGTTTTGTGCAGTTTATCACTCGAGCTATTTTGCGCGTCGCACTGTTTTGTGCAGTTGACACTCGCGCTATTTTGCGCGTCGCACTGTTTTGTGCAGTTTATCACTCGAGCTATTTTGCGCGTCGCACTGTTTTGTGCAGTTCACTCTCGCGCTATTTTGCGCGTCGCACTGTTTTGTGCAGTTCACAATCGCGCAATTTTGCGTGTCGCACTGTTTTGTGCCGTTTATCACTTGCTATATTTTGCGCGTCGCACTATTTTGTGCAGTTCAAACTCGCGCTATTTTGCGCGTCGCACTGTTTTGTGCAGTTCACACTCGCCCTATTTTGCGCGTCGCCCTGTTTTGTGCAGTTTATCACTCGCGCTATTTTGCGCGTCGCACTGTTTTGTGCAGTTGACACTCGCGCTATTTTGCGCGTCGCACTGTTTTGTGCAGTTCACACTCGCGCTATTTTGCGCGTCGCACTGTTTTGTGCAGTTCACACTCGCGCTATTTTGCGCGTCGCGCTGTTTTGTGCAGTTCACACTCGCGCTAATTTGCGCGTCGCAGTGTTTTGTGCAGTTCACACTGGCGCTATTTTGCGCGTCGCACTGTTTTGTGCAGTTCACACTGGCGCTATTTTGCGCGTCGCAGTGTTTTGTGCAGTTCACACTCGCGCTATTTTGCGCGTCGCACTGTTTTGTGCAGTTGACACTCGAGCTATTTTGCGCGTCGCACTATTTTGTGCAGTTGACACTCGCGCTATTTTGCGCGTCGCACTGTTTTGTGCAGTTGACACTCGTGCTATTTTGCGCGTCGCAGTGTTTTGTGCAGTTCACACTCGCGCTATTTTGCGCGTCGCACTATTTTGTGCAGTTCAAACTCGCGCTATTTTGCGCGTCGCACTGTTTTGTGCAGTTCACACTCGCCCTATTTTGCGCGTCGCCCTGTTTTGTGCAGTTTATCACTCGCGCTATTTTGGGCGTCGCACTGTTTTGTGCAGTTGACACTCGCGCTATTTTCCGCGTCGCCCTGTTTTGTGCAGTTCACACTCGCGCTATTTTGCGCGTCGCACTGTTTTGTGCACTTCACACTCGCGCTATTTTGCGCGTCGCAGTGTTTTGTGCAGTTCACACTGGCGCTATTTTGCGCGTCGCACTGTTTTGTGCAGTTCACACTCGCGCTATTTTGCGCGTCGCACTGTTTTGTGCAGTTCACACTCGCGCTATTTTGCGCGTCGCACTGTTTTGTGCAGTTTATCACTCCCGCTATTTTGCGCGTCGCACTGTTTTGTGCAGTTGACACTCGCGCTATTTTGCGCGTCGCACTGTTTTGTGCTGTTTATCACTCGAGCTATTTTGCGCGTCGCACTGTTTTGTGCAGTTGACAATCGCGCTATTTTGCGCGTCGCACTGTTTTGTGCAGTTTATCACTCGAGCTATTTTGCGCGTCGTACTGTTTTGTGCAGTTCACTCTCGCGCTATTTTGCGCGTCGCACTGTTTTGTGCAGTTCACAATCGCGCAATTTTGCGTGTCGCACTGTTTTGTGCCATTTATCACTTGCTATATTTTGCGCGTCGCACTATTTTGTGCAGTTCAAACTCGCGCTATTTTGCGCGTCGCACTGTTTTGTGCAGTTCACAATCGCCCTATTTTGCGCGTCGCCCTGTTTTGTGCAGTTTATCACTCGCGCTATTTTGCGCGTCGCACTGTTTTGTGCAGTTGACACTCGCGCTATTTTGCGCGTCGCACTGTTTTGTGCAGTTGACACTCGCGCTATTTTGCGCGTCGCAGTGTTTTGTGCAGTTCACACTCGCGCTATTTTGCGCGTCGCACTGTTTTGTGCAGTTCACACTCGCGCTATTTTGCGCGTCGCGCTGTTTTGTGCAGTTCACACTCGCGCTATTTTGCGCGTCGCAGTGTTTTGTGCAGTTCACACTGGCGCTATTTTGCGCGTCGCACTGTTTTGTGCAGTTCACGCTGGCGCTATTTTGCGCGTCGCAGTGTTTTGTGCAGTTCACCCTCGCGCTATTTTGCGCGTCGCACTGTTTTGTGCAGTTGACACTGGCGCTATTTTGCGCGTCGCACTGTTTTGTGCAGTTGACACTCGCGCTATTTTGCGCGTCGCACTGTTTTGTGCAGTTCACAGTCGCGCTATTTTGCGCGTCGCACTGTTTTGTGCAGTTCACACTCGCGCTATTTTGCGCGTCGCACTGTTTTGGGCAGTTTATCACTCGCGCTATTTTGCGCGTCGCACTGTTTTGTGCAGTTCACACTCGCGCTATTTTGCGCGTCGCACTGTTTTGTGCAGTTTATCACTCGAGCTATTTTGCGCGTCGCACTGTTTTGTGCAGTTGACACTCGCGCTATTTTGCGCGTCGCACTTTTTGTGCAGTTGACACTCGCTCTATTTTGCGCGTCGCAGTGTTTTGTGCAGTTGACACTCGCGCTATTTTGCGCGTCGCAGTGTTTTGTGCAGTTCACACTCGCGCTATTTTGCGCGTCGCACTGTTTTGTGCAGTTCACACTCGCGCTATTTTGCGCGTCGCCCTGTTTTGTGCAGTTTATCACTCGAGCTATTTTGCGCGTCGCACTGTTTTGTGCAGTTGACACTCGCGCTATTTTGCGCGTCGCACTGTTTTGTGCAGTTCACACTCGCGCTATTTTGCGCGTCGCACTGTTTTGTGCAGTTCACACTCGCGCTATTTTGCGCGTCGCACTGTTTTGTGCAGTTCACACTCGCGCTATTTTGCGCGTCGCACTGTTTTGTGCAGTTTATCACTCCCGCTATTTTGCGCGTCGCACTGTTTTGTGCAGTTGACACTCGCGCTATTTTACGCGTCGCACTGTTTTGTGCAGTTTATCACTCGAGCTATTTTGCGCGTCGCACTGTTTTGTGCAGTTGACACTCGCGCTATTTTGCGCGTCGCACTGTTTTGTGCAGTTTATCACTCGAGCTATTTTGCGCGTCGCACTGTTTTGTGCAGTTCACTCTCGCGCTATTTTGCGCGTCGCACTGTTTTGTGCAGTTCACAATCGCGCAATTTTGCGTGTCGCACTGTTTTGTGCCGTTTATCACTTGCTATATTTTGCGCGTCGCACTATTTTGTGCAGTTCAAACTCGCGCTATTTTGCGCGTCGCACTGTTTTGTGCAGTTCACACTCGCCCTATTTTGCGCGTCGCCCTGTTTTGTGCAGTTTATCACTCGCGCTATTTTGCGCGTCGCACTGTTTTGTGCAGTTGACACTCGCGCTATTTTGCGCGTCGCACTGTTTTGTGCAGTTCACACTCGCGCTATTTTGCGCGTCGCACTGTTTTGTGCAGTTCACACTCGCGCTATTTTGCGCGTCGCGCTGTTTTGTGCAGTTCACACTCGCGCTAATTTGCGCGTCGCAGTGTTTTGTGCAGTTCACACTGGCGCTATTTTGCGCGTCGCACTGTTTTGTGCAGTTCACACTGGCGCTATTTTGCGCGTCGCAGTGTTTTGTGCAGTTCACACTCGCGCTATTTTGCGCGTCGCACTGTTTTGTGCAGTTCACACTCGCGCTATTTTGCGCGTCGCGCTGTTTTGTGCAGTTCACACTCGCGCTATTTTGCGCGTCGCAGTGTTTTGTGCAGTTCACACTGGCGCTATTTTGCGCGTCGCACTGTTTTGTGCAGTTCACGCTGGCGCTATTTTGCGCGTCGCAGTGTTTTGTGCAGTTCACCCTCGCGCTATTTTGCGCGTCGCACTGTTTTGTGCAGTTGACACTGGCGCTATTTTGCGCGTCGCACTGTTTTGTGCAGTTGACACTCGCGCTATTTTGCGCGTCGCACTGTTTTGTGCAGTTCACAGTCGCGCTATTTTGCGCGTCGCACTGTTTTGTGCAGTTCACACTCGCGCTATTTTGCGCGTCGCACTGTTTTGTGCAGTTTATCACTCGCGCTATTTTGCGCCTCGCGCTATTTTGCGCGTCGCACTGTTTTGTGCAGTTCACACTCGCGCTATTTTGCGCGTCGCACTGTTTTGTGCAGTTTATCACTCGAGCTATTTTGCGCTTCGCACTGTTTTGTGCAGTTGACACTCGCGCTATTTTGCGCGTCGCACTTTTTGTGCAGTTGACACTCGCTCTATTTTGCGCGTCGCAGTGTTTTGTGCAGTTGACACTCGCGCTATTTTGCGCGTCGCAGTGTTTTGTGCAGTTCACACTCGCGCTATTTTGCGCGTCGCACTGTTTTGTGCAGTTCACACTCGCGCTATTTTGCGCGTCGCCCTGTTTTGTGCAGTTTATCACTCGAGCTATTTTGCGCGTCGCACTGTTTTGTGCAGTTGACACTCGCGCTATTTTGCGCGTCGCACTGTTTTGTGCAGTTCACACTCGCGCTATTTTGCGCGTCGCACTGTTTTGTGCAGTTCACACTCGCGCTATTTTGCGCGTCGCACTGTTTTGTGCAGTTTATCACTCCCGCTATTTTGCGCGTCGCACTGTTTTGTGCAGTTGACACTCGCGCTATTTTACGCGTCGCACTGTTTTGTGCAGTTTATCACTCGAGCTATTTTGCGCGTCGCACTGTTTTGTGCAGTTGACACTCGCGCTATTTTGCGCGTCGCACTGTTTTGTGCAGTTTATCACTCGAGCTATTTTGCGCGTCGCACTGTTTTGTGCAGTTCACTCTCGCGCTATTTTGCGCGTCGCACTGTTTTGTGCAGTTCACAATCGCGCAATTTTGCGTGTCGCACTGTTTTGTGCCGTTTATCACTTGCTATATTTTGCGCGTCGCACTATTTTGTGCAGTTCAAACTCGCGCTATTTTGCGCGTCGCACTGTTTTGTGCAGTTCACACTCGCCCTATTTTGCGCGTCGCCCTGTTTTGTGCAGTTTATCACTCGCGCTATTTTGCGCGTCGCACTGTTTTGTGCAGTTGACACTCGCGCTATTTTGCGCGTCGCACTGTTTTGTGCAGTTCACACTCGCGCTATTTTGCGCGTCGCACTGTTTTGTGCAGTTCACACTCGCGCTATTTTGCGCGTCGCGCTGTTTTGTGCAGTTCACACTCGCGCTAATTTGCGCGTCGCAGTGTTTTGTGCAGTTCACACTGGCGCTATTTTGCGCGTCGCACTGTTTTGTGCAGTTCACACTGGCGCTATTTTGCGCGTCGCAGTGTTTTGTGCAGTTCACACTCGCGCTATTTTGCGCGTCGCACTGTTTTGTGCAGTTCACACTCGCGCTATTTTGCGCGTCGCACTGTTTTGTGCAGTTTATCACTCGAGCTATTTTGCGCGTCGCACTGTTTTGTGTAGTTGACACTCGCGCTATTTTGCGCGTCGCACTTTTTGTGCAGTTGACACTCGCGCTATTTTGCGCGTCGCACTGTTTTGTGCAGTTGACACTCGCGCTATTTTGCGCGTCGCAGTGTTTTGTGCAGTTCACACTCGCGCTATTTTGCGCGTCGCACTGTTTTGTGCAGTTCACACTCGCGCTATTTTGCGCGTCGCCCTGTTTTGTGCAGTTTATCACTCGAGCTATTTTGAGCGTCGCACTGTTTTGTGCAGTTGACACTCGCGCTATTTTCCGCGTCGCACTATTTTGTGCAGTTCACACTCGCGCTATTTTGCGCGTCGCACTGTTTTGTGCAGTTCACACTGGCGCTATTTTGCGCGTCGCACTATTTTGTGCAGTTGACACTCGCGCTATTTTGCGCATCGCACTGTTTTGTGCAGTTCACACTCGCGCTATTTTGGGCGTCGCAGTGTTTTGTGCAGTTCACACTCGCGCTATTTTGCGCGTCGCACTGTTTTGTGCAGTTCCCACTCGCGCTATTTTGCGCGTCGCGCTGTTTTGTGCAGTTCACACTCGCGCTATTTTGCGCGTCGCCCTGTTTTGTGCAGTTTATCACTCGAGCTATTTTGCGCATCGCACTGTTTTGTGCAGTTGACACTCGCGCTATTTTGCGCGTCGCACTGTTTTTTGCAGTTCACACTCGCGCTATTTTGCGCGTCGCACTGTTTTGTGCAGTTCACACTCGCGCTATTTTGCGCGTCGCACCGTTTTGTGCAGTTCACACTGGCGCTATTTTGTGCGTCGCACTGTTTTGTGCAGTTCACACTGGCGCTATTTTGCGCGTCGCACTGTTTTGTGCAGTTCACACTCGCGCTATTTTGCGCGTCGCACTGTTTTGTGCAGTTTATCACTCCCGCTATTTTGCGCGTCGCACTGTTTTGTGCAGTTGACACTCGCGCTATTTTACGCGTCGCACTGTTTTGTGCAGTTTATCACTCGAGCTATTTTGCGCGTCGCACTGTTTTGTGCAGTTGACACTCGCGCTATTTTGCGCGTCGCACTGTTTTGTGCAGTTTATCACTCGAGCTATTTTGCGCGTCGCACTGTTTTGTGCAGTTCACTCTCGCGCTATTTTGCGCGTCGCACTGTTTTGTGCAGTTCACAATCGCGCAATTTTGCGTGTCGCACTGTTTTGTGCAGTTTATCACTTGCTATATTTTGCGCGTCGCACTATTTTGTGCAGTTCAAACTCGCGCTATTTTGCGCGTCGCACTGTTTTGTGCAGTTCACACTCGCCCTATTTTGCGCGTCGCCCTGTTTTGTGCAGTTTATCACTCGCGCTATTTTGCGCGTCGCACTGTTTTGTGCAGTTTATCACTCGCGCTATTTTGCGCGTCGCACTGTTTTGTGCAGTTGACACTCGCGCTATTTTCCGCGTCGCCCTGTTTTGTGCAGTTCACACTCGCGCTATTTTGCGCGTCGCACTGTTTTGTGCAGTTCACACTCGCGCTATTTTGCGCGTCGCAGTGCTTTGTGCAGTTCACACTGGCGCTATTTTGCGCGTCGCACTGTTTTGTGCAGTTGACACTCGCGCTATTTTCCGCGTCGCACTGTTTTGTGCAGTTCACACTCGCGCTATTTTGCGCGTCGCACTGTTTTGTGCAGTTCACACTGGCGCTATTTTGCGCGTCGCACTATTTTGTGCAGTTGACACTCGCGCTATTTTGCGCATCGCACTGTTTTGTGCAGTTCACACTCGCGCTATTTTGGGCGTCGCAGTGTTTTGTGCAGTTCACACTCGCGCTATTTTGCGCGTCGCACTGTTTTGTGCAGTTCCCACTCGCGCTATTTTGCGCGTCGCGCTGTTTTGTGCAGTTCACACTCGCGCTATTTTGCGCGTCGCCCTGTTTTGTGCAGTTTATCACTCGAGCTATTTTGCGCATCGCACTGTTTTGTGCAGTTGACACTCGCGCTATTTTGCGCGTCGCACTGTTTTTTGCAGTTCACACTCGCGCTATTTTGCGCGTCGCACTGTTTTGTGCAGTTCACACTCGCGCTATTTTGCGCGTCGCACCGTTTTGTGCAGTTCACACTGGCGCTATTTTGTGCGTCGCACTGTTTTGTGCAGTTCACACTGGCGCTATTTTGCGCGTCGCACTGTTTTGTGAAGTTCACACTCGCGCTATTTTGCGCGTCGCACTGTTTTGTGCAGTTTATCACTCCCGCTATTTTGCGCGTCGCACTGTTTTGTGCAGTTGACACTCGCGCTATTTTACGCGTCGCACTGTTTTGTGCAGTTTATCACTCGAGCTATTTTGCGCGTCGCACTGTTTTGTGCAGTTGACACTCGCGCTATTTTGCGCGTCGCACTGTTTTGTGCAGTTTATCACTCGAGCTATTTTGCGCGTCGCACTGTTTTGTGCAGTTCACTCTCGCGCTATTTTGCGCGTCGCACTGTTTTGTGCAGTTCACAATCGCGCAATTTTGCGTGTCGCACTGTTTTGTGCAGTTTATCACTTGCTATATTTTGCGCGTCGCACTATTTTGTGCAGTTCAAACTCGCGCTATTTTGCGCGTCGCACTGTTTTGTGCAGTTCACACTCGCCCTATTTTGCGCGTCGCCCTGTTTTGTGCAGTTTATCACTCGCGCTATTTTGCGCGTCGCACTGTTTTGTGCAGTTTATCACTCGCGCTATTTTGCGCGTCGCACTGTTTTGTGCAGTTGACACTCGCGCTATTTTCCGCGTCGCCCTGTTTTGTGCAGTTCACACTCGCGCTATTTTGCGCGTCGCACTGTTTTGTGCAGTTCACACTCGCGCTATTTTGCGCGTCGCAGTGCTTTGTGCAGTTCACACTGGCGCTATTTTGCGCGTCGCACTGTTTTGTGCAGTTGACACTCGCGCTATTTTGCGCGTCGCACTTTTTGTGCAGTTGACACTCGCTCTATTTTGCGCGTCGCAGTGTTTTGTGCAGTTGACACTCGCGCTATTTTGCGCGTCGCAGTGTTTTGTGCAGTTCACACTCGCGCTATTTTGCGCGTCGCACTGTTTTGTGCAGTTCACACTCGCGCTATTTTGCGCGTCGCCCTGTTTTGTGCAGTTTATCACTCGAGCTATTTTGCGCGTCGCACTGTTTTGTGCAGTTGACACTCGCGCTATTTTGCGCGTCGCACTGTTTTGTGCAGTTCACACTCGCGCTATTTTGCGCGTCGCACTGTTTTGTGTAGTTCACACTCGCGCTATTTTGCGCGTCGCAGTGTTTTGTGCAGTTCACACTGGCGCTATTTTGCGCGTCGCACTGTTTTGTGCAGTTCACACTCGCGCTATTTTGCGCGTCGCACTGTTTTGTGCAGTTCACACTCGCGCTATTTTGCGCGTCGCACTGTTTTGTGCAGTTTATCACTCCCGCTATTTTGCGCGTCGCACTGTTTTGTGCAGTTGACACTCGCGCTATTTTACGCGTCGCACTGTTTTGTGCAGTTTATCACTCCCGCTATTTTGCGCGTCGCACTGTTTTGTGCAGTTGACACTCGCGCTATTTTGCGCGTCGCACTGTTTTGTGCAGTTTATCACTCGAGCTATTTTGCGCGTCGCACTGTTTTGTGCAGTTGACACTCGCGCTATTTTGCGCGTCGCACTTTTTGTGCAGTTGACACTCGCGCTATTTTGCGCGTCGCACTGTTTTGTGCAGTTGACACTCGCGCTATTTTGCGCGTCGCAGTGTTTTGTGCAGTTCACACTCGCGCTATTTTGCGCGTCGCACTGTTTTGTGCAGTTTACACTCGCGCTATTTTGCGCGTCGCCCTGTTTTGTGCAGTTTATCACTCGAGCTATTTTGCGCGTCGCACTGTTTTGTGCAGTTGACACTCGCGCTATTTTGCGCGTCGCACTGTTTTGTGCAGTTCACACTCGCGCTATTTTGCGCGTCGCACTGTTTTGTGCAGTTCACACTGGCGCTATTTTGCGCGTCGCACTATTTTGTGCAGTTGACATTCGCGCTATTTTGCGCGTCGCACTGTTTTGTGCAGTTCACACTCGCGCTATTTTGGGCGTCGCAGTGTTTTGTGCAGTTCACACTCGCGCTATTTTGCGCGTCGCACTGTTTTGTGCAGTTCACACTCGCGCTATTTTGCGCGTCGCCCTGTTTTGTGCAGTTTATCACTCGAGCTATTTTGCGCGTCGCACTGTTTTGTGCAGTTGACACTCGCGCTATTTTGCGCGTCGCACTGTTTTGTGCAGTTCACACTCGCGCTATTTTGCGCGTCGCACTGTTTTGTGCAGTTCACACTCGCGCTATTTTGCGCGTCGCACTGTTTTGTGCAGTTCACACTCGCGCTATTTTGCGCGTCGCACTGTTTTGTGCAGTTTATCACTCCCGCTATTTTGCGCGTCGCACTGTTTTGTGCAGTTGACACTCGCGCTATTTTACGCGTCGCACTGTTTTGTGCAGTTTATCACTCGAGCTATTTTGCGCGTCGCACTGTTTTGTGCAGTTGACACTCGCGCTATTTTGCGCGTCGCACTGTTTTGTGCAGTTTATCACTCGAGCTATTTTGCGCGTCGCACTGTTTTGTGCAGTTCACTCTCGCGCTATTTTGCGCGTCGCACTGTTTTGTGCAGTTCACAATCGCGCAATTTTGCGTGTCGCACTGTTTTGTGCCGTTTATCACTTGCTATATTTTGCGCGTCGCACTATTTTGTGCAGTTCAAACTCGCGCTATTTTGCGCGTCGCACTGTTTTGTGCAGTTCACACTCGCCCTATTTTGCGCGTCGCCCTGTTTTGTGCAGTTTATCACTCGCGCTATTTTGCGCGTCGCACTGTTTTGTGCAGTTGACACTCGCGCTATTTTGCGCGTCGCACTGTTTTGTGCAGTTCACACTCGCGCTATTTTGCGCGTCGCACTGTTTTGTGCAGTTCACACTCGCGCTATTTTGCGCGTCGCGCTGTTTTGTGCAGTTCACACTCGCGCTAATTTGCGCGTCGCAGTGTTTTGTGCAGTTCACACTGGCGCTATTTTGCGCGTCTCACTGTTTTGTGCAGTTCACACTGGCGCTATTTTGCGCGTCGCAGTGTTTTGTGCAGTTCACACTCGCGCTATTTTGCGCGTCGCACTGTTTTGTGCAGTTCACACTCGCGCTATTTTGCGCGTCGCACTGTTTTGTGCAGTTTATCACTCGAGCTATTTTGCGCGTCGCACTGTTTTGTGTAGTTGACACTCGCGCTATTTTGCGCGTCGCACTTTTTGTGCAGTTGACACTCGCGCTATTTTGCGCGTCGCACTGTTTTGTGCAGTTGACACTCGCGCTATTTTGCGCGTCGCAGTGTTTTGTGCAGTTCACACTCGCGCTATTTTGCGCGTCGCACTGTTTTGTGCAGTTCACACTCGCGCTATTTTGCGCGTCGCCCTGTTTTGTGCAGTTTATCACTCGAGCTATTTTGAGCGTCGCACTGTTTTGTGCAGTTGACACTCGCGCTATTTTCCGCGTCGCACTGTTTTGTGCAGTTCACACTCGCGCTATTTTGCGCGTCGCACTGTTTTGTGCAGTTCACACTGGCGCTATTTTGCGCGTCGCACTATTTTGTGCAGTTGACACTCGCGCTATTTTGCGCATCGCACTGTTTTGTGCAGTTCACACTCGCGCTATTTTGGGCGTCGCAGTGTTTTGTGCAGTTCACACTCGCGCTATTTTGCGCGTCGCACTGTTTTGTGCAGTTCCCACTCGCGCTATTTTGCGCGTCGCGCTGTTTTGTGCAGTTCACACTCGCGCTATTTTGCGCGTCGCCCTGTTTTGTGCAGTTTATCACTCGAGCTATTTTGCGCATCGCACTGTTTTGTGCAGTTGACACTCGCGCTATTTTGCGCGTCGCACTGTTTTTTGCAGTTCACACTCGCGCTATTTTGCGCGTCGCACTGTTTTGTGCAGTTCACACTCGCGCTATTTTGCGCGTCGCACCGTTTTGTGCAGTTCACACTGGCGCTATTTTGTGCGTCGCACTGTTTTGTGCAGTTCACACTGGCGCTATTTTGCGCGTCGCACTGTTTTGTGCAGTTCACACTCGCGCTATTTTGCGCGTCGCACTGTTTTGTGCAGTTTATCACTCCCGCTATTTTGCGCGTCGCACTGTTTTGTGCAGTTGACACTCGCGCTATTTTACGCGTCGCACTGTTTTGTGCAGTTTATCACTCGAGCTATTTTGCGCGTCGCACTGTTTTGTGCAGTTGACACTCGCGCTATTTTGCGCGTCGCACTGTTTTGTGCAGTTTATCACTCGAGCTATTTTGCGCGTCGCACTGTTTTGTGCAGTTCACTCTCGCGCTATTTTGCGCGTCGCACTGTTTTGTGCAGTTCACAATCGCGCAATTTTGCGATGTCGCACTGTTTTGTGCAGTTTATCACTTGCTATATTTTGCGCGTCGCACTATTTTGTGCAGTTCAAACTCGCGCTATTTTGCGCGTCGCACTGTTTTGTGCAGTTCACACTCGCCCTATTTTGCGCGTCGCCCTGTTTTGTGCAGTTTATCACTCGCGCTATTTTGCGCGTCGCACTGTTTTGTGCAGTTTATCACTCGCGCTATTTTGCGCGTCGCACTGTTTTGTGCAGTTGACACTCGCGCTATTTTCCGCGTCGCCCTGTTTTGTGCAGTTCACACTCGCGCTATTTTGCGCGTCGCACTGTTTTGTGCAGTTCACACTCGCGCTATTTTGCGCGTCGCAGTGCTTTGTGCAGTTCACACTGGCGCTATTTTGCGCGTCGCACTGTTTTGTGCAGTTGACACTCGCGCTATTTTGCGCGTCGCACTTTTTGTGCAGTTGACACTCGCTCTATTTTGCGCGTCGCAGTGTTTTGTGCAGTTGACACTCGCGCTATTTTGCGCGTCGCAGTGTTTTGTGCAGTTCACACTCGCGCTATTTTGCGCGTCGCACTGTTTTGTGCAGTTCACACTCGCGCTATTTTGCGCGTCGCCCTGTTTTGTGCAGTTTATCACTCGAGCTATTTTGCGCGTCGCACTGTTTTGTGCAGTTGACACTCGCGCTATTTTGCGCGTCGCACTGTTTTGTGCAGTTCACACTCGCGCTATTTTGCGCGTCGCACTGTTTTGTGGAGTTCACACTCGCGCTATTTTGCGCGTCGCAGTGTTTTGTGCAGTTCACACTGGCGCTATTTTGCGCGTCGCACTGTTTTGTGCAGTTCACACTCGCGCTATTTTGCGCGTCGCACTGTTTTGTGCAGTTCACACTCGCGCTATTTTGCGCGTCGCACTGTTTTGTGCAGTTTATCACTCCCGCTATTTTGCGCGTCGCACTGTTTTGTGCAGTTGACACTCGCGCTATTTTACGCGTCGCACTGTTTTGTGCAGTTTATCACTCCCGCTATTTTGCGCGTCGCACTGTTTTGTGCAGTTGACACTCGCGCTATTTTGCGCGTCGCACTGTTTTGTGCAGTTTATCACTCGAGCTATTTTGCGCGTCGCACTGTTTTGTGCAGTTGACACTCGCGCTATTTTGCGCGTCGCACTTTTTGTGCAGTTGACACTCGCGCTATTTTGCGCGTCGCACTGTTTTGTGCAGTTGACACTCGCGCTATTTTGCGCGTCGCAGTGTTTTGTGCAGTTCACACTCGCGCTATTTTGCGCGTCGCACTGTTTTGTGCAGTTTACACTCGCGCTATTTTGCGCGTCGCCCTGTTTTGTGCAGTTTATCACTCGAGCTATTTTGCGCGTCGCACTGTTTTGTGCAGTTGACACTCGCGCTATTTTGCGCGTCGCACTGTTTTGTGCAGTTCACACTCGCGCTATTTTGCGCGTCGCACTGTTTTGTGCAGTTCACACTGGCGCTATTTTGCGCGTCGCACTATTTTGTGCAGTTGACATTCGCGCTATTTTGCGCGTCGCACTGTTTTGTGCAGTTCACACTCGCGCTATTTTGGGCGTCGCAGTGTTTTGTGCAGTTCACACTCGCGCTATTTTGCGCGTCGCACTGTTTTGTGCAGTTCACACTCGCGCTATTTTGCGCGTCGCGCTGTTTTGTGTAGTTCACACTCGCGCTATTTTGCGCGTCGCCCTGTTTTGTGCAGTTTATCACTCGAGCTATTTTGCGCGTCGCACTGTTTTGTGCAGTTGACACTCGCGCTATTTTGCGCGTCGCACTGTTTTGTGCAGTTCACACTCGCGCTATTTTGCGCGTCGCACTGTTTTGTGCAGTTCACACTCGCGCTATTTTGCGCGTCGCAGTGTTTTGTGCAGTTCACACTGGCGCTATTTTGCGCGTCGCACCGTTTTGTGCAGTTCACACTCGCGCTATTTTGCGCGTCGCACTGTTTTGTGCAGTTCACACTCGCGCTATTTTGCGCGTCGCACTGTTTTGTGCAGTTTATCACTCCCGCTATTTTGCGCGTCGCACTGTTTTGTGCAGTTGACACTCGCGCTATTTTACGCGTCGCACTGTTTTGTGCAGTTTATCACTCGAGCTATTTTGCGCGTCGCACTGTTTTGTGCAGTTGACACTCGCGCTATTTTGCGCGTCGCACTGTTTTGTGCAGTTTATCACTCGAGCTATTTTGCGCGTCGCACTGTTTTGTGCAGTTCACTCTCGCGCTATTTTGCGCGTCGCACTGTTTTGTGCAGTTCACAATCGCGCAATTTTGCGTGTCGCACTGTTTTGTGCAGTTTATCACTTGCTATATTTTGCGCGTCGCACTATTTTGTGCAGTTCAAACTCGCGCTATTTTGCGCGTCGCACTGTTTTGTGCAGTTCACACTCGCCCTATTTTGCGCGTCGCCCTGTTTTGTGCAGTTTATCACTCGCGCTATTTTGCGCGTCGCACTGTTTTGTGCAGTTTATCACTCGCGCTATTTTGCGCGTCGCACTGTTTTGTGCAGTTGACACTCGCTCTATTTTCCGCGTCGCCCTGTTTTGTGCAGTTCACACTCGCGCTATTTTGCGCGTCGCACTGTTTTGTGCAGTTCACACTCGCGCTATTTTGCGCGTCGCAGTGCTTTGTGCAGTTCACACTGGCGCTATTTTGCGCGTCGCACTGTGTTGTTCCGTTCACACTCGCGCTATTTTGCGCGTCGCACAGTTTTGTGCAGTTCACACTCGCGCTATTTTGCGCGTCGCACTGTTTTGTGCAGTTTATCACTCCCGCTATTTTGCGCGTCGCACTGTTTTGTGCAGTTGACACTCGCGCTATTTTGCGCGTCGCACTGTTTTGTGCAGTTTATCCCTCGCGCTATTTTGCGCGTCGCACTGTTTTGTGCAGTTCACTCTCGCGCTATTTTGCGCGTCGCACTGTTTTGTGCAGTTTATCACTCGAGCTATTTTGCGCGTCGCACTGTTTTGTGCAGTTCACTCTCGCGCTATTTTGCGCGTCGCACTGTTTTGTGCAGTTCACAATCGCGCAATTTTGCGTGTCGCACTGTTTTGTGCAGTTTATCACTTGCTATATTTTGCGCGTCGCACTATTTTGTGCAGTTCAAACTCGCGCTATTTTGCGCGTCGCACTGTTTTGTGCAGTTCACACTCGCCCTATTTTGCGCGTCGCCCTGTTTTGTGCAGTTTATCACTCGCGCTATTTTGCGCGTCGCACTGTTTTGTGCAGTTTATCACTCGCGCTATTTTGCGCGTCGCACTGTTTTGTGCAGTTGACACTCGCTCTATTTTCCGCGTCGCCCTATTTTGTGCAGTTCACACTCGCGCTATTTTGCGCGTCGCACTGTTTTGTGCAGTTCACACTCGCGCTATTTTGCGCGTCGCAGTGCTTTGTGCAGTTCACACTGGCGCTATTTTGCGCGTCGCACTGTTTTGTGCAGTTCACACTCGCGCTATTTTGCGCGTCGCACAGTTTTGTGCAGTTCACACTCGCGCTATTTTGCGCGTCGCACTGTTTTGTGCAGTTTATCACTCCCGCTATTTTGCGCGTCGCACTGTTTTGTGCAGTTGACACTCGCGCTATTTTGCGCGTCGCACTGTTTTGTGCAGTTTATCCCTCGCGCTATTTTGCGCGTCGCACTGTTTTGTGCAGTTCACTCTCGCGCTATTTTGCGCGTCGCACTGTTTTGTGCAGTTTATCACTCGACCTATTTTGCGCGACGCACTGTTTTGTGCAGTTCACTCTCGCGCTA
Source organism: Camellia granthamiana (assembly GCA_036172215.1). Classification (NCBI taxonomy): domain Eukaryota; kingdom Viridiplantae; phylum Streptophyta; class Magnoliopsida; order Ericales; family Theaceae; genus Camellia; species Camellia granthamiana. Next base: position 45,403 of record JAXFYN010000434.1, read on the forward strand.
TTTTGCGCGTCGCACTGTTTTGTGCAATTCACAATCGCGCAATTTTGCGTGTCGCACTGTTTTGTGCCGTTTATCACTTGCTATATTTTGCGCGTCGCACTATTTTGTGCAGTTCACACTCGCGCTATTTTGCGCGTTGCACTGTTTTGTGCAGTTCACACTCGCGCTATTTTGCGCGTTGCACTGTTTTGTGCAGTTCACACTCGCGCTATTTTGCGCGTCGCACTGTTTTGTGCAGTTCACACTCGCGCTATTTTGCGCGTCGCACTGTTTTGTGCAGTTCACACTCGCGCTATTTTGCGCGTCGCACTGTTTTGTGCAGTTTATCACTCCCGCTATTTTGCGCGTCGCACTGTTTTGTGCAGTTGACACTCGCGCTATTTTGCGCGTCGCACTGTTTTGTGCAGTTTATCACTCGAGCTATTTTGCGCGTCGCACTGTTTTGTGCAGTTGACACTCGCGCTATTTTGCGCGTCGCACTATTTTGTGCAGTTGACACTCGCGCTATTTTGCGCGTCGCACTGTTTTGTGCAGTTGACACTCGCGCTATTTTGCGCGTCGCAGTGTTTTGTGCAGTTCACACTCGCGCTATTTTGCGCGTCGCACTGTTTTGTGCAGTTCACACTCGCGCTATTTTGCGCGTCGCGCTGTTTTGTGCAGTTCACACTCGCGCTATTTTGCGCGTCGCCCTGTTTTGTGCAGTTTATCACTCGAGCTATTTTGCGCGTCGCACTGTTTTGTGCAGTTGACACTCGCGCTATTTTGCGCGTCGCACTGTTTTGTGCAGTTCACACTCGCGCTATTTTGCGCGTCGCACTGTTTTGTGCAGTTCACACTCGCGCTATTTTGCGCGTCGCACTGTTTTGTGTAGTTCACACTCGCGCTATTTTGCGCGTCACAGTGTTTTGTGCAGTTCACACTGGCGCTATTTTGCGCGTCGCACTATTTTGTGCAGTTGACACTCGCGCTATTTTGCGCGTCGCACTGTTTTGGGCAGTTGACACTCGCGCTATTTTGGGCGTCGCAGTGTTTTGTGCAGTTCACACTCGCGCTATTTTGCGCGTCGCACTGTTTTGTGCAGTTCACACTCGCGCTATTTTGCGCGTCGCGCTGTTTTGTGCAGTTCACACTCGCGCTATTTTGCGCGTCGCCCTGTTTTGTGCAGTTTATCACTCGAGCTATTTTGCGCGTCGCACTGTTTTGTGCAGTTGACACTCGCGCTATTTTGCGCGTCGCACTGTTTTGTGCAGTTCACACTCGCGCTATTTTGCGCGTCGCACTGTTTTGTGCAGTTCACACTCGGGCTATTTTGCGCGTCGCACTGTTTTGTGCAGTTCACACTCGCGCTATTTTGCGCGTCGCACTGTTTTGTGCAGTTCACACTCGCGCTATTTTGCGCGTCGCACTGTTTTGTGCAGTTTATCACTACCGCTATTTTGCGCGTCACACTGTTTTGTGCAGTTGACACTCGCGCTATTTTACGCGTCGCATTGTTTTGTGTAGTTTATCACTCGAGCTATTTTGCGCGTCGCACTGTTTTGTGCAGTTGACACTCGCGCTATTTTGCGCGTCGCACTGTTTTGTGCAGTTTATCACTCGAGCTATTTTGCGTGTCGCACTGTTTTGTGCAGTTCACTCTCGCGCTATTTTGCGCGTCGCACTGTTTTGTGCAGTACACAATCGCGCAATTTTGCGTGTCGCACTGTTTTGTGCAGTTTATCACTTGCTATATTTTGCGCGTCGCACTATTTTGTGCAGTTCAAACTCGCGCTATTTTGCGCGTCGCACTGTTTTGTGCAGTTCACACTCGCCCTATTTTGCGCGTCGCCCGGTTTTGTGCAGTTTATCACTCGCGCTATTTTGCGCGTCGCACTGTTTTGTGCAGTTGACACTCGCGCTATTTTCCGCGTCGCCCTGTTTTCTGCAGTTCACACTCGCGCTATTTTCCGCGTCGCCCTGTTTTCTGCAGTTCACACTCGCGCTATTTTGCGCGTCGCAGTGTTTTGTGCAGTTCACACTGGCACTATTTTGCGCGTCGCACTGTTTTGTGCAATTCACAATCGCGCAATTTTGCGCGTCGCACTGTTTTGTGCCGTTTATCACTTGCTATATTTTGCGCGTCGCACTATTTTGTGCAGTTCAAACTCGCGCTATTTTGCGCGTCGCACTGTTTTGTGCAGTTTATCACTCCCGCTATTTTGCGCGTCGCACTGTTTTGTGCAGTTGACACTCGCGCTATTTTACGCGTCGCACTGTTTTGTGCAGTTTATCACTCCCGCTATTTTGCGCGTCGCACTGTTTTGTGCAGTTGACACTCGCGCTATTTTGCGCGTCGCACTGTTTTGTGCAGTTTATCACTCGAGCTATTTTGCGCGTCGCACTGTGTTGTGCAGTTGACACTCGCGCTATTTTGCGCGTCGCACTTTTTGTGCAGTTCACACTCGCGCTATTTTGCGCGTCGCACTGTTTTGTGCAGTTGACACTCGCGCTATTTTGCGCGTCGCACTGTTTTGTGCAGTTGACACTCGCGCTATTTTGCGCGTCGCACTGTTTTGTGCAGTTTATCACTCGCGCTATTTTGCGCGTCGCCCTGTTTTGTGCAGTTTATCACTCGCGCTATTTTGCGCGTCGCACTGTTTTGTGCAGTTGACACTCGCGCTATTTTGCGCGTCGCACAGTTTTGTGCAGTTCACACTCGCGCTATTTTGCGCGTCGCACTGTTTTGTGCAGTTTATCACTCCCGCTATTTTTCGCGTCGCACTGTTTTGTGCAGTTGACACTCGCGCTATTTTGCGCGTCGCACTGTTTTGTGCAGTTTATCCCTCGCGCTATTTTGCGCGTCGCACTGTTTTGTGCAGTTCACTCTCGCGCTATTTTGCGCGTCGCACTGTTTTGTGCAGTTTATCACTCGAGCTATTTTGCGCGACGCACTGTTTTGTGCAGTTCACTCTCGCGCTATTTTGCGCGTCGCACTGTTTTGTGCAATTCACAATCGCGCAATTTTGCGTGTCGCACTGTTTTGTGCCGTTTATCACTTGCTATATTTTGCGCGTCGCACTATTTTGTGCAGTTCAAACTCGCGCTATTTTGCGCGTCGCACTGTTTTGTGCAGTTTATCACTCGCGCTATTTTGCGCGTCGCACTGTTTTGTGCAGTTGACACTCGCGCTATTTTGCGCGTCGCACTGTTTTGTGCAGTTGACACTCGCGCTATTTTGCGCGTCGCAGTGTTTTGTGCAGTTCACACTGGCGCAATTTTGCGCGTCGCACTGTTTTGTGCAGTTCACACTCGCGCTATTTTGCGCGTGGCACTGTTTTGTGCAGTTCACACTCGCGCTATTTTGCGCGTCGCACTGTTTTGTGCAGTTCACACTGGCGCTATTTTGCGCGTCGCACTGTTTTGTGCAGTTCACACTCGCGCTATTTTGCGCGTCGCACTGTTTTGTGCAGTTCACACTCGCGCTATTTTGCGCGTCGCACTGTTTTGTGCAGTTCACACTCGCGCTATTTTGCGCGTCGCACTGTTTTGTGCAGTTCACACTCGCGCTATTTTGCGCGTCGCACTGTTTTGTGCAGTTTATCACTCCCGCTATTTTGCGCGTCGCACTGTTTTGTGCAGTTGACACTCGCGCTATTTTGCGCGTCGCACTGTTTTGTGCAGTTTATCACTCGAGCTATTTTGCGCGTCGCACTGTTTTGTGCAGTTGACACTCGCGCTATTTTGCGCGTCGCACTCTTTTGTGCAGTTGACACTCGCGCTATTTTGCGCGTCGCACTGTTTTGTGCAGTTGACACTCGCGCTATTTTGCGCGTCGCAGTGTTTTGTGCAGTTCACACTCGCGCTATTTTGCGCGTCGCACTGTTTTGTGCAGTTCACACTCGCGCTATTTTGCGCGTCGCGCTGTTTTGTGCAGTTCACACTCGCGCTATTTTGCGCGTCGCCCTGTTTTGTGCAGTTTATCACTCGAGCTATTTTGCGCGTCGCACTGTTTTGTGCAGTTGACACTCGCGCTATTTTGCGCGTCGCACTGTTTTGTGCAGTTCACACTCGCGCTATTTTGCGCGTCGCACTGTTTTGTGCAGTTCACACTCGCGCTATTTTGCGCGTCGCACTGTTTTGTGTAGTTCACACTCGCGCTATTTTGCGCGTCACAGTGTTTTGTGCAGTTCACACTGGCGCTATTTTGCGCGTCGCACTATTTTGTGCAGTTGACACTCGCGCTATTTTGCGCGTCGCACTGTTTTGGGCAGTTGACACTCGCGCTATTTTGGGCGTCGCAGTGTTTTGTGCAGTTCACACTCGCGCTATTTTGCGCGTCGCACTGTTTTGTGCAGTTCACACTCGCGCTATTTTGCGCGTCGCGCTGTTTTGTGCAGTTCACACTCGCGCTATTTTGCGCGTCGCCCTGTTTTGTGCAGTTTATCACTCGAGCTATTTTGCGCGTCGCACTGTTTTGTGCAGTTGACACTCGCGCTATTTTGCGCGTCGCACTGTTTTGTGCAGTTCACACTCGCGCTATTTTGCGCGTCGCACTGTTTTGTGCAGTTCACACTCGGGCTATTTTGCGCGTCGCACTGTTTTGTGCAGTTCACACTCGCGCTATTTTGCGCGTCGCACTGTTTTGTGCAGTTCACACTCGCGCTATTTTGCGCGTCGCACTGTTTTGTGCAGTTGACACTCGCGCTATTTTGCGCGTCGCACTGTTTTGTGCAGTTTATCCCTCGCGCTATTTTGCGCGTCGCACTGTTTTGTGCAGTTCACTCTCGCGCTATTTTGCGCGTCGCACTGTTTTGTGCAGTTTATCACTCGAGCTATTTTGCGCGACGCACTGTTTTGTGCAGTTCACTCTCGCGCTATTTTGCGCGTCGCACTGTTTTGTGCAATTCACAATCGCGCAATTTTGCGTGTCGCACTGTTTTGTGCCGTTTATCACTTGCTATATTTTGCGCGTCGCACTATTTTGTGCAGTTCAAACTCGCGCTATTTTGCGCGTCGCACTGTTTTGTGCAGTTTATCACTCGCGCTATTTTGCGCGTCGCACTGTTTTGTGCAGTTGACACTCGCGCTATTTTGCGCGTCGCACTGTTTTGTGCAGTTGACACTCGCGCTATTTTGCGCGTCGCAGTGTTTTGTGCAGTTCACACTGGCGCAATTTTGCGCGTCGCACTGTTTTGTGCAGTTCACACTCGCGCTATTTTGCGCATTGCACTGTTTTGTGCAGTTCACACTCGCGCTATTTTGCGCGTTGCACTGTTTTGTGCAGTTCACACTCGCGCTATTTTGCGCGTCGCACTGTTTTGTGCAGTTCACACTCGCGCTATTTTGCGCGTCGCACTGTTTTGTGCAGTTCACACTCGCGCTATTTTGCGCGTCGCACTGTTTTGTGCAGTTTATCACTCCCGCTATTTTGCGCGTCGCACTGTTTTGTGCAGTTGACACTCGCGCTATTTTGCGCGTCGCACTGTTTTGTGCAGTTTATCACTCGAGCTATTTTGCGCGTCGCACTGTTTTGTGCAGTTGACACTCGCGCTATTTTGCGCGTCGCACTATTTTGTGCAGTTGACACTCGCGCTATTTTGCGCGTCGCACTGTTTTGTGCAGTTGACACTCGCGCTATTTTGCGCGTCGCAGTGTTTTGTGCAGTTCACACTCGCGCTATTTTGCGCGTCGCACTGTTTTGTGCAGTTCACACTCGCGCTATTTTGCGCGTCGCGCTGTTTTGTGCAGTTCACACTCGCGCTATTTTGCGCGTCGCCCTGTTTTGTGCAGTTTATCACTCGAGCTATTTTGCGCGTCGCACTGTTTTGTGCAGTTGACACTCGCGCTATTTTGCGCGTCGCACTGTTTTGTGCAGTTCACACTCGCGCTATTTTGCGCGTCGCACTGTTTTGTGCAGTTCACACTCGCGCTATTTTGCGCGTCGCACTGTTTTGTGTAGTTCACACTCGCGCTATTTTGCGCGTCACAGTGTTTTGTGCAGTTCACACTGGCGCTATTTTGCGCGTCGCACTATTTTGTGCAGTTGACACTCGCGCTATTTTGCGCGTCGCACTGTTTTGGGCAGTTGACACTCGCGCTATTTTGGGCGTCGCAGTGTTTTGTGCAGTTCACACTCGCGCTATTTTGCGCGTCGCACTGTTTTGTGCAGTTCACACTCGCGCTATTTTGCGCGTCGCGCTGTTTTGTGCAGTTCACACTCGCGCTATTTTGCGCGTCGCCCTGTTTTGTGCAGTTTATCACTCGAGCTATTTTGCGCGTCGCACTGTTTTGTGCAGTTGACACTCGCGCTATTTTGCGCGTCGCACTGTTTTGTGCAGTTCACACTCGCGCTATTTTGCGCGTCGCACTGTTTTGTGCAGTTCACACTCGGGCTATTTTGCGCGTCGCACTGTTTTGTGCAGTTCACACTCGCGCTATTTTGCGCGTCGCACTGTTTTGTGCAGTTCACACTCGCGCTATTTTGCGCGTCGCACTGTTTTGTGCAGTTTATCACTACCGCTATTTTGCGCGTCACACTGTTTTGTGCAGTTGACACTCGCGCTATTTTACGCGTCGCATTGTTTTGTGTAGTTTATCACTCGAGCTATTTTGCGCGTCGCACTGTTTTGTGCAGTTGACACTCGCGCTATTTTGCGCGTCGCACTGTTTTGTGCAGTTTATCACTCGAGCTATTTTGCGTGTCGCACTGTTTTGTGCAGTTCACTCTCGCGCTATTTTGCGCGTCGCACTGTTTTGTGCAGTACACAATCGCGCAATTTTGCGTGTCGCACTGTTTTGTGCAGTTTATCACTTGCTATATTTTGCGCGTCGCACTATTTTGTGCAGTTCAAACTCGCGCTATTTTGCGCGTCGCACTGTTTTGTGCAGTTCACACTCGCCCTATTTTGCGCGTCGCCCGGTTTTGTGCAGTTTATCACTCGCGCTATTTTGCGCGTCGCACTGTTTTGTGCAGTTGACACTCGCGCTATTTTCCGCGTCGCCCTGTTTTCTGCAGTTCACACTCGCGCTATTTTCCGCGTCGCCCTGTTTTCTGCAGTTCACACTCGCGCTATTTTGCGCGTCGCAGTGTTTTGTGCAGTTCACACTGGCACTATTTTGCGCGTCGCACTGTTTTGTGCAATTCACAATCGCGCAATTTTGCGCGTCGCACTGTTTTGTGCCGTTTATCACTTGCTATATTTTGCGCGTCGCACTATTTTGTGCAGTTCAAACTCGCGCTATTTTGCGCGTCGCACTGTTTTGTGCAGTTTATCACTCCCGCTATTTTGCGCGTCGCACTGTTTTGTGCAGTTGACACTCGCGCTATTTTACGCGTCGCACTGTTTTGTGCAGTTTATCACTCCCGCTATTTTGCGCGTCGCACTGTTTTGTGCAGTTGACACTCGCGCTATTTTGCGCGTCGCACTGTTTTGTGCAGTTTATCACTCGAGCTATTTTGCGCGTCGCACTGTGTTGTGCAGTTGACACTCGCGCTATTTTGCGCGTCGCACTTTTTGTGCAGTTCACACTCGCGCTATTTTGCGCGTCGCACTGTTTTGTGCAGTTGACACTCGCGCTATTTTGCGCGTCGCACTGTTTTGTGCAGTTGACACTCGCGCTATTTTGCGCGTCGCACTGTTTTGTGCAGTTTATCACTCGCGCTATTTTGCGCGTCGCCCTGTTTTGTGCAGTTTATCACTCGCGCTATTTTGCGCGTCGCACTGTTTTGTGCAGTTGACACTCGCGCTATTTTGCGCGTCGCACTGTTTTGTGCAGTTCACACTCGCGCTATTTTGCGCGTCGCACTGTTTTGTGCAGTTCACACTGGCGCTATTTTGCGCGTCGCACTATTTTGTGCAGTTGACACTCGCGCTATTTTGCGCGTCGCACTGTTTTGTGCAGTTCACACTCGCGCTATTTTGGGCGTCGCAGTGTTTTGTGCAGTTCACACTCGCGCTATTTTGCGCGTCGCACTGTTTTGTGCAGTTCACACTCGCGCTATTTTGCGCGTCGCGCTGTTTTGTGTAGTTCACACTCGCGCTATTTTGCGCGTCGCCCTGTTTTGTGCAGTTTATCACTCGAGCTATTTTGCGCGTCGCACTGTTTTGTGCAGTTGACAGTCGCGCTATTTTGCGCGTCGCACTGTTTTGTGCAGTTCACACTCGCGCTATTTTGGGCGTCGCAGTGTTTTGTGCAGTTCACACTCGCGCTATTTTGCGCGTCGCACTGTTTTGTGCAGTTCACACTCGCGCTATTTTGCGCGTCGCGCTGTTTTGTGTAGTTCACACTCGCGCTATTTTGCGCGTCGCCCTGTTTTGTGCAGTTTATCACTCGAGCTATTTTGCGCGTCGCACTGTTTTGTGCAGTTGACACTCGCGCTATTTTGCGCGTCGCACTGTTTTGTGCAGTTCACACTCGCGCTATTTTGCGCGTCGCACTGTTTTGTGCAGTTCACACTCGCGCTATTTTGCGCGTCGCAGTGTTTTGTGCAGTTCACACTGGCGCTATTTTGCGCGTCGCACCGTTTTGTGCAGTTCACACTCGCGCTATTTTGCGCGTCGCACTGTTTTGTGCAGTTCACACTCGCGCTATTTTGCGCGTCGCACTGTTTTGTGCAGTTTATCACTCCCGCTATTTTGCGCGTCGCACTGTTTTGTGCAGTTGACACTCGCGCTATTTTACGCGTCGCACTGTTTTGTGCAGTTTATCACTCGAGCTATTTTGCGCGTCGCACTGTTTTGTGCAGTTGACACTCGCGCTATTTTGCGCGTCGCACTGTTTTGTGCAGTTTATCACTCGAGCTATTTTGCGCGTCGCACTGTTTTGTGCAGTTCACTCTCGCGCTATTTTGCGCGTCGCACTGTTTTGTGCAGTTCACAATCGCGCAATTTTGCGTGTCGCACTGTTTTGCGCAGTTTATCACTTGCTATATTTTGCGCGTCGCACTATTTTGTGCAGTTCAAACTCGCGCTATTTTGCGCGTCGCACTGTTTTGTGCAGTTCACACTCGCCCTATTTTGCGCGTCGCCCTGTTTTGTGCAGTTTATCACTCGCGCTATTTTGCGCGTCGCACTGTTTTGTGCAGTTTATCACTCGCGCTATTTTGCGCGTCGCACTGTTTTGTGCAGTTGACACTCGCTCTATTTTCCGCGTCGCCCTGTTTTGTGCAGTTCACACTCGCGCTATTTTGCGCGTCGCACTGGTTTGTGCAGTTCACACTCGCGCTATTTTGCGCGTCGCAGTGCTTTGTGCAGTTCACACTGGCGCTATTTTGCGCGTCGCACTGTTTTGTGCAGTTCACACTCGCGCTATTTTGCGCGTCGCACAGTTTTGTGCAGTTCACACTCGCGCTATTTTGCGCGTTGCACTGTTTTGTGCAGTTCACACTCGCGCTATTTTGCGCGTCGCACTGTTTTGTGCAGTTCACACTCGCGCTATTTTGCGCGTCGCACTGTTTTGTGCAGTTCACACTCGCGCTATTTTGCGCGTCGCACTGTTTTGTGCAGTTTATCACTCCCGCTATTTTGCGCGTCGCACTGTTTTGTGCAGTTGACACTCGCGCTATTTTGCGCGTCGCACTGTTTTGTGCAGTTTATCACTCGAGCTATTTTGCGCGTCGCACTGTTTTGTGCAGTTGACACTCGCGCTATTTTGCGCGTCGCACTATTTTGTGCAGTTGACACTCGCGCTATTTTGCGCGTCGCACTGTTTTGTGCAGTTGACACTCGCGCTATTTTGCGCGTCGCAGTGTTTTGTGCAGTTCACACTCGCGCTATTTTGCGCGTCGCACTGTTTTGTGCAGTTCACACTCGCGCTATTTTGCGCGTCGCGCTGTTTTGTGCAGTTCACACTCGCGCTATTTTGCGCGTCGCCCTGTTTTGTGCAGTTTATCACTCGAGCTATTTTGCGCGTCGCACTGTTTTGTGCAGTTGACACTCGCGCTATTTTGCGCGTCGCACTGTTTTGTGCAGTTCACACTCGCGCTATTTTGCGCGTCGCACTGTTTTGTGCAGTTCACACTCGCGCTATTTTGCGCGTCGCACTGTTTTGTGTAGTTCACACTCGCGCTATTTTGCGCGTCACAGTGTTTTGTGCAGTTCACACTGGCGCTATTTTGCGCGTCGCACTATTTTGTGCAGTTGACACTCGCGCTATTTTGCGCGTCGCACTGTTTTGGGCAGTTGACACTCGCGCTATTTTGGGCGTCGCAGTGTTTTGTGCAGTTCACACTCGCGCTATTTTGCGCGTCGCACTGTTTTGTGCAGTTCACACTCGCGCTATTTTGCGCGTCGCGCTGTTTTGTGCAGTTCACACTCGCGCTATTTTGCGCGTCGCCCTGTTTTGGGCAGTTTATCACTCGAGCTATTTTGCGCGTCGCACTGTTTTGTGCAGTTGACACTCGCGCTATTTTGCGCGTCGCACTGTTTTGTGCAGTTCACACTCGCGCTATTTTGCGCGTCGCACTGTTTTGTGCAGTTCACACTCGGGCTATTTTGCGCGTCGCACTGTTTTGTGCAGTTCACACTCGCGCTATTTTGCGCGTCGCACTGTTTTGTGCAGTTCACACTCGCGCTATTTTGCGCGTCGCACTGTTTTGTGCAGTTGACACTCGCGCTATTTTGCGCGTCGCACTGTTTTGTGCAGTTTATCCCTCGCGCTATTTTGCGCGTCGCACTGTTTTGTGCAGTTCACTCTCGCGCTATTTTGCGCGTCGCACTGTTTTGTGCAGTTTATCACTCGAGCTATTTTGCGCGACGCACTGTTTTGTGCAGTTCACTCTCGCGCTATTTTGCGCGTCGCACTGTTTTGTGCAATTCACAATCGCGCAATTTTGCGTGTCGCACTGTTTTGTGCCGTTTATCACTTGCTATATTTTGCGCGTCGCACTATTTTGTGCAGTTCAAACTCGCGCTATTTTGCGCGTCGCACTGTTTTGTGCAGTTTATCACTCGCGCTATTTTGCGCGTCGCACTGTTTTGTGCAGTTGACACTCGCGCTATTTTGCGCGTCGCACTGTTTTGTGCAGTTGACACTCGCGCTATTTTGCGCGTCGCAGTGTTTTGTGCAGTTCACACTGGCGCAATTTTGCGCGTCGCACTGTTTTGTGCAGTTCACACTCGCGCTATTTTGCGCGTTGCACTGTTTTGTGCAGTTCACACTCGCGCTATTTTGCGCGTCGCACTGTTTTGTGCAGTTCACACTCGCGCTATTTTGCGCGTCGCACTGTTTTGTGCAGTTTATCACTCCCGCTATTTTGCGCGTCGCACTGTTTTGTGCAGTTGACACTCGCGCTATTTTGCGCGTCGCACTGTTTTGTGCAGTTTATCACTCGAGCTATTTTGCGCGTCGCACTGTTTTGTGCAGTTGACACTCGCGCTATTTTGCGCGTCGCACTATTTTGTGCAGTTGACACTCGCGCTATTTTGCGCGTCGCACTGTTTTGTGCAGTTGACACTCGCGCTATTTTGCGCGTCGCAGTGTTTTGTGCAGTTCACACTCGCGCTATTTTGCGCGTCGCACTGTTTTGTGCAGTTCACACTCGCGCTATTTTGCGCGTCGCGCTGTTTTGTGCAGTTCACACTCGCGCTATTTTGCGCGTCGCCCTGTTTTGTGCAGTTTATCACTCGAGCTATTTTGCGCGTCGCACTGTTTTGTGCAGTTGACACTCGCGCTATTTTGCGCGTCGCACTGTTTTGTGCAGTTCACACTCGCGCTATTTTGCGCGTCGCACTGTTTTGTGCAGTTCACACTCGCGCTATTTTGCGCGTCGCACTGTTTTGTGTAGTTCACACTCGCGCTATTTTGCGCGTCACAGTGTTTTGTGCAGTTCACACTGGCGCTATTTTGCGCGTCGCACTATTTTGTGCAGTTGACACTCGCGCTATTTTGCGCGTCGCACTGTTTTGGGCAGTTGACACTCGCGCTATTTTGGGCGTCGCAGTGTTTTGTGCAGTTCACACTCGCGCTATTTTGCGCGTCGCACTGTTTTGTGCAGTTCACACTCGCGCTATTTTGCGCGTCGCGCTGTTTTGTGCAGTTCACACTCGCGCTATTTTGCGCGTCGCCCTGTTTTGTGCAGTTTATCACTCGAGCTATTTTGCGCGTCGCACTGTTTTGTGCAGTTGACACTCGCGCTATTTTGCGCGTCGCACTGTTTTGTGCAGTTCACACTCGCGCTATTTTGCGCGTCGCACTGTTTTGTGCAGTTCACACTCGGGCTATTTTGCGCGTCGCACTGTTTTGTGCAGTTCACACTCGCGCTATTTTGCGCGTCGCACTGTTTTGTGCAGTTCACACTCGCGCTATTTTGCGCGTCGCACTGTTTTGTGCAGTTTATCACTACCGCTATTTTGCGCGTCACACTGTTTTGTGCAGTTGACACTCGCGCTATTTTACGCGTCGCATTGTTTTGTGTAGTTTATCACTCGAGCTATTTTGCGCGTCGCACTGTTTTGTGCAGTTGACACTCGCGCTATTTTGCGCGTCGCACTGTTTTGTGCAGTTTATCACTCGAGCTATTTTGCGTGTCGCACTGTTTTGTGCAGTTCACTCTCGCGCTATTTTGCGCGTCGCACTGTTTTGTGCAGTACACAATCGCGCAATTTTGCGTGTCGCACTGTTTTGTGCAGTTTATCACTTGCTATATTTTGCGCGTCGCACTATTTTGTGCAGTTCAAACTCGCGCTATTTTGCGCGTCGCACTGTTTTGTGCAGTTCACACTCGCCCTATTTTGCGCGTCGCCCGGTTTTGTGCAGTTTATCACTCGCGCTATTTTGCGCGTCGCACTGTTTTGTGCAGTTGACACTCGCGCTATTTTCCGCGTCGCCCTGTTTTCTGCAGTTCACACTCGCGCTATTTTCCGCGTCGCCCTGTTTTCTGCAGTTCACACTCGCGCTATTTTGCGCGTCGCAGTGTTTTGTGCAGTTCACACTGGCACTATTTTGCGCGTCGCACTGTTTTGTGCAATTCACAATCGCGCAATTTTGCGCGTCGCACTGTTTTGTGCCGTTTATCACTTGCTATATTTTGCGCGTCGCACTATTTTGTGCAGTTCAAACTCGCGCTATTTTGCGCGTCGCACTGTTTTGTGCAGTTTATCACTCCCGCTATTTTGCGCGTCGCACTGTTTTGTGCAGTTGACACTCGCGCTATTTTACGCGTCGCACTGTTTTGTGCAGTTTATCACTCGAGCTATTTTGCGCGTCGCACTGTGTTGTGCAGTTGACACTGGCGCTATTTTGCGCGTCGCACTGTTTTGTGCAGTTCACACTCGCGCTATTTTGCGCGTCGCACTGTTTTGTGCAGTTGACACTCGCGCTATTTTGCGCGTCGCACTGTTTTGTGCAGTTTATCACTCGCGCTATTTTGCGCGTCGCCCTGTTTTGTGCAGTTTATCACTCGCGCTATTTTGCGCGTCGCACTGTTTTGTGCAGTTGACACTCGCGCTATTTTGCGCGTCGCACTGTTTTGTGCAGTTCACACTCGCGCTATTTTGCGCGTCGCACTGTTTTGTGCAGTTCACACTGGCGCTATTTTGCGCGTCGCACTATTTTGTGCAGTTGACACTCGCGCTATTTTGCGCGTCGCACTGTTTTGTGCAGTTCACACTCGCGCTATTTTGGGCGTCGCAGTGTTTTGTGCAGTTCACACTCGCGCTATTTTGCGCGTCGCACTGTTTTGTGCAGTTCACACTCGCGCTATTTTGCGCGTCGCGCTGTTTTGTGTAGTTCACACTCGCGCTATTTTGCGCGTCGCCCTGTTTTGTGCAGTTTATCACTCGAGCTATTTTGCGCGTCGCACTGTTTTGTGCAGTTGACACTCGCGCTATTTTGCGCGTCGCACTGTTTTGTGCAGTTCACACTCGCGCTATTTTGGGCGTCGCAGTGTTTTGTGCAGTTCACACTCGCGCTATTTTGCGCGTCGCGCTGTTTTGTGTAGTTCACACTCGCGCTATTTTGCGCGTCGCCCTGTTTTGTGCAGTTTATCACTCGAGCTATTTTGCGCGTCGCACTGTTTTGTGCAGTTGACACTCGCGCTATTTTGCGCGTCGCACTGTTTTGTGCAGTTCACACTCGCGCTATTTTGCGCGTCGCACTGTTTTGTGCAGTTCACACTGGCGCTATTTTGCGCGTCGCAGTGTTTTGTGCAGTTCACACTGGCGCTATTTTGCGCGTCGCACCGTTTTGTGCAGTTCACACTCGCGCTATTTTGCGCGTCGCACTGTTTTGTGCAGTTCACACTCGCGCTATTTTGCGCGTCGCACTGTTTTGTGCAGTTTATCACTCCCGCTATTTTGCGCGTCGCACTGTTTTGTGCAGTTGACACTCGCGCTATTTTACGCGTCGCACTGTTTTGTGCAGTTTATCACTCGAGCTATTTTGCGCGTCGCACTGTTTTGTGCAGTTGACACTCGCGCTATTTTGCGCGTCGCACTGTTTTGTGCAGTTTATCACTCGAGCTATTTTGCGCGTCGCACTGTTTTGTGCAGTTCACTCTCGCGCTATTTTGCGCGTCGCACTGTTTTGTGCAGTTCACAATCGCGCAATTTTGCGTGTCGCACTGTTTTGCGCAGTTTATCACTTGCTATATTTTGCGCGTCGCACTATTTTGTGCAGTTCAAACTCGCGCTATTTTGCGCGTCGCACTGTTTTGTGCAGTTCACACTCGCCCTATTTTGCGCGTCGCCCTGTTTTGTGCAGTTTATCACTCGCGCTATTTTGCGCGTCGCACTGTTTTGTGCAGTTTATCACTCGCGCTATTTTGCGCGTCGCACTGTTTTGTGCAGTTGACACTCGCTCTATTTTCCGCGTCGCCCTGTTTTGTGCAGTTCACACTCGCGCTATTTTGCGCGTCGCACTGGTTTGTGCAGTTCACACTCGCGCTATTTTGCGCGTCGCAGTGCTTTGTGCAGTTCACACTGGCGCTATTTTGCGCGTCGCACTGTTTTGTGCAGTTCACACTCGCGCTATTTTGCGCGTCGTACAGTTTTGTGCAGTTCACACTCGCGCTATTTTGCGCGTCGCACTGTTTTGTGCAGTTTATCACTCCCGCTATTTTGCGCGTCGCACTGTTTTGTGCAGTTGACACTCGCGCTATTTTGCGCGTCGCACTGTTTTGTGCAGTTTATCCCTCGAGCTATTTTGCGCGTCGCACTGTTTTGTGCAGTTCACTCTCGCGCTATTTTGCGCGTCGCACTGTTTTGTGCAGTTTATCACTCGAGCTATTTTGCGCGACGCACTGTTTTGTGCAGTTCACTCTCGCGCTATTTTGCGCGTCGCACTGTTTTGTGCAATTCACAATCGCGCAATTTTGCGTGTCGCACTGTTTTGTGCCGTTTATCACTTGCTATATTTTGCGCGTCGCACTATTTTGTGCAGTTCAAACTCGCGCTATTTTGCGCGTCGCACTGTTTTGTGCAGTTTATCACTCGCGCTATTTTGCGCGTCGCACTGTTTTGTGCAGTTGACACTCGCGCTATTTTGCGCGTCGCACTGTTTTGTGCAGTTGACACTCGCGCTATTTTGCGCGTCGCAGTGTTTTGTGCAGTTCACACTGGCGCAATTTTGCGCGTCGCACTGTTTTGTGCAGTTCACACTCGCGCTATTTTGGGCGTCGCAGTGTTTTGTGCAGTTCACACTCGCGCTATTTTGCGCGTCGCACTGTTTTGTGCAGTTCACACTCGCGCTATTTTGCGCGTCGCGCTGTTTTGTGTAGTTCACACTCGCGCTATTTTGCGCGTCGCCCTGTTTTGTGCAGTTTATCACTCGAGCTATTTTGCGCGTCGCACTGTTTTGTGCAGTTGACACTCGCGCTATTTTGCGCGTCGCACTGTTTTGTGCAGTTCACACTCGCGCTATTTTGCGCGTCGCACTGTTTTGTGCAGTTCACACTCGCGCTATTTTGCGCGTCGCAGTGTTTTGTGCAGTTCACACTGGCGCTATTTTGCGCGTCGCACCGTTTTGTGCAGTTCACACTCGCGCTATTTTGCGCGTCGCACTGTTTTGTGCAGTTCACACTCGCGCTATTTTGCGCGTCGCACTGTTTTGTGCAGTTTATCACTCCCGCTATTTTGCGCGTCGCACTGTTTTGTGCAGTTGACACTCGCGCTATTTTACGCGTCGCACTGTTTTGTGCAGTTTATCACTCGAGCTATTTTGCGCGTCGCACTGTTTTGTGCAGTTGACACTCGCGCTATTTTGCGCGTCGCACTGTTTTGTGCAGTTTATCACTCGAGCTATTTTGCGCGTCGCACTGTTTTGTGCAGTTCACTCTCGCGCTATTTTGCGCGTCGCACTGTTTTGTGCAGTTCACAATCGCGCAATTTTGCGTGTCGCACTGTTTTGCGCAGTTTATCACTTGCTATATTTTGCGCGTCGCACTATTTTGTGCAGTTCAAACTCGCGCTATTTTGCGCGTCGCACTGTTTTGTGCAGTTCACACTCGCCCTATTTTGCGCGTCGCCCTGTTTTGTGCAGTTTATCACTCGCGCTATTTTGCGCGTCGCACTGTTTTGTGCAGTTTATCACTCGCGCTATTTTGCGCGTCGCACTGTTTTGTGCAGTTGACACTCGCTCTATTTTCCGCGTCGCCCTGTTTTGTGCAGTTCACACTCGCGCTATTTTGCGCGTCGCACTGGTTTGTGCAGTTCACACTCGCGCTATTTTGCGCGTCGCAGTGCTTTGTGCAGTTCACACTGGCGCTATTTTGCGCGTCGCACTGTTTTGTGCAGTTCACACTCGCGCTATTTTGCGCGTCGCACAGTTTTGTGCAGTTCACACTCGCGCTATTTTGCGCGTCGCACTGTTTTGTGCAGTTTATCACTCCCGCTATTTTGCGCGTCGCACTGTTTTGTGCAGTTGACACTCGCGCTATTTTGCGCGTCGCACTGTTTTGTGCAGTTTATCCCTCGAGCTATTTTGCGCGTCGCACTGTTTTGTGCAGTTCACTCTCGCGCTATTTTGCGCGTCGCACTGTTTTGTGCAGTTTATCACTCGAGCTATTTTGCGCGACGCACCGTTTTGTGCAGTTCACTCTCGCGCTATTTTGCGCGTCGCACTGTTTTGTGCAATTCACAATCGCGCAATTTTGCGTGTCGCACTGTTTTGTGCCGTTTATCACTTGCTATATTTTGCGCGTCGCACTATTTTGTGCAGTTCAAACTCGCGCTATTTTGCGCGTCGCACTGTTTTGTGCAGTTTATCACTCGCGCTATTTTGCGCGTCGCACTGTTTTGTGCAGTTGACACTCGCGCTATTTTGCGCGTCGCACTGTTTTGTGCAGTTGACACTCGCGCTATTTTGCGCGTCGCAGTGTTTTGTGCAGTTCACACTGGCGCAATTTTGCGCGTCGCACTGTTTTGTGCAGTTCACACTCGCGCTATTTTGCGCGTGGCACTGTTTTGTGCAGTTCACACTCGCGCTATTTTGCGCGTCGCACTGTTTTGTGCAGTTCACACTCGCGCTATTTTGCGCGTCGCACTGTTTTGTGCAGTTTATCACTCCCGCTATTTTGCGCGTCGCACTGTTTTGTGCAGTTGACACTCGCGCTATTTTGCGCGTCGCACTGTTTTGTGCAGTTTATCACTCGAGCTATTTTGCGCGTCGCACTGTTTTGTGCAGTTGACACTCGCGCTATTTTGCGCGTCGCACTATTTTGTGCAGTTGACACTCGCGCTATTTTGCGCGTCGCACTGTTTTGTGCAGTTGACACTCGCGCTATTTTGCGCGTCGCAGTGTTTTGTGCAGTTCACACTCGCGCTATTTTGCGCGTCGCACTGTTTTGTGCAGTTCACACTCGCGCTATTTTGCGCGTCGCGCTGTTTTGTGCAGTTCACACTCGCGCTATTTTGCGCGTCGCCCTGTTTTGTGCAGTTTATCACTCGAGCTATTTTGCGCGTCGCACTGTTTTGTGCAGTTGACACTCGCGCTATTTTGCGCGTCGCACTGTTTTGTGCAGTTGACACTCGCGCTATTTTGCGCGTCGCAGTGTTTTGTGCAGTTCACACTCGCGCTATTTTGCGCGTCGCACTGTTTTGTGCAGTTCACACTCGCGCTATTTTGCGCGTCGCGCTGTTTTGTGCAGTTCACACTCGCGCTATTTTGCGCGTCGCCCTGTTTTGTGCAGTTTATCACTCGAGCTATTTTGCGCGTCGCACTGTTTTGTGCAGTTGACACTCGCGCTATTTTGCGCGTCGCACTGTTTTGTGCAGTTCACACTCGCGCTATTTTGCGCGTCGCACTGTTTTGTGCAGTTCACACTCGCGCTATTTTGCGCGTTGCACTGTTTTGTGCAGTTCACACTCGCGCTATTTTGCGCGTCACAGTGTTTTGTGCAGTTCACACTGGCGCTATTTTGCGCGTCGCACTATTTTGTGCAGTTGACACTCGCGCTATTTTGCGCGTCGCACTGTTTTGGGCAGTTGACACTCGCGCTATTTTGGGCGTCGCAGTGTTTTGTGCAGTTCACACTCGCGCTATTTTGCGCGTCGCACTGTTTTGTGCAGTTCACACTCGCGCTATTTTGCGCGTCGCGCTGTTTTGTGCAGTTCACACTCGCGCTATTTTGCGCGTCGCCCTGTTTTGTGCAGTTTATCACTCGAGCTATTTTGCGCGTCGCACTGTTTTGTGCAGTTGACACTCGCGCTATTTTGCGCGTCGCACTGTTTTGTGCAGTTCACACTCGCGCTATTTTGCGCGTCGCACTGTTTTGTGCAGTTCACACTCGTGCTATTTTGCGCGTCGCACTGTTTTGTGCAGTTCACACTCGCGCTATTTTGCGCGTCGCACTGTTTTGTGCAGTTCACACTCGCGCTATTTTGCGCGTCGCACTGTTTTGTGCAGTTTATCACTACCGCTATTTTGCGCGTCACACTGTTTTGTGCAGTTGACACTCGCGCTATTTTACGCGTCGCATTGTTTTGTGTAGTTTATCACTCGAGCTATTTTGCGCGTCGCACTGTTTTGTGCAGTTGACACTCGCGCTATTTTGCGCGTCGCACTGTTTTGTGCAGTTTATCACTCCCGCTATTTTGCGCGTCGCACTGTTTTGTGCAGTTGACACTCGCGCTATTTTGCGCGTCGCACTGTTTTGTGCAGTTCACACTCGCGCTATTTTGCGCGTGGCACTGTTTTGTGCAGTTCACACTCGCGCTATTTTGCGCGTCGCACTGTTTTGTGCAGTTCACACTCGCGCTATTTTGCGCGTCGCACTGTTTTGTGCAGTTCACACTCGCGCTATTTTGCGCGTCGCACTGTTTTGTGCAGTTTATCACTCCCGCTATTTTGCGCGTCGCACTGTTTTGTGCAGTTGACACTCGCGCTATTTTGCGCGTCGCACTGTTTTGTGCAGTTTATCACTCGAGCTATTTTGCGCGTCGCACTGTTTTGTGCAGTTGACACTCGCGCTATTTTGCGCGTCGCACTATTTTGTGCAGTTGACACTCGCGCTATTTTGCGCGTCGCACTGTTTTGTGCAGTTGACACTCGCGCTATTTTGCGCGTCGCAGTGTTTTGTGCAGTTCACACTCGCGCTATTTTGCGCGTCGCACTGTTTTGTGCAGTTCACACTCGCGCTATTTTGCGCGTCGCGCTGTTTTGTGCAGTTCACACTCGCGCTATTTTGCGCGTCGCCCTGTTTTGTGCAGTTTATCACTCGAGCTATTTTGCGCGTCGCACTGTTTTGTGCAGTTGACACTCGCGCTATTTTGCGCGTCGCACTGTTTTGTGCAGTTCACACTCGCGCTATTTTGCGCGTCGCACTGTTTTGTGCAGTTCACACTCGCGCTATTTTGCGCGTTGCACTGTTTTGTGCAGTTCACACTCGCGCTATTTTGCGCGTCACAGTGTTTTGTGCAGTTCACACTGGCGCTATTTTGCGCGTCGCACTATTTTGTGCAGTTGACACTCGCGCTATTTTGCGCGTCGCACTGTTTTGGGCAGTTGACACTCGCGCTATTTTGGGCGTCGCAGTGTTTTGTGCAGTTCACACTCGCGCTATTTTGCGCGTCGCACTGTTTTGTGCAGTTCACACTCGCGCTATTTTGCGCGTCGCGCTGTTTTGTGCAGTTCACACTCGCGCTATTTTGCGCGTCGCCCTGTTTTGTGCAGTTTATCACTCGAGCTATTTTGCGCGTCGCACTGTTTTGTGCAGTTGACACTCGCGCTATTTTGCGCGTCGCACTGTTTTGTGCAGTTCACACTCGCGCTATTTTGCGCGTCGCACTGTTTTGTGCAGTTCACACTCGTGCTATTTTGCGCGTCGCACTGTTTTGTGCAGTTCACACTCGCGCTATTTTGCGCGTCGCACTGTTTTGTGCAGTTCACACTCGCGCTATTTTGCGCGTCGCACTGTTTTGTGCAGTTTATCACTACCGCTATTTTGCGCGTCACACTGTTTTGTGCAGTTGACACTCGCGCTATTTTACGCGTCGCATTGTTTTGTGTAGTTTATCACTCGAGCTATTTTGC
Organism: Camellia granthamiana; assembly: GCA_036172215.1. Lineage (NCBI taxonomy): Eukaryota > Viridiplantae > Streptophyta > Magnoliopsida > Ericales > Theaceae > Camellia > Camellia granthamiana. The sequence continues at coordinate 65,848 of JAXFYN010000434.1, forward strand.
GCGTCGCACTGTTTTGTGCAGTTGACACTCGCGCTATTTTGCGCGTCGCACTGTTTTGTGCAGTTTATCACTCGAGCTATTTTGCGTGTCGCACTGTTTTGTGCAGTTCACTCTCGCGCTATTTTGCGCGTCGCACTGTTTTGTGCAGTACACAATCGCGCAATTTTGCGTGTCGCACTGTTTTGTGCAGTTTATCACTTGCTATATTTTGCGCGTCGCACTATTTTGTGCAGTTCAAACTCGCGCTATTTTGCGCGTCGCACTGTTTTGTGCAGTTCACACTCGCCCTATTTTGCGCGTCGCCCGGTTTTGTGCAGTTTATCACTCGCGCTATTTTGCGCGTCGCACTGTTTTGTGCAGTTGACACTCGCGCTATTTTCCGCGTCGCCCTGTTTTCTGCAGTTCACACTCGCGCTATTTTCCGCGTCGCCCTGTTTTCTGCAGTTCACACTCGCGCTATTTTGGGCGTCGCAGTGTTTTGTGCAGTTCACACTGGCACTATTTTGCGCGTCGCACTGTTTTGTGCAGTTCACACTCGCGCTATTTTGCGCGTCGGACTGTTTTGTGCAGTTCACACTCGCGCTATTTTGCGCGTCGCGCTGTTTTGTGTAGTTCACACTCGCGCTATTTTGCGCGTCGCCCTGTTTTGTGCAGTTTATCACTCGAGCTATTTTGCGCGTCGCACTGTTTTGTGCAGTTGACACTCGCGCTATTTTGCGCGTCGCACTGTTTTGTGCAGTTCACACTCGCGCTATTTTGCGCGTCGCACTGTTTTGTGCAGTTCACACTCGCGCTATTTTGCGCGTCGCAGTGTTTTGTGCAGTTCACACTGGCGCTATTTTGCGCGTCGCACCGTTTTGTGCAGTTCACACTCGCGCTATTTTGCGCGTCGCACTGTTTTGTGCAGTTCACACTCGCGCTATTTTGCGCGTCGCACTGTTTTGTGCAGTTTATCACTCCCGCTATTTTGCGCGTCGCACTGTTTTGTGCAGTTGACACTCGCGCTATTTTACGCGTCGCACTGTTTTGTGCAGTTTATCACTCGAGCTATTTTGCGCGTCGCACTGTTTTGTGCAGTTGACACTCGCGCTATTTTGCGCGTCGCACTGTTTTGTGCAGTTTATCACTCGAGCTATTTTGCGCGTCGCACTGTTTTGTGCAGTTCACTCTCGCGCTATTTTGCGCGTCGCACTGTTTTGTGCAGTTCACAATCGCGTAATTTTGCGTGTCGCACTGTTTTGTGCAGTTTATCACTTGCTATATTTTGCGCGTCGCACTATTTTGTGCAGTTCAAACTCGCGCTATTTTGCGCGTCGCACTGTTTTGTGCAGTTCACACTCGCCCTATTTTGCGCGTCGCCCTGTTTTGTGCAGTTTATCACTCGCGCTATTTTGCGCGTCGCACTGTTTTGTGCAGTTTATCACTCGCGCTATTTTGCGCGTCGCACTGTTTTGTGCAGTTGACACTCGCTCTATTTTCCGCGTCGCCCTGTTTTGTGCAGTTCACACTCGCGCTATTTTGCGCGTCGCACTGTTTTGTGCAGTTCACACTCGCGCTATTTTGCGCGTCGCAGTGCTTTGTGCAGTTCACACTGGCGCTATTTTGCGCGTCGCACTGTTTTGTGCAGTTCACACTCGCGCTATTTTGCGCGTCGCACAGTTTTGTGCAGTTCACACTCGCGCTATTTTGCGCGTCGCACTGTTTTGTGCAGTTTATCACTCCCGCTATTTTGCGCGTCGCACTGTTTTGTGCAGTTGACACTCGCTCTATTTTGCGCGTCGCACTGTTTTGTGCAGTTTATCCCTCGAGCTATTTTGCGCGTCGCACTGTTTTGTGCAGTTCACTCTCGCGCTATTTTGCGCGTCGCACTGTTTTGTGCAGTTTATCACTCGAGCTATTTTGCGCGACGCACTGTTTTGTGCAGTTCACTCTCGCGCTATTTTGCGCGTCGCACTGTTTTGTGCAATTCACAATCGCGCAATTTTGCGTGTCGCACTGTTTTGTGCCGTTTATCACTTGCTATATTTTGCGCGTCGCACTATTTTGTGCAGTTCAAACTCGCGCTATTTTGCGCGTCGCACTGTTTTGTGCAGTTTATCACTCGCGCTATTTTGCGCGTCGCACTGTTTTGTGCAGTTGACACTCGCGCTATTTTGCGCGTCGCACTGTTTTGTGCAGTTGACACTCGCGCTATTTTGCGCGTCGCAGTGTTTTGTGCAGTTCACACTGGCGCAATTTTGCGCGTCGCACTGTTTTGTGCAGTTCACACTCGCGCTATTTTGCGCGTTGCACTGTTTTGTGCAGTTCACACTCGCGCTATTTTGCGCGTCGCACTGTTTTGTGCAGTTCACACTCGCGCTATTTTGCGCGTCGCACTGTTTTGTGCAGTTTATCACTCCCGCTATTTTGCGCGTCGCACTGTTTTGTGCAGTTGACACTCGCGCTATTTTGCGCGTCGCACTGTTTTGTGCAGTTTATCACTCGAGCTATTTTGCGCGTCGCACTGTTTTGTGCAGTTGACACTCGCGCTATTTTGCGCGTCGCACTATTTTGTGCAGTTGACACTCGCGCTATTTTGCGCGTCGCACTGTTTTGTGCAGTTGACACTCGCGCTATTTTGCGCGTCGCAGTGTTTTGTGCAGTTCACACTCGCGCTATTTTGCGCGTCGCACTGTTTTGTGCAGTTCACACTCGCGCTATTTTGCGCGTCGCGCTGTTTTGTGCAGTTCACACTCGCGCTATTTTGCGCGTCGCCCTGTTTTGTGCAGTTTATCACTCGAGCTATTTTGCGCGTCGCACTGTTTTGTGCAGTTGACACTCGCGCTATTTTGCGCGTCGCACTGTTTTGTGCAGTTCACACTCGCGCTATTTTGCGCGTCGCACTGTTTTGTGCAGTTCACACTCGCGCTATTTTGCGCGTCGCACTGTTTTGTGTAGTTCACACTCGCGCTATTTTGCGCGTCACAGTGTTTTGTGCAGTTCACACTGGCGCTATTTTGCGCGTCGCACTATTTTGTGCAGTTGACACTCGCGCTATTTTGCGCGTCGCACTGTTTTGGGCAGTTGACACTCGCGCTATTTTGGGCGTCGCAGTGTTTTGTGCAGTTCACACTCGCGCTATTTTGCGCGTCGCACTGTTTTGTGCAGTTCACACTCGCGCTATTTTGCGCGTCGCGCTGTTTTGTGCAGTTCACACTCGCGCTATTTTGCGCGTCGCCCTGTTTTGTGCAGTTTATCACTCGAGCTATTTTGCGCGTCGCACTGTTTTGTGCAGTTGACACTCGCGCTATTTTGCGCGTCGCACTGTTTTGTGCAGTTCACACTCGCGCTATTTTGCGCGTCGCACTGTTTTGTGCAGTTCACACTCGTGCTATTTTGCGCGTCGCACTGTTTTGTGCAGTTCACACTCGCGCTATTTTGCGCGTCGCACTGTTTTGTGCAGTTCACACTCGCGCTATTTTGCGCGTCGCACTGTTTTGTGCAGTTTATCACTACCGCTATTTTGCGCGTCACACTGTTTTGTGCAGTTGACACTCGCGCTATTTTACGCGTCGCATTGTTTTGTGCAGTTTATCACTCGAGCTATTTTGCGCGTCGCACTGTTTTGTGCAGTTGACACTCGCGCTATTTTGCGCGTCGCACTGTTTTGTGCAGTTTATCACTCGAGCTATTTTGCGTGTCGCACTGTTTTGTGCAGTTCACTCTCGCGCTATTTTGCGCGTCGCACTGTTTTGTGCAGTACACAATCGCGCAATTTTGCGTGTCGCACTGTTTTGTGCAGTTTATCACTTGCTATATTTTGCGCGTCGCACTATTTTGTGCAGTTCAAACTCGCGCTATTTTGCGCGTCGCACTGTTTTGTGCAGTTCACACTCGCCCTATTTTGCGCGTCGCCCGGTTTTGTGCAGTTTATCACTCGCGCTATTTTGCGCGTCGCACTGTTTTGTGCAGTTGACACTCGCGCTATTTTCCGCGTCGCCCTGTTTTCTGCAGTTCACACTCGCGCTATTTTCCGCGTCGCCCTGTTTTCTGCAGTTCACACTCGCGCTATTTTGCGCGTCGCAGTGTTTTGTGCAGTTCACACTGGCACTATTTTGCGCGTCGCACTGTTTTGTGCAGTTCACACTCGCGCTATTTTGCGCGTCGGACTGTTTTGTGCAGTTCACACTCGCGCTATTTTGCGCGTCGCACTGTTTTGTGCAGTTTATCACTCCCGCTATTTTGCGCGTCGCACTGTTTTGTGCAGTTTATCACTCCCGCTATTTTGCGCGTCGCACTGTTTTGTGCAGTTGACACTCGCGCTATTTTGCGCGTCGCACTGTTTTGTGCAGTTTATCACTCGAGCTATTTTGCGCGTCGCACTGTTTTGTGCAGTTCACTCTCGCGCTATTTTGCGCGTCGCACTGTTTTGTGCAGTTTATCACTCGAGCTATTTTGCGCGTCGCACTGTTTTGTGCAGTTCACTCTCGCGCTATTTTGCGCGTGGCACTGTTTTGTGCAGTTCACAATCGCGCAATTTTGCGTGTCGCACTGTTTTGTGCCGTTTATCACTTGCTATATTTTGCGCGTCGCACTATTTTGTGCAGTTCAGACTCGCGCTATTTTGCGCGTCGCACTGTTTTGTGCAGTTCACACTCGCGCTATTTTGCGCGTCGCACTGTTTTGTGCAGTTCACACTCGCGCTATTTTGCGCGTCGCCCTGTTTTGTGCAGTTTATCACTCGCGCTATTTTGCGCGTCGCACTGTTTTGTGCAGTTGACACTCGCGCTATTTTGCGCGTCGCACTGTTTTGTGCAGTTGACACTCGCGCTATTTTGCGCGTCGCAGTGTTTTGTGCAGTTCACACTCGCGCTATTTTGCGCGTCGCAGTGTTTTGTGCAGTTCACACTCGCGCTATTTTGCGCGTCGCACTGTTTTGTGCAGTTCACACTCGCGCTATTTTGCGCGTCGCGCTGTTTTGTGCAGTTCACAATCGCGCTATTTTGCGCGTCGCAGTGTTTTGTGCAGTTCACACTGGCGCTATTTTGCGCGTCGCACTGTTTTGTGCAGTTCACACTCGCGCTATTTTGCGCGTCGCACTATTTTGTGCAGTTCACACTCGCGCTATTTTGCGCGTCGCACTGTTTTGTGCAGTTTATCACTCCCGCTATTTTGCGCGTCGCACTGTTTTGTGCAGTTGACACTCGCGCTATTTTGCGCGTCGCACTGTTTTGTGCAGTTTATCACTCGAGCTATTTTGCGCGTCGCACTGTTTTGTGCAGTTGACACTCGCGCTATTTTGCGCGTCGCACTGTTTTGTCCAGTTGACACTCGCGCTATTTTGCGCGTCGCAGTGTTTTGTGCAGTTCACACTCGCGCTATTTTGCGCGTCGCACTGTTTTGTGCAGTTCACACTCGCGCTATTTTGCGCGTCGCGCTGTTTTGTGCAGTTCACACTCGCGCTATTTTGCGCGTCGCCCTGTTTTGTGCAGTTTATCACTCGAGCTATTTTGCGCGTCGCACTGTTTTGTGTAGTTGACACTCGCGCTATTTTGCACGTCGCACTGTTTTGTGCAGTTCACACTCGCGCTATTTTGCGCGTCGCACTGTTTTGTGCAGTTCACACTCGCGCTATTTTGCGCGTCGCACTGTTTTGTGCAGTTTATCACTCCCGCTATTTTGCGCGTCGCACTGTTTTGTGCAGTTGACACTCGCGCTATTTTACGCGTCGCACTGTTTTGTGCAGTTTATCACTCGAGCTATTTTGCGCGTCGCACTGTTTTGTGCAGTTGACACTCGCGCTATTTTGCGCGTCGCACTGTCTTGTGCAGTTTATCACTCGAGCTATTTTGCGCGTCGCACTGTTTTGTGCAGTTCACTCTCGCGCTATTTTGCGCGTCGTACTGTTTTGTGCAGTTCACAATCGCGCAATTTTGCGTGTCGCACTGTTTTGTGCAGTTTATCACTTGCTATATTTTGCGCGTCGCACTATTTTGTGCAGTTCAAACTCGCGCTATTTTGCGCGTCGCACTGTTTTGTGCAGTTCACACTCGCCCTATTTTGCGCGTCGCCCTGTTTTGTGCAGTTTATCACTCGCGCTATTTTGCGCGTCGCACTGTTTTGTGCAGTTGACACTCGCGCTATTTTCCGCGTCGCCCTGTTTTGTGCAGTTCACACTCGCGCTATTTTGCGCGTCGCACTGTTTTGTGCAGTTCACACTCGCGCTATTTTGTGCGTCGCAGTGTTTTGTGCAGTTCACACTGGCGCTATTTTGCGCGTCGCACTGTTTTGTGCAGTTCACACTCGCGCTATTTTGCGCGTCGGACTGTTTTGTGCAGTTCACACTCGCGCTATTTTGCGCGTCGCACTGTTTTGTGCAGTTTATCACTCCCGCTATTTTGCGCGTCGCACTGTTTTGTGCAGTTGACACTCGCGCTATTTTGCGCGTCGCACTGTTTTGTGCAGTTTATCACTCGAGCTATTTTGCGCGTCGCACTGTTTTGTGCAGTTCACTCTCGCGCTATTTTGCGCGTCGCACTGTTTTGTGCAGTTTATCACTCGAGCTATTTTGCGCGTCGCACTGTTTTGTGCAGTTCACTCTCGCGCTATTTTGCGCGTGGCACTGTTTTGTGCAGTTCACAATCGCGCAATTTTGCGTGTCGCACTGTTTTGTGCCGTTTATCACTTGCTATATTTTGCGCGTCGCACTATTTTGTGCAGTTCAGACTCGCGCTATTTTGCGCGTCGCACTGTTTTGTGCAGTTTATCACTCGAGCTATTTTGCGTGTCGCACTGTTTTGTGCAGTTCACTCTCGCGCTATTTTGCGCGTCGCACTGTTTTGTGCAGTACACAATCGCGCAATTTTGCGTGTCGCACTGTTTTGTGCAGTTTATCACTTGCTATATTTTGCGCGTCGCACTATTTTGTGCAGTTCAAACTCGCGCTATTTTGCGCGTCGCACTGTTTTGTGCAGTTCACACTCGCCCTATTTTGCGCGTCGCCCGGTTTTGTGCAGTTTATCACTCGCGCTATTTTGCGCGTCGCACTGTTTTGTGCAGTTGACACTCGCGCTATTTTCCGCGTCGCCCTGTTTTCTGCAGTTCACACTCGCGCTATTTTCCGCGTCGCCCTGTTTTCTGCAGTTCACACTCGCGCTATTTTGCGCGTCGCAGTGTTTTGTGCAGTTCACACTGGCACTATTTTGCGCGTCGCACTGTTTTGTGCAGTTCACACTCGCGCTATTTTGCGCGTCGGACTGTTTTGTGCAGTTCACACTCGCGCTATTTTGCGCGTCGCACTGTTTTGTGCAGTTTATCACTCCCGCTATTTTGCGCGTCGCACTGTTTTGTGCAGTTTATCACTCCCGCTATTTTGCGCGTCGCACTGTTTTGTGCAGTTGACACTCGCGCTATTTTGCGCGTCGCACTGTTTTGTGCAGTTTATCACTCGAGCTATTTTGCGCGTCGCACTGTTTTGTGCAGTTCACTCTCGCGCTATTTTGCGCGTCGCACTGTTTTGTGCAGTTTATCACTCGAGCTATTTTGCGCGTCGCACTGTTTTGTGCAGTTCACTCTCGCGCTATTTTGCGCGTGGCACTGTTTTGTGCAGTTCACAATCGCGCAATTTTGCGTGTCGCACTGTTTTGTGCCGTTTATCACTTGCTATATTTTGCGCGTCGCACTATTTTGTGCAGTTCAGACTCGCGCTATTTTGCGCGTCGCACTGTTTTGTTCAGTTCACACTCGCGCTATTTTGCGCGTCGCACTGTTTTGTGCAGTTCACACTCGCGCTATTTTGCGCGTCGCCCTGTTTTGTGCAGTTTATCACTCGCGCTATTTTGCGCGTCGCACTGTTTTGTGCAGTTTACACTCGCGCTATTTTGCGCGTCGCACTGTTTTGTGCAGTTGACACTCGCGCTATTTTGCGCGTCGCAGTGTTTTGTGCAGTTCACACTCGAGCTATTTTGCGCGTCGCACTGTTTTGTGCAGTTCACACTCGCGCTATTTTGCGCGTCGGACTGTTTTGTGCAGTTCACACTCGCGCTATTTTGCGCGTCGCACTGTTTTGTGCAGTTTATCACTCCCGCTATTTTGCGCGTCGCACTGTTTTGTGCAGTTGACACTCGCGCTATTTTGCGCGTCGCACTGTTTTGTGCAGTTTATCACTCGAGCTATTTTGCGCGTCGCACTGTTTTGTGCAGTTGACACTCGCGCTATTTTGCGCGTCGCACTGTTTTGTCCAGTTGACACTCGCGCTATTTTGCGCGTCGCAGTGTTTTGTGCAGTTCACACTCGCGCTATTTTGCGCGTCGCACTGTTTTGTGCAGTTCACACTCGCGCTATTTTACGCGTCGCGCTGTTTTGTGCAGTTCACACTCGCGCTATTTTGCGCGTCGCCCTGTTTTGTGCAGTTTATCACTCGAGCTATTTTGCGCGTCGCACTGTTTTGTGTAGTTGACACTCGCGCTATTTTGCACGTCGCACTGTTTTGTGCAGTTCACACTCGCGCTATTTTGCGCGTCGCACTGTTTTGTGCAGTTCACACTCGCGCTATTTTGCGCGTCGCACTGTTTTGTGCAGTTTATCACTCCCGCTATTTTGCGCGTCGCACTGTTTTGTGCAGTTGACACTCGCGCTATTTTACGCGTCGCACTGTTTTGTGCAGTTTATCACTCGAGCTATTTTGCGCGTCGCACTGTTTTGTGCAGTTGACACTCGCGCTATTTTGCGCGTCGCACTGTCTTGTGCAGTTTATCACTCGAGCTATTTTGCGCGTCGCACTGTTTTGTGCAGTTCACTCTCGCGCTATTTTGCGCGTCGTACTGTTTTGTGCAGTTCACAATCGCGCAATTTTGCGTGTCGCACTGTTTTGTGCAGTTTATCACTTGCTATATTTTGCGCGTCGCACTATTTTGTGCAGTTCAAACTCGCGCTATTTTGCGCGTCGCACTGTTTTGTGCAGTTCACACTCGCCCTATTTTGCGCGTCGCCCTGTTTTGTGCAGTTTATCACTCGCGCTATTTTGCGCGTCGCACTGTTTTGTGCAGTTGACACTCGCGCTATTTTCCGCGTCGCCCTGTTTTGTGCAGTTCACACTCGCGCTATTTTGCGCGTCGCACTGTTTTGTGCAGTTCACACTCGCGCTATTTTGTGCGTCGCAGTGTTTTGTGCAGTTCACACTGGCGCTATTTTGCGCGTCGCACTGTTTTGTGCAGTTCACACTCGCGCTATTTTGCGCGTCGGACTGTTTTGTGCAGTTCACACTCGCGCTATTTTGCGCGTCGCACTGTTTTGTGCAGTTTATCACTCCCGCTATTTTGCGCGTCGCACTGTTTTGTGCAGTTGACACTCGCGCTATTTTGCGCGTCGCACTGTTTTGTGCAGTTTATCACTCGAGCTATTTTGCGCGTCGCACTGTTTTGTGCAGTTCACTCTCGCGCTATTTTGCGCGTCGCACTGTTTTGTGCAGTTTATCACTCGAGCTATTTTGCGCGTCGCACTGTTTTGTGCAGTTCACTCTCGCGCTATTTTGCGCGTGGCACTGTTTTGTGCAGTTCACAATCGCGCAATTTTGCGTGTCGCACTGTTTTGTGCCGTTTATCACTTGCTATATTTTGCGCGTCGCACTATTTTGTGCAGTTCAGACTCGCGCTATTTTGCGCGTCGCACTGTTTTGTGCAGTTTATCACTCGAGCTATTTTGCGTGTCGCACTGTTTTGTGCAGTTCACTCTCGCGCTATTTTGCGCGTCGCACTGTTTTGTGCAGTACACAATCGCGCAATTTTGCGTGTCGCACTGTTTTGTGCAGTTTATCACTTGCTATATTTTGCGCGTCGCACTATTTTGTGCAGTTCAAACTCGCGCTATTTTGCGCGTCGCACTGTTTTGTGCAGTTCACACTCGCCCTATTTTGCGCGTCGCCCGGTTTTGTGCAGTTTATCACTCGCGCTATTTTGCGCGTCGCACTGTTTTGTGCAGTTGACACTCGCGCTATTTTCCGCGTCGCCCTGTTTTCTGCAGTTCACACTCGCGCTATTTTCCGCGTCGCCCTGTTTTCTGCAGTTCACACTCGCGCTATTTTGCGCGTCGCAGTGTTTTGTGCAGTTCACACTGGCACTATTTTGCGCGTCGCACTGTTTTGTGCAGTTCACACTCGCGCTATTTTGCGCGTCGGACTGTTTTGTGCAGTTCACACTCGCGCTATTTTGCGCGTCGCACTGTTTTGTGCAGTTTATCACTCCCGCTATTTTGCGCGTCGCACTGTTTTGTGCAGTTTATCACTCCCGCTATTTTCCGCGTCGCACTGTTTTGTGCAGTTGACACTCGCGCTATTTTGCGCGTCGCACTGTTTTGTGCAGTTTATCACTCGAGCTATTTTGCGCGTCGCACTGTTTTGTGCAGTTCACTCTCGCGCTATTTTGCGCGTCGCACTGTTTTGTGCAGTTTATCACTCGAGCTATTTTGCGCGTCGCACTGTTTTGTGCAGTTCACTCTCGCGCTATTTTGCGCGTGGCACTGTTTTGTGCAGTTCACAATCGCGCAATTTTGCGTGTCGCACTGTTTTGTGCCGTTTATCACTTGCTATATTTTGCGCGTCGCACTATTTTGTGCAGTTCAGACTCGCGCTATTTTGCGCGTCGCACTGTTTTGTTCAGTTCACACTCGCGCTATTTTGCGCGTCGCACTGTTTTGTGCAGTTCACACTCGCGCTATTTTGCGCGTCGCCCTGTTTTGTGCAGTTTATCACTCGCGCTATTTTGCGCGTCGCACTGTTTTGTGCAGTTGACACTCGCGCTATTTTGCGCGTCGCACTGTTTTGTGCAGTTGACACTCGCGCTATTTTGCGCGTCGCAGTGTTTTGTGCAGTTCACACTCGCGCTATTTTGCGCGTCGCACTGTTTTGTGCAGTTCACACTCGCGCTATTTTGCGCGTCGCGCTGTTTTGTGCAATTCACAATCGCGCTATTTTGCGCGTCGCAGTGTTTTGTGCAGTTCACACTGGCGCTATTTTGCGCGTCGCACTGTTTTGTGCAGTTCACACTCGCGCTATTTTGCGCGTCGCACTATTTTGTGCAGTTCACACTCGCGCTATTTTACGCGTCGCATTGTTTTGTGCAGTTTATCACTCGAGCTATTTTGCGCGTCGCACTGTTTTGTGCAGTTGACACTCGCGCTATTTTGCGCGTCGCACTGTTTTGTGCAGTTTATCACTCGAGCTATTTTGCGTGTCGCACTGTTTTGTGCAGTTCACTCTCGCGCTATTTTGCGCGTCGCACTGTTTTGTGCAGTACACAATCGCGCAATTTTGCGTGTCGCACTGTTTTGTGCAGTTTATCACTTGCTATATTTTGCGCGTCGCACTATTTTGTGCAGTTCAAACTCGCGCTATTTTGCGCGTCGCACTGTTTTGTGCAGTTCACACTCGCCCTATTTTGCGCGTCGCCCGGTTTTGTGCAGTTTATCACTCGCGCTATTTTGCGCGTCGCACTGTTTTGTGCAGTTGACACTCGCGCTATTTTCCGCGTCGCCCTGTTTTCTGCAGTTCACACTCGCGCTATTTTCCGCGTCGCCCTGTTTTCTGCAGTTCACACTCGCGCTATTTTGCGCGTCGCAGTGTTTTGTGCAGTTCACACTGGCACTATTTTGCGCGTCGCACTGTTTTGTGCAGTTCACACTCGCGCTATTTTGCGCGTCGGACTGTTTTGTGCAGTTCACACTCGCGCTATTTTGCGCGTCGCACTGTTTTGTGCAGTTTATCACTCCCGCTATTTTGCGCGTCGCACTGTTTTGTGCAGTTTATCACTCCCGCTATTTTGCGCGTCGCACTGTTTTGTGCAGTTGACACTCGCGCTATTTTGCGCGTCGCACTGTTTTGTGCAGTTTATCACTCGAGCTATTTTGCGCGTCGCACTGTTTTGTGCAGTTCACTCTCGCGCTATTTTGCGCGTCGCACTGTTTTGTGCAGTTTATCACTCGAGCTATTTTGCGCGTCGCACTGTTTTGTGCAGTTCACTCTCGCGCTATTTTGCGCGTGGCACTGTTTTGTGCAGTTCACAATCGCGCAATTTTGCGTGTCGCACTGTTTTGTGCCGTTTATCACTTGCTATATTTTGCGCGTCGCACTATTTTGTGCAGTTCAGACTCGCGCTATTTTGCGCGTCGCACTGTTTTGTGCAGTTCACACTCGCGCTATTTTGCGCGTCGCACTGTTTTGTGCAGTTCACACTCGCGCTATTTTGCGCGTCGCCCTGTTTTGTGCAGTTTATCACTCGCGCTATTTTGCGCGTCGCACTGTTTTGTGCAGTTGACACTCGCGCTATTTTGCGCGTCGCACTGTTTTGTGCAGTTGACACTCGCGCTATTTTGCGCGTCGCAGTGTTTTGTGCAGTTCACACTCGCGCTATTTTGCGCGTCGCACTGTTTTGTGCAGTTCACACTCGCGCTATTTTGCGCGTCGCGCTGTTTTGTGCAGTTCACAATCGCGCTATTTTGCGCGTCGCAGTGTTTTGTGCAGTTCACACTGGCGCTATTTTGCGCGTCGCACTGTTTTGTGCAGTTCACACTCGCGCTATTTTGCGCGTCGCACTATCTTGTGCAGTTCACACTCGCGCTATTTTGCGCGTCGCACTGTTTTGTGCAGTTTATCACTCCCGCTATTTTGCGCGTCGCACTGTTTTGTGCAGTTGACACTCGCGCTATTTTGCGCGTCGCACTGTTTTGTGCAGTTTATCACTCGAGCTATTTTGCGCGTCGCACTGTTTTGTGCAGTTGACACTCGCGCTATTTTGCGCGTCGCACTGTTTTGTCCAGTTGACACTCGCGCTATTTTGCGCGTCGCAGTGTTTTGTGCAGTTCACACTCGCGCTATTTTGCGCGTCGCACTGTTTTGTGCAGTTCACACTCGCGCTATTTTGCGCGTCGCGCTGTTTTGTGCAGTTCACACTCGCGCTATTTTGCGCGTCGCCCTGTTTTGTGCAGTTTATCACTCGAGCTATTTTGCGCGTCGCACTGTTTTGTGTAGTTGACACTCGCGCTATTTTGCACGTCGCACTGTTTTGTGCAGTTCACACTCGCGCTATTTTGCGCGTCGCACTGTTTTGTGCAGTTCACACTCGCGCTATTTTGCGCGTCGCACTGTTTTGTGCAGTTTATCACTCCCGCTATTTTGCGCGTCGCACTGTTTTGTGCAGTTGACACTCGCGCTATTTTACGCGTCGCACTGTTTTGTGCAGTTTATCACCCGAGCTATTTTGCGCGTCGCACTGTTTTGTGCAGTTGACACTCGCGCTATTTTGCGCGTCGCACTGTCTTGTGCAGTTTATCACTCGAGCTATTTTGCGCGTCGCACTGTTTTGTGCAGTTCACTCTCGCGCTATTTTGCGCGTCGTACTGTTTTGTGCAGTTCACAATCGCGCAATTTTGCGTGTCGCACTGTTTTGTGCAGTTTATCACTTGCTATATTTTGCGCGTCGCACTATTTTGTGCAGTTCAAACTCGCGCTATTTTGCGCGTCGCACTGTTTTGTGCAGTTCACACTCGCCCTATTTTGCGCGTCGCCCTGTTTTGTGCAGTTTATCACTCGCGCTATTTTGCGCGTCGCACTGTTTTGTGCAGTTGACACTCGCGCTATTTTCCGCGTCGCCCTGTTTTGTGCAGTTCACACTCGCGCTATTTTGCGCGTCGCACTGTTTTGTGCAGTTCACACTCGCGCTATTTTGTGCGTCGCAGTGTTTTGTGCAGTTCACACTGGCGCTATTTTGCGCGTCGCACTGTTTTGTGCAGTTCACACTCGCGCTATTTTGCGCGTCGGACTGTTTTGTGCAGTTCACACTCGCGCTATTTTGCGCGTCGCACTGTTTTGTGCAGTTTATCACTCCCGCTATTTTGCGCGTCGCACTGTTTTGTGCAGTTGACACTCGCGCTATTTTGCGCGTCGCACTGTTTTGTGCAGTTTATCACTCGAGCTATTTTGCGCGTCGCACTGTTTTGTGCAGTTCACTCTCGCGCTATTTTGCGCGTCGCACTGTTTTTGTGCAGTTTATCACTCGAGCTATTTTGCGCGTCGCACTGTTTTGTGCAGTTCACTCTCGCGCTATTTTGCGCGTGGCACTGTTTTGTGCAGTTCACAATCGCGCAATTTTGCGTGTCGCACTGTTTTGTGCCGTTTATCACTTGCTATATTTTGCGCGTCGCACTATTTTGTGCAGTTCAGACTCGCGCTATTTTGCGCGTCGCACTGTTTTGTGCAGTTTATCACTCGAGCTATTTTGCGTGTCGCACTGTTTTGTGCAGTTCACTCTCGCGCTATTTTGCGCGTCGCACTGTTTTGTGCAGTACACAATCGCGCAATTTTGCGTGTCGCACTGTTTTGTGCAGTTTATCACTTGCTATATTTTGCGCGTCGCACTATTTTGTGCAGTTCAAACTCGCGCTATTTTGCGCGTCGCACTGTTTTGTGCAGTTCACACTCGCCCTATTTTGCGCGTCGCCCCGGTTTTGTGCAGTTTATCACTCGCGCTATTTTGCGCGTCGCACTGTTTTGTGCAGTTGACACTCGCGCTATTTTCCGCGTCGCCCTGTTTTCTGCAGTTCACACTCGCGCTATTTTCCGCGTCGCCCTGTTTTCTGCAGTTCACACTCGCGCTATTTTGCGCGTCGCAGTGTTTTGTGCAGTTCACACTGGCACTATTTTGCGCGTCGCACTGTTTTGTGCAGTTCACACTCGCGCTATTTTGCGCGTCGGACTGTTTTGTGTAGTTCACACTCGCGCTATTTTGCGCGTCGCACTGTTTTGTGCAGTTTATCACTCCCGCTATTTTGCGCGTCGCACTGTTTTGTGCAGTTTATCACTCCCGCTATTTTGCGCGTCGCACTGTTTTGTGCAGTTGACACTCGCGCTATTTTGCGCGTCGCACTGTTTTGTGCAGTTTATCACTCGAGCTATTTTGCGCGTCGCACTGTTTTGTGCAGTTCACTCTCGCGCTATTTTGCGCGTCGCACTGTTTTGTGCAGTTTATCACTCGAGCTATTTTGCGCGTCGCACTGTTTTGTGCAGTTCACTCTCGCGCTATTTTGCGCGTGGCACTGTTTTGTGCAGTTCACAATCGCGCAATTTTGCGTGTCGCACTGTTTTGTGCCGTTTATCACTTGCAATATTTTGCGCGTCGCACTATTTTGTGCAGTTCAGACTCGCGCTATTTTGCGCGTCGCACTGTTTTGTTCAGTTCACACTCGCGCTATTTTGCGCGTCGCACTGTTTTGTGCAGTTCACACTCGCGCTATTTTGCGCGTCGCCCTGTTTTGTGCAGTTTATCACTCGCGCTATTTTGCGCGTCGCACTGTTTTGTGCAGTTGACACTCGCGCTATTTTGCGCGTCGCACTGTTTTGTGCAGTTGACACTCGCGCTATTTTGCGCGTCGCAGTGTTTTGTGCAGTTCACACTCGCGCTATTTTGCGCGTCGCACTGTTTTTGTGCAGTTCACACTCGCGCTATTTTGCGCGTCGCGCTGTTTTGTGCAATTCACAATCGCGCTATTTTGCGCGTCGCAGTGTTTTGTGCAGTTCACACTGGCGCTATTTTTGCGCGTCGCACTGTTTTGTGCAGTTCACACTCGCGCTATTTTGCGCGTCGCACTATTTTGTGCAGTTCACACTCGCGCTATTTTGCGCGTCGCACTGTTTTGTGCAGTTTATCACTCCCGCTATTTTGCGCGTCGCACTGTTTTGTGCAGTTGACACTCGCGCTATTTTGCGCGTCGCACTGTTTTGTGCAGTTTATCACTCGAGCTATTTTGCGCGTCGCACTGTTTTGTGCAGTTGACACTCGCGCTATTTTGCGCGTCGCACTGTTTTGTCCAGTTGACACTCGCGCTATTTTGCGCGTCGCAGTGTTTTGTGCAGTTCACACTCGCGCTATTTTGCGCGTCGCACTGTTTTGTGCAGTTCACACTCGCGCTATTTTGCGCGTCACGCTGTTTTGTGCAGTTCACACTCGCGCTATTTTGCGCGTCGCCCTGTTTTGTGCAGTTTATCACTCGAGCTATTTTGCGCGTCGCACTGTTTTGTGTAGTTGACACTCGCGCTATTTTGCACGTCGCACTGTTTTGTGCAGTTCACACTCGCGCTATTTTGCGCGTCGCACTGTTTTGTGCAGTTCACACTCGCGCTATTTTGCGCGTCGCACTGTTTTGTGCAGTTTATCACTCCCGCTATTTTGCGCGTCGCACTGTTTTGTGCAGTTGACACTCGCGCTATTTTACGCGTCGCACTGTTTTGTGCAGTTTATCACTCGAGCTATTTTGCGCGTCGCACTGTTTTGTTGCAGTTGACACTCGCGCTATTTTGCGCGTCGCACTGTCTTGTGCAGTTTATCACTCGAGCTATTTTGCGCGTCGCACTGTTTTGTGCAGTTCACTCTCGCGCTATTTTGCGCGTCGTACTGTTTTGTGCAGTTCACAATCGCGCAATTTTGCGTGTCGCACTGTTTTGTGCAGTTTATCACTTGCTATATTTTGCGCGTCGCACTATTTTGTGCAGTTCAAACTCGCGCTATTTTGCGCGTCGCACTGTTTTGTGCAGTTCACACTCGCCCTATTTTGCGCGTCGCCCTGTTTTGTGCAGTTTATCACTCGCGCTATTTTGCGCGTCGCACTGTTTTGTGCAGTTGACACTCGCGCTATTTTCCGCGTCGCCCTGTTTTGTGCAGTTCACACTCGCGCTATTTTGCGCGTCGCACTGTTTTGTGCAGTTCACACTCGCGCTATTTTGTGCGTCGCAGTGTTTTGTGCAGTTCACACTGGCGCTATTTTGCGCGTCGCACTGTTTTGTGCAGTTCACACTCGCGCTATTTTGCGCGTCGGACTGTTTTGTGCAGTTCACACTCGCGCTATTTTGCGCGTCGCACTGTTTTGTGCAGTTTATCACTCCCGCTATTTTGCGCGTCGCACTGTTTTGTGCAGTTGACACTCGCGCTATTTTGCGCGTCGCACTGTTTTGTGCAGTTTATCACTCGAGCTATTTTGCGCGTCGCACTGTTTTGTGCAGTTCACTCTCGCGCTATTTTGCGCGTCGCACTGTTTTGTGCAGTTTATCACTCGAGCTATTTTGCGCGTCGCACTGTTTTGTGCAGTTCACTCTCGCGCTATTTTGCGCGTGGCACTGTTTTGTGCAGTTCACAATCGCGCAATTTTGCGTGTCGCACTGTTTTGTGCCGTTTATCACTTGCTATATTTTGCGCGTCGCACTATTTTTTGCAGTTCAAACTCGCGCTATTTTGCGCGTCGCACTGTTTTGTGCAGTTCACACTCGCGCTATTTTGCGCGTCGCCCTGTTTTGTGCAGTTTATCACTCGCGCTATTTTGCGCGTCGCACTGTTTTGTGCAGTTGACACTCGCGCTATTTTGCGCGTCGCACTGTTTTGTGCAGTTGACACTCGCGCTATTTTGCGCGTCGCAGTGTTTTGTGCAGTTCACACTCGCGCTATTTTGCGCGTCGCACTGTTTTGTGCAGTTCACACTCGCGCTATTTTGCGCGTCGCGCTGTTTTGTGCAGTTCACAATCGCGCTATTTTGCGCGTCGCAGTGTTTTGTGCAGTTCACACTGGCGCTATTTTGCGCGTCGCACTGTTTTTGTGCAGTTCACACTCGCGCTATTTGCGCGTCGCACTATTTTGTGCAGTTCACACTCGCGCTATTTTGCGCGTCGCACTGTTTTGTGCAGTTTATCACTCCGCTATTTTGCGCGTCGCACTGTTTTGTGCAGTTGACACTCGCGCTATTTTGCGCGTCGCACTGTTTTGTGCAGTTTATCACTCGAGCTATTTTGCGCGTCGCACTGTTTTGTGCAGTTGACACTCGCGCTATTTTGGGCGTCGCACTGTTTTGTGCAGTTGACACTCGCGCTATTTTGCGCGTCGCACTGTTTTGTCCAGTTGACACTCGCGCTATTTTGCGCGTCGCAGTGTTTTGTGCAGTTCACACTCGCGCTATTTTGCGCGTCGCACTGTTTTGGTGCAGTTCACACTCGCGCTATTTTGCGCGTCGCGCTGTTTTGTGCAGTTCACACTCGCGCTATTTTGCGCGTCGCCCTGTTTTGTGCAGTTTATCACTCGAGCTATTTTGCGCGTCGCACTGTTTTGTGGAGTTGACACTCGCGCTATTTTGCACGTCGCACTGTTTTGTGCAGTTCACACTCGCGCTATTTTGCGCGTCGCACTGTTTTGTGCAGTTCACACTCGCGCTATTTTGCGCGTCGCACTGTTTTGTGCAGTTTATCACTCCCGCTATTTTGCGCGTCGCACTGTTTTGTGCAGTTGACACTCGCGCTATTTTACCGCGTCGCACTGTTTTGTGCAGTTTATCACTCGAGCTATTTTGCGCGTCGCACTGTTTTGTGCAGTTGACACTCGCGCTATTTTGCGCGTCGCACTGTTTTGTGCAGTTTATCACTTCGAGCTATTTTGCGCGTCGCACTGTTTTGTGCAGTTCACTCTCGCGCTATTTTGCGCGTCGTACTGTTTTGTGCAGTTCACAATCGCGCAATTTTGCGTGTCGCACTGTTTTGTGCAGTTTATCACTTGCTATATTTTGCGCGTCGCACTATTTTGTGCAGTTCAAACTCGCGCTATTTTGCGCGACGCACTGTTTTGTGCAGTTCACACTCGCCCTATTTTGCGCGTCGCCCTGTTTTGTGCAGTTTATCACTCGCGCTATTTTGCGCGTCGCACTGTTTTGTGCAGTTGACACTCGCGCTATTTTCCGCGTCGCCCTGTTTTGTGCAGTTCACACTCGCGCTATTTTGCGCGTCGCACTGTTTTGTGCAGTTCACACTCGCGCTATTTTGTGCGTCGCAGTGTTTTGTGCAGTTCACACTGGCGCTATTTGCGCGTCGCACTGTTTTGTGCAGTTCACACTCGCGCTATTTTTGCGCGTCGGACTGTTTTGTGCAGTTCACACTCGCGCTATTTTGCGCGTCGCACTGTTTTGTGCAGTTTATCACTCCCGCTATTTTGCGCGTCGCACTGTTTTGTGCAGTTGACACTCGCGCTATTTTGCGCGTCGCACTGTTTTGTGCAGTTTATCACTCGAGCTATTTTGCGCGTCGCACTGTTTTGTGCAGTTCACTCTCGCGCTATTTTGCGCGTCGCACTGTTTTGTGCAGTTTATCACTCGAGCTATTTTGCGCGTCGCACTGTTTTGTGCAGTTCACTCTCGCGCTATTTTGCGCGTGGCACTGTTTTGTGCAGTTCACAATCGCGCAATTTTGCGTGTCGCACTATTTTGTGCCGTTTATCACTTGCTATATTTTGCGCGTCGCACTATTTTGTGCAGTTCAAACTCGCGCTATTTTGCGCGTCGCACTGTTTTGTGCAGTTCACACTCGCGCTATTTTGCGCGTCGCCCTGTTTTGTGCAGTTTATCACTCGCGCTATTTTGCGCGTCGCACTGTTTTGTGCAGTTGACACTCGCGCTATTTTGCGCGTCGCACTGTTTTGTGCAGTTGACACTCGCGGTATTTTGCGCGTCGCAGTGTTTTGTGCCGTTCACACTCGCGCTATTTTGCGCGTCGCACTGTTTTGTGCAGTTCACACTCGCGCTATTTTGCGCGTCGCGCTGTTTTGTGCAGTTCACAATCGCGCTATTTTGCGCGTCGCAGTGTTTTGTGCAGTTCACACTGGTGCTATTTTGCACGTCGCACTGTTTTGTGCAGTTCACACTCGCGCTATTTTGCGCGTCGCACTGTTTTTGTGCAGTTCACACTCGCGCTATTTTGCGCGTCGCACTGTTTTGTGCAGTTTATCACTCCCGCTATTTTGCGCGTCGCACTGTTTTGTGCAGTTGACACTCGCGCTATTTTACGCGTCGCACTGTTTTGTGCAGTTTATCACTCGAGCTATTTTGCGCGTCGCACTGTTTTGTGCAGTTGACACTCGCGCTATTTTGCGCGTCGCACTGTTTTGTGCAGTTTATCACTCGAGCTATTTTGCGCGTCGCACTGTTTTGTGCAGTTCACTCTCGCGCTATTTTGCGCGTCGTACTGTTTTGTGCAGTTCACAATCGCGCAATTTTGCGTGTCGCACTGTTTTGTGCAGTTTATCACTTGCTATATTTTGCGCGTCGCACTATTTTGTGCAGTTCAAACTCGCGCTATTTTGCGCGACGCACTGTTTTGTGCAGTTCACACTCGCCCTATTTTGCGCGTCGCCCTGTTTTGTGCAGTTTATCACTCGCGCTATTTTGCGCGTCGCACTGTTTTGTGCAGTTGACACTCGCGCTATTTTTCCGCGTCGCCCTGTTTTGTGCAGTTCACACTCGCGCTATTTTGCGCGTCGCACTGTTTTGTGCAGTTCACACTCGCGCTATTTTGTGCGTCGCAGTGTTTTTGTGCAGTTCACACTGGCGCTATTTTGCGCGTCGCACTGTTTTGTGCAGTTCACACTCGCGCTATTTTGCGCGTCGGACTGTTTTGTGCAGTTCACACTCGCGCTATTTTGCGCGTCGCACTGTTTTGTGCAGTTTATCACTCCCGCTATTTTGCGCGTCGCACTGTTTTGTGCAGTTGACACTCGCGCTATTTTGCGCGTCGCACTGTTTTGTGCAGTTTATCACTCGAGCTATTTTGCGCGTCGCACTGTTTTGTGCAGTTCACTCTCGCGCTATTTTGCGCGTCGCACTGTTTTGTGCAGTTTATCACTCGAGCTATTTTGCGCGTCGCACTGTTTTGTGCAGTTCACTCTCGCGCTATTTTGCGCGTGGCACTGTTTTGTGCAGTTCACAATCGCGCAATTTTGCGTGTCGCACTATTTTGTGCCGTTTATCACTTGCTATATTTTGCGCGTCGCACTATTTTGTGCAGTTCAAACTCGCGCTATTTTGCGCGTCGCACTGTTTTGTGCAGTTCACACTCGCGCTATTTTGCGCGTCGCCCTGTTTTGTGCAGTTTATCACTCGCGCTATTTTGCGCGTCGCACTGTTTTGTGCAGTTGACACTCGCGCTATTTTGCGCGTCGCACTGTTTTGTGCAGTTGACACTCGCGCTATTTTGCGCGTCGCAGTGTTTTGTGCCGTTCACACTCGCGCTATTTTGCGCGTCGCACTGTTTTGTGCAGTTCACACTCGCGCTATTTTGCGCGTCGCGCTGTTTTGTGCAGTTCACAATCGCGCTATTTTGCGCGTCGCAGTGTTTTGTGCAGTTCACACTGGTGCTATTTTGCGCGTCGCACTGTTTTGTGCAGTTCACACTCGCGCTATTTTGCGCGTCGCACTTTTTTTGTGCAGTTCACACTCGCGCTATTTTGCGCGTCGCACTGTTTTGTGCAGTTTATCACTCCCGCTATTTTGCGCGTCGCACTGTTTTGTGCAGTTGACACTCGCGCTATTTTGCGCGTCGCACTGTTTTGTGCAGTTTATCACTCGAGCTATTTTGCGCGTCGCACTGTTTTGTGCAGTTGACACTCGCGCTATTTTGCGCGTCGCACTCTTTTGTGCAGTTGACACTCGCGCTATTTTGCGCGTCGCACTGTTTTGTGCAGTTGACACTCGCGCTATTTTGCGCGTCGCAGTGTTTTGTGCAGTTCACACTCGCGCTATTTTGCGCGTCGCACTGTTTTGTGCAGTTCACACTCGCGCTATTTTGCGCGTCGCGCTGTTTTGTGCAGTTCACACTCGCGCTATTTTGCGCGTCGCCCTGTTTTGTGCAGTTTATCACTCGAGCTATTTTGCGCGTCGCACTGTTTTGTGCAGTTGACACTCGCGCTATTTTGCGCGTCGCACTGTTTTGTGCAGTTCACACTCGCGCTATTTTGCGCGTCGCACTGTTTTGTGCAGTTCACACTCGCGCTATTTTGCGCGTCGCACTGTTTTGTGCAGTTTATCACTCCCGCTATTTTGCGCGTCGCACTGTTTTGTGCAGTTGACACTCGCGCTATTTTGCGCGTCGCACTGTTTTGTGCAGTTTATCACTCGAGCTATTTTGCGCGTCGCACTGTTTTGTGCAGTTGACACTCGCGCTATTTTGGGCGTCGCACTGTTTTGTGCAGTTGACTCTCGCGCTATTTTGCGCGTCGCACTGTTTTGTCCAGTTGACACTCGCGCTATTTTGCGCGTCGCAGTGTTTTGTGCAGTTCACACTCGCGCTATTTTGCGCGTCGCACTGTTTTGTGCAGTTCACACTCGCGCTATTTTGCGCGTCGCGCTGTTTTGTGCAGTTCACACTCGCGCTATTTTGCGCGTCGCCCTGTTTTGTGCAGTTTATCACTCGAGCTATTTTGCGCGTCGCACTGTTTTGTGGAGTTGACACTCGCGCTATTTTGCACGTCGCACTGTTTTGTGCAGTTCACACTCGCGCTATTTTGCGCGTCGCACTGTTTTGTGCAGTTCACACTCGCGCTATTTTGCGCGTCGCACTGTTTTGTGCAGTTTATCACTCCCGCTATTTTGCGCGTCGCACTGTTTTGTGCAGTTGACACTCGCGCTATTTTACGCGTCGCACTGTTTTGTGCAGTTTATCACTCGAGCTATTTTGCGCGTCGCACTGTTTTGTGCAGTTCACTCTCGCGCTATTTTGCGCGTCGCACTGTTTTGTGCAGTTTATCACTCGAGCTATTTTGCGCGTCGCACTGTTTTGTGCAGTTCACTCTCGCGCTATTTTGCGCGTGGCACTGTTTTGTGCAGTTCACAATCGCGCAATTTTGCGTGTCGCACTATTTTGTGCCGTTTATCACTTGCTATATTTTGCGCGTCGCACTATTTTGTGCAGTTCAAACTCGCGCTATTTTGCGCGTCGCACTGTTTTGTGCATTCACACTCGCGCTATTTTGCGCGTCGCCCTGTTTTGTGCAGTTTATCACTCGCGCTATTTTGCGCGTCGCACTGTTTTGTGCAGTTGACACTCGCGCTATTTTGCGCGTCGCACTGTTTTGTGCAGTTGACACTCGCGCTATTTTGCGCGTCGCAGTGTTTTGTGCCGTTCACACTCGCGCTATTTTGCGCGTCGCACTGTTTTGTGCAGTTCACACTCGCGCTATTTTGCGCGTCGCGCTGTTTTGTGCAGTTCACAATCGCGCTATTTTGCGCGTCGCAGTGTTTTGTGCAGTTCACAACTGGCGCTATTTTGCGCGTCGCACTGTTTTGTGCAGTTCACACTCGCGCTATTTTGCGCGTCGCACTTTTTTTGTGCAGTTCACACTCGCGCTATTTTGCGCGTCGCACTGTTTTGTGCAGTTTATCACTCCCGCTATTTTGCGCGTCGCACTGTTTTGTGCAGTTGACACTCGCGCTATTTTGCGCGTCGCACTGTTTTGTGCAGTTTATCACTCGAGCTATTTTGCGCGTCGCACTGTTTTGTGCAGTTGACACTCGCGCTATTTTGCGCGTCGCACTCTTTTGTGCAGTTGACACTCGCGCTATTTTGCGCGTCGCACTGTTTTGTGCAGTTGACACTCGCGCTATTTTGCGCGTCGCAGTGTTTTGTGCAGTTCACACTCGCGCTATTTTGCGCGTCGCACTGTTTTGTGCAGTTCACACTCGCGCTATTTTGCGCGTCGCGCTATTTTGTGCAGTTCACACTCGCGCTATTTTGCGCGTCGCCCTGTTTTGTGCAGTTTATCACTCGAGCTATTTTGCGCGTCGCACTGTTTTGTGCAGTTGACACTCGCGCTATTTTGCGCGTCGCACTGTTTTGTGCAGTTCACACTCGCGCTATTTTGCGCGTCGCACTGTTTTGTGCAGTTCACACTCGCGCTATTTTGCGCGTCGCACTGTTTTGTGCAGTTCACACTCGCGCTATTTTGCGCGTCGCGCTGTTTTGTGCAGTTCACACTCGCGCTATTTTGCGCGTCGCAGTGTTTTGTGCAGTTCACACTCGCGCTATTTTGCGCGTCGCAGTGTTTTGTGCAGTTCACACTGGCGCTATTTTGTGCGTCGCCCTGTTTTGTGCAGTTCACACTCGCGCTATTTTGCGCGTCGCACTGTTTTGTGCAGTTCACACTCGCGCTATTTTGCGCGTCGCACTGTTTTGTGCAGTTTATCACTCCCGCTATTTTGCGCGTCGCACTGTTTTGTGCAGTTGACACTCGCGCTATTTTGCGCGTCGCACTGTTTTGTGCAGTTTATCACTCGAGCTATTTTGCGCGTCGCACTGTTTTGTGCAGTTGACACTCGCGCTATTTTGCGCGTCGCACTATTTTGTGCAGTTGACACTCGCGTTATTTTGCGCGTCGCACTGTTTTGTGCAGTTGACACTCGCGCTATTTTGGGCGTCGCAGTGTTTTGTGCAGTTCACACTCGCGCTATTTTGCGCGTCGCACTGTTTTGTGCAGTTCACACTCGCGCTATTTTGCGCGTCGCGCTGTTTTGTGCAGTTCACACTCGCGCTATTTTGCGCGTCGCCCTGTTTTGTGCAGTTTATCACTCGAGCTATTTTGCGCGTCGCACTGTTTTGTGCAGTTGACGCTCGCGCTATTTTGCGCGTCGCACTATTTTGTGCAGTTCACACTCGCGCTATTTTGCGCGTCGCACTGTTTTGTGCAGTTCACAATGGCGCTATTTTGCGCGTCGCACTGTTTTGTGCAGTTCACACTCGCGCTATTTTGCGCGTCGCACTGTTTTGTGCAGTTCACTCTCGCGCTATTTTGCGCGTCGTACTGTTTTGTGCAGTTCACAATCGCGCAATTTTGCGTGTCGCACTGTTTTGTGCAGTTTATCACTTGCTATATTTTGCGCGTCGCACTATTTTGTGCTGTTCAAACTCGCGCTATTTTGCGCGTCGCACTGTTTTGTGCAGTTCACACTCGCCCTATTTTGCGCGTCGCCCTGTTTTGTGCAGTTTATCACTCGCGCTATTTTGCGCGTCGCACTGTTTTGTGCAGTTGACACTCGCGCTATTTTCCGCGTCGCCCTGTTTTGTGCAGTTCACACTCGCGCTATTTTGCGCGTCGCACTGTTTTGTGCAGTTCACACTCGCGCTATTTTGTGCGTCGCAGTGTTTTGTGCAGTTCACACTGGCGCTATTTTGCGCGTCGCACTGTTTTGTGCAGTTCACACTCGCGCTATTTTGCGCGTCGGACTGTTTTGTGCAGTTCACACTCGCGCTATTTTGCGCGTCGCACTGTTTTGTGCAGTTTATCACTCCCGCTATTTTGCGCGTCGCACTGTTTTGTGCAGTTGACACTCGCGCTATTTTGCGCGTCGCACTGTTTTGTGCAGTTTATCACTCGAGCTATTTTGCGCGTCGCACTGTTTTGTGCAGTTCACTCTCGCGCTATTTTGCGCGTCGCACTGTTTTGTGCAGTTTATCACTCGAGCTATTTTGCGCGTCGCACTGTTTTGTGCAGTTCACTCTCGCGCTATTTTGCGCGTGGCACTGTTTTGTGCAGTTCACAATCGCGCAATTTTGCGTGTCGCACTATTTTGTGCCGTTTATCACTTGCTATATTTTGCGCGTCGCACTATTTTGTGCAGTTCAAACTCGCGCTATTTTGCGCGTCGCACTGTTTTGTGCAGTTCACACTCGCGCTATTTTGCGCGTCGCCCTGTTTTGTGCAGTTTATCACTCGCGCTATTTTGCGCGTCGCACTGTTTTGTGCAGTTGACACTCGCGCTATTTTGCGCGTCGCACTGTTTTGTGCAGTTGACACTCGCGCTATTTTGCGCGTCGCAGTGTTTTGTGCCGTTCACACTCGCGCTATTTTGCGCGTCGCACTGTTTTGTGCAGTTCACACTCGCGCTATTTTGCGCGTCGCGCTGTTTTGTGCAGTTCACAATCGCGCTATTTTGCGCGTCGCAGTGTTTTGTGCAGTTCACACTGGCGCTATTTTGCGCGTCGCACTGTTTTGTGCAGTTCACACTCGCGCTATTTTGCGCGTCGCACTTTTTTTGTGCAGTTCACACTCGCGCTATTTTGCGCGTCGCACTGTTTTGTGCAGTTTATCACTCCCGCTATTTTGCGCGTCGCACTGTTTTGTGCAGTTGACACTCGCGCTATTTTGCGCGTCGCACTATTTTGTGCAGTTTATCACTCGAGCTATTTTGCGCGTCGCACTGTTTTGTGCAGTTGACACTCGCGCTATTTTGCGCGTCGCACTCTTTTGTGCAGTTGACACTCGCGCTATTTTGCGCGTCGCACTGTTTTGTGCAGTTGACACTCGCGCTATTTTGCGCGTCGCAGTGTTTTGTGCAGTTCACACTCGCGCTATTTTGTGCGTCGCACTGTTTTGTGCAGTTCACACTCGCGCTATTTTGCGCGTCGCGCTGTTTTGTGCAGTTCACACTCGCGCTATTTTGCGCGTCGCCCTGTTTTGTGCAGTTTATCACTCGAGCTATTTTGCGCGTCGCACTGTTTTGTGCAGTTGACACTCGCGCTATTTTGCGCGTCGCACTGTTTTGTGCAGTTCACACTCGCGCTATTTTGCGCGTCGCACTGTTTTGTGCAGTTCACACTCGCGCTATTTTGCGCGTCGCACTGTTTTGTGCAGTTCACACTCGCGCTATTTTGCGCGTCGCGCTGTTTTGTGCAGTTCACACTCGCGCTATTTTGCGCGTCGCAGTGTTTTGTGCAGTTCACACTCGCGCTATTTTGCGCGTCGCAGTGTTTTGTGCAGTTCACACTGGCGCTATTTTGTGCGTCGCCCTGTTTTGTGCAGTTCACACTCGCGCTATTTTGCGCGTCGCACTGTTTTGTGCAGTTCACACTCGCGCTATTTTGCGCGTCGGACTGTTTTGTGCAGTTCACACTCGCGCTATTTTACGCGTCGCACTGTTTTGTGCAGTTTATCACCCGAGCTATTTTGCGCGTCGCACTGTTTTGTGCAGTTGACACTCGCGCTATTTTGCGCGTCGCACTGTTTTCTGCAGTTTATCACTCGAGCTATTTTGCGCGTCGCACTGTTTTGTGCAGTTCACTCTCGCGCTATTTTACGCGTCGTACTGTTTTGTGCAGTTCACAATCGCGCAATTTTGCGTGTCGCACTGTTTTGTGCAGTTTATCACTTGCTATATTTTGCGCGTCGCACTATTTTGTGCAGTTCAAACTCGCGCTATTTTGCGCGTCGCACTGTTTTGTGCAGTTCACACTCGCCCTATTTTGCGCGTCGCCCTGTTTTGTGCAGTTTATCACTCGCGCTATTTTGCGCGTCGCACTGTTTTGTGCAGTTGACACTCGCGCTATTTTCCGCGTCGCCCTGTTTTGTGCAGTTCACACTCGCGCTATTTTGCGCGTCGCACTGTTTTGTGCAGTTCACACTCGCGCTATTTTGTGCGTCGCAGTGTTTTGTGCAGTTCACACTGGCGCTATTTTGCGCGTCGCACTGTTTTGTGCAGTTCACACTCGCGCTATTTTGCGCGTCGGACTGTTTTGTGCAGTTCACACTCGCGCTATTTTGCGCGTCGCACTGTTTTGTGCAGTTTATCACTCCCGCTATTTTGCGCGTCGCACTGTTTTGTGCAGTTGACACTCGCGCTATTTTGCGCGTCGCACTGTTTTGTGCAGTTTATCACTCGAGCTATTTTGCGCGTCGCACTGTTTTGTGCAGTTCACTCTCGCGCTATTTTGCGCGTCGCACTGTTTTGTGCAGTTTATCACTCGAGCTATTTTGCGCGTCGCACTGTTTTGTGCAGTTCACTCTCGCGCTATTTTGCGCGTGGCACTGTTTTGTGCAGTTCACAATCGCGCAATTTTGCGTGTCGCACTATTTTGTGCCGTTTATCACTTGCTATATTTTGCGCGTCGCACTATTTTGTGCAGTTCAAACTCGCGCTATTTTGCGCGTCGCACTGTTTTGTGCAGTTCACACTCGCGCTATTTTGCGCGTCGCCCTGTTTTGTGCAGTTTATCACTCGCGCTATTTTGCGCGTCGCACTGTTTTGTGCAGTTGACACTCGCGCTATTTTGCGCGTCGCACTGTTTTGTGCAGTTGACACTCGCGCTATTTTGCGCGTCGCAGTGTTTTGTGCCGTTCACACTCGCGCTATTTTGCGCGTCGCACTGTTTTGTGCAGTTCACACTCGCGCTATTTTGCGCGTCGCGCTGTTTTGTGCAGTTCACAATCGCGCTATTTTGCGCGTCGCAGTGTTTTGTGCAGTTCACACTGGCGCTATTTTGCGCGTCGCACTGTTTTGTGCAGTTCACACTCGCGCTATTTTGCGCGTCGCGCTGTTTTGTGCAGTTCACACTCGCGCTATTTTGCGCGTCGCAGTGTTTTGTGCAGTTCACACTCGCGCTATTTTGCGCGTCGCAGTGTTTTGTGCAGTTCACACTGGCGCTATTTTGTGCGTCGCCCTGTTTTGTGCAGTTCACACTCGCGCTATTTTGCGCGTCGCACTGTTTTGTGCAGTTCACACTCGCGCTATTTTGCGCGTCGCACTGTTTTGTGCAGTTTATCACTCCCGCTATTTTGCGCGTCGCACTGTTTTGTGCAGTTGACACTCGCGCTATTTTGCGCGTCGCACTGTTTTGTGCAGTTTATCACTCGAGCTATTTTGCGCGTCGCACTGTTTTGTGCAGTTGACACTCGCGCTATTTTGCGCGTCGCACTATTTTGTGCAGTTGACACTCGCGTTATTTTGCGCGTCGCACTGTTTTGTGCAGTTGACACTCGCGCTATTTTGCGCGTCGCAGTGTTTTGTGCAGTTCACACTCGCGCTATTTTGCGCGTCGCACTGTTTTGTGCAGTTCACACTCGCGCTATTTTGCGCGTCGCGCTGTTTTGTGCAGTTCACACTCGCGCTATTTTGCGCGTCGCCCTGTTTTGTGCAGTTTATCACTCGAGCTATTTTGCGCGTCGCACAGTTTTGTGCAGTTGACACTCGCGCTATTTTGCGCGTCGCACTGTTTTGTGCAATTCACACTCGCGCTATTTTGCGCGTCGCACTGTTTTGTGTAGTTCACACTCGCGCTATTTTGCGCGTCGCAGTGTTTTGTGCAGTTCACACTGGCGCTATTTTGCGCGTCGCACTATTTTGTGCAGTTGACACTCGCGCTATTTTGCGCGTCGCACTGTTTTGTGCAGTTGACACTCGCGCTATTTTGGGCGTCGCAGTGTTTTGTGCAGTTCACACTCGCGCTATTTTGCGCGTCGCACTGTTTTGTGCAGTTCACACTCGCGCTATTTTGCGCGTCGCGCTGTTTTGTGCAGTTGACGCTCGCGCTATTTTGCGCGTCGCACTATTTTGTGCAGTTCACACTCGCGCTATTTTGCGCGTCGGACTGTTTTGTGCAGTTCACACTCGCGCTATTTTGCGCGTCGCACTGTTTTGTGTAGTTTATCACTCCCGCTATTTTGCGCGTCGCACTGTTTTGTGCAGTTGACACTCGCGCTATTTTGCGCGTCGCACTGTTTTGTGCAGTTTATCACTCGAGCTATTTTGCGCGTCGCACTGTTTTGTGCAGTTCACTCTCGCGCTATTTTGCGCGTCGCACTGTTTTGTGCAGTTTATCACTCGAGCTATTTTGCGCGTCGCACTGTTTTGTGCAGTTCACTCTCGCGCTATTTTGCGCGTGGCACTGTTTTGTGCAGTTCACAATCGCGCAATTTTGCGTGTCGCACTATTTTGTGCCGTTTATCACTTGCTATATTTTGCGCGTCGCACTATTTTGTGCAGTTCAAACTCGCGCTATTTTGCGCGTCGCACTGTTTTGTGCATTTCACACTGGCGCTATTTTGCGCGTCGCACTGTTTTGTGCAGTTCACACTCGCGCTATTTTGCGCGTCGGACTGTTTTGTGCAGTTCACACTCGCGCTATTTTGCGCGTCGCACTGTTTTGTGTAGTTTATCACTCCCGCTATTTTGCGCGTCGCACTGTTTTGTGCAGTTGACACTCGCGCTATTTTGCGCGTCGCACTGTTTTGTGCAGTTTATCACTCGAGCTATTTTGCGCGTCGCACTGTTTTGTGCAGTTCACTCTCGCGCTATTTTGCGCGTCGCACTGTTTTGTGCAGTTTATCACTCGAGCTATTTTGCGCGTCGCACTGTTTTGTGCAGTTCACTCTCGCGCTATTTTGCGCGTGGCACTGTTTTGTGCAGTTCACAATCGCGCAATTTTGCGTGTCGCACTATTTTGTGCCGTTTATCACTTGCTATATTTTGCGCGTCGCACTATTTTGTGCAGTTCAAACTCGCGCTATTTTGCGCGTCGCACTGTTTTGTGCATTTCACACTCGCGCTATTTTGCGCGTCGCCCTGTTTTGTGCAGTTTATCACTCGCGCTATTTTGCGCGTCGCACTGTTTTGTGCAGTTGACACTCGCGCTATTTTGCGCGTCGCACTGTTTTGTGCAGTTGACACTCGCGCTATTTTGCGCGTCGCAGTGTTTTGTGCCGTTCACACTCGCGCTATTTTGCGCGTCGCACTGTTTTGTGCAGTTCACACTCGCGCTATTTTGCGCGTCGCGCTGTTTTGTGCAGTTCACAATCGCGCTATTTTGCGCGTCGCAGTGTTTTGTGCAGTTCACACTGGCGCTATTTTGCGCGTCGCACTGTTTTGTGCAGTTCACACTCGCGCTATTTTGCGCGTCGCACTTTTTTTGTGCAGTTCACACTCGCGCTATTTTGCGCGTCGCACTGTTTTGTGCAGTTTATCACTCCCGCTATTTTGCGCGTCGCACTGTTTTGTGCAGTTGACACTCGCGCTATTTTGCGCGTCGCACTGTTTTGTGCAGTTTATCACTCGAGCTATTTTGCGCGTCGCACTGTTTTGTGCAGTTGACACTCGCGCTATTTTGCGCGTCGCACTCTTTTGTGCAGTTGACACTCGCGCTATTTTGCGCGTCGCACTGTTTTGTGCAGTTGACACTCGCGCTATTTTGCGCGTCGCAGTGTTTTGTGCAGTTCACACTCGCGCTATTTTGCGCGTCGCACTGTTTTGTGCAGTTCACACTCGCGCTATTTTGCGCGTCGCGCTGTTTTGTGCAGTTCACACTCGCGCTATTTTGCGCGTCGCCCTGTTTTGTGCAGTTTATCACTCGAGCTATTTTGCGCGTCGCACTGTTTTGTGCAGTTGACACTCGCGCTATTTTGCGCGTCGCACTGTTTTGTGCAGTTCACACTCGCGCTATTTTGCGCGTCGCACTGTTTTGTGCAGTTCACACTCGCGCTATTTTGCGCGTCGCGCTGTTTTGTGCAGTTCACACTCGCGCTATTTTGCGCGTCGCAGTGTTTTGTGCAGTTCACACTCGCGCTATTTTGCGCGTCGCAGTGTTTTGTGCAGTTCACACTGGCGCTATTTTGTGCGTCGCCCTGTTTTGTGCATTTCACACTCGCGCTATTTTGCGCGTCGCACTGTTTTGTGCAGT
Organism: Camellia granthamiana; assembly: GCA_036172215.1. Taxonomy (NCBI): domain Eukaryota; kingdom Viridiplantae; phylum Streptophyta; class Magnoliopsida; order Ericales; family Theaceae; genus Camellia; species Camellia granthamiana. Next base: position 97,112 of record JAXFYN010000434.1, read on the forward strand.
TCACACTCGCGCTATTTTGCGCGTCGCACTGTTTTGTGCAGTTTATCACTCCCGCTATTTTGCGCGTCGCACTGTTTTGTGCAGTTGACACTCGCGCTATTTTGCGCGTCGCACTGTTTTGTGCAGTTTATCACTCGAGCTATTTTGCGCGTCGCACTGTTTTGTGCAGTTGACACTCGCGCTATTTTGCGCGTCGCACTATTTTGTGCAGTTGACACTCGCGTTATTTTGCGCGTCGCACTGTTTTGTGCAGTTGACACTCGCGCTATTTTGCGCGTCGCAGTGTTTTGTGCAGTTCACACTCGCGCTATTTTGCGCGTCGCACTGTTTTGTGCAGTTCACACTCGCGCTATTTTGCGCGTCGCGCTGTTTTGTGCAGTTCACACTCGCGCTATTTTGCGCGTCGCCCTGTTTTGTGCAGTTTATCACTCGAGCTATTTTGCGCGTCGCACAGTTTTGTGCAGTTGACACTCGCGCTATTTTGCGCGTCGCACTGTTTTGTGCAATTCACACTCGCGCTATTTTGCGCGTCGCACTGTTTTGTGTAGTTCACACTCGCGCTATTTTGCGCGTCGCAGTGTTTTGTGCAGTTCACACTGGCGCTATTTTGCGCGTCGCACTATTTTGTGCAGTTGACACTCGCGCTATTTTGCGCGTCGCACTGTTTTGTGCAGTTGACACTCGCGCTATTTTGGGCGTCGCAGTGTTTTGTGCAGTTCACACTCGCGCTATTTTGCGCGTCGCGCTGTTTTGTGCAGTTCACACTCGCGCTATTTTGCGCGTCGCCCTGTTTTGTGCAGTTTATCACTCGAGCTATTTTGCGCGTCGCACTGTTTTGTGCAGTTGACGCTCGCGCTATTTTGCGCGTCGCACTATTTTGTGCAGTTCACACTCGCGCTATTTTGCGCGTCGCACTGTTTTGTGCAGTTCACACTCGCGCTATTTTGCGCGTCGCGCTGTTTTGTGCAGTTCACACTCGCGCTATTTTGCGCGTCGCCCTGTTTTGTGCAGTTTATCACTCGAGCTATTTTGCGCGTCGCACTGTTTTGTGCAGTTGACGCTCGCGCTATTTTGCGCGTCGCACTATTTTGTGCAGTTCACACTCGCGCTATTTTGCGCGTCGCACTGTTTTGTGCAGTTCACAATGGCGCTATTTTGCGCGTCGCACTGTTTTGTGCAGTTCACACTCGCGCTATTTTGCGCGTCGCACTGTTTTGTGCAGTTCACAATCGCGCTATTTTGCGCGTCGGACTGTTTTGTGCAGTTCACACTCGCGCTATTTTGCGCGTCGCACGGTTTTGTGCAGTTTATCACTCCCGCTATTTTGCGCGTCGCACTGTTTTGTGCAGTTGACACTCGCGCTATTTTGCGCGTCGCACTGTTTTGTGCAGTTTATCACTCGAGCTATTTTGCGCGTCGCACTGTTTTGTGCAGTTCACTCTCGCGCTATTTTGCGCGTCGCACTGTTTTGTGCAGTTTATCACTCGAGCTATTTTGCGCGTCGCACTGTTTTGTGCAGTTCACTCTCGCGCTATTTTGCGCGTGGCACTGTTTTGTGCAGTTCACAATCGCGCAATTTTGCGTGTCGCACTGTTTTGTGCCGTTTATCACTTGCTATATTTTGCGCGTCGCACTATTTTGTGCAGTTCAAACTCGCGCTATTTTGCGCGTCGCACTGTTTTGTGCAGTTCACACTCGCGCTATTTTGCGCGTCGCCCTATTTTGTGCAGTTTATCACTCGCGCTATTTTGCGCGTCGCACTGTTTTGTGCAGTTGACACTCGCGCTATTTTGCGCGTCGCAGTGTTTTGTGCAGTTCACACTCGCGCTATTTTGCGCGTCGCACTGTTTTGTGCAGTTCACACTCGCGCTATTTTGCGCGTCGCGCTGTTTTGTGCAGTTCACAATCGCGCTATTTTGCGCGTCGCAGTGTTTTGTGCAGTTCACACTGGCGCTATTTTGCGCGTCGCACTGTTTTGTGCAGTTCACACTCGCGCTATTTTGCGCGTCGCACTTTTTTTGTGCAGTTCACACTCGCGCTATTTTGCGCGTCGCACTGTTTTGTGCAGTTTATCACTCCCGCTATTTTGCGCGTCGCACTGTTTTGTGCAGTTGACACTCGCGCTATTTTGCGCGTCGCACTGTTTTGTGCAGTTTATCACTCGAGCTATTTTGCGCGTCGCACTGTTTTGTGCAGTTGACACTCGCGCTATTTTGCGCGTCGCACTCTTTTGTGCAGTTGACACTCGCGCTATTTTGCGCGTCGCACTGTTTTGTGCAGTTGACACTCGCGCTATTTTGCGCGTCGCAGTGTTTTGTGCAGTTCACACTCGCGCTATTTTGCGCGTCGCACTGTTTTGTGCAGTTGACACTCGCGCTATTTTGGGCGTCGCAGTGTTTTGTGCAGTTCACACTCGCGCTATTTTGCGCGTCGCACTGTTTTGTGCAGTTCACACTCGCGCTATTTTGCGCGTCGCGCTGTTTTGTGCAGTTCACACTCGCGCTATTTTGCGCGTCGCCCTGTTTTGTGCAGTTTATCACTCGAGCTATTTTGCGCGTCGCACTGTTTTGTGCAGTTGACGCTCGCGCTATTTTGCGCGTCGCACTATTTTGTGCAGTTCACACTCGCGCTATTTTGCGCGTCGCACTGTTTTGTGCAGTTCACAATGGCGCTATTTTGCGCGTCGCAGTGTTTTGTGCAGTTCACACTCGCGCTATTTTGCGCGTCGCACTGTTTTGTGCAGTTCACACTCGCGCTATTTTGCGCGTCGGACTGTTTTGTGCAGTTCACACTCGCGCTATTTTGCGCGTCGCACGGTTTTGTGCAGTTTATCACTCCCGCTATTTTGCGCGTCGCACTGTTTTGTGCAGTTGACACTCGCGCTATTTTGCGCGTCGCACTGTTTTGTGCAGTTTATCACTCGAGCTATTTTGCGCGTCGCACTGTTTTGTGCAGTTCACTCTCGCGCTATTTTGCGCGTCGCACTGTTTTGTGCAGTTTATCACTCGAGCTATTTTGCGCGTCGCACTGTTTTGTGCAGTTCACTCTCGCGCTATTTTGCGCGTGGCACTGTTTTGTGCAGTTCACAATCGCGCAATTTTGCGTGTCGCACTGTTTTGTGCCGTTTATCACTTGCTATATTTTGCGCGTCGCACTATTTTGTGCAGTTCAAACTCGCGCTATTTTGCGCGTCGCACTGTTTTGTGCAGTTCACACTCGCGCTATTTTGCGCGTCGCCCTGTTTTGTGCAGTTTATCACTCGCGCTATTTTGCGCGTCGCACTGTTTTGTGCAGTTGACACTCGCGCTATTTTGCGCGTCGCACTGTTTTGTGCAGTTGACACTCGCGCTATTTTGCGCGTCGCAGTGTTTTGTGCAGTTCACACTCGCGCTATTTTGCGCGTCGCACTGTTTTGTGCAGTTCATACTCGCGCTATTTTGCGCGTCGCGCTGTTTTGTGCAGTTCACAATCGCGCTATTTTGCGCGTCGCAGTGTTTTGTGCAGTTCACACTGGCGCTATTTTGCGCGTCGCACTGTTTTGTGCAGTTCACACTCGCGCTATTTTGCGCGTCGCACTTTTTTTGTGCAGTTCACACTCGCGCTATTTTGCGCGTCGCACTGTTTTGTGCAGTTTATCACTCCCGCTATTTTGCGCGTCGCACTGTTTTGTGCAGTTGACACTCGCGCTATTTTGCGCGTCGCACTGTTTTGTGCAGTTTATCACTCGAGCTATTTTGCGCGTCGCACTGTTTTGTGCAGTTGACACTCGCGCTATTTTGCGCGTCGCACTCTTTTGTGCAGTTGACACTCGCGCTATTTTGCGCGTCGCACTGTTTTGTGCAGTTGACACTCGCGCTATTTTGCGCGTCGCAGTGTTTTGTGCAGTTCACACTCGCGCTATTTTGCGCGTCGCACTGTTTTGTGCAGTTCACACTCGCGCTATTTTGCGCGTCGCGCTGTTTTGTGCAGTTCACACTCGCGCTATTTTGCGAGTCGCCCTGTTTTGTGCAGTTTATCACTCGAGCTATTTTGCGCGTCGCACTGTTTTGTGCAGTTGACACTCGCGCTATTTTGCGCGTCGCACTGTTTTGTGCAGTTCACACTCGCGCTATTTTGCGCGTCGCACTGTTTTGTGCAGTTCACACTCGCGCTATTTTGCGCGTCGCGCTGTTTTGTGCAGTTCACACTCGCGCTATTTTGCGCGTCGCAGTGTTTTGTGCAGTTCACACTGGCGCTATTTTGCGCGTCGCACTGTTTTGTGCAGTTCACACTGGCGCTATTTTGGGCGTCGCCCTGTTTTGTGCAGTTCACACTCGCGCTATTTTGCGCGTCGCACTGTTTTGTGCAGTTCACACTCGCGCTATTTTGCGGGTCGCACTGTTTTGTGCAGTTTATCACTCGAGCTATTTTGCGCGTCGCACTGTTTTGTGCAGTTGACACTCGCGCTATTTTGCGCGTCGCACTGTTTTGTGCAGTTTATCACTCGAGCTATTTTGCGCGTCGCACTGTTTTGTGCAGTTGACACTCGCGCTATTTTGCGCGTCGCACTATTTTGTGCAGTTGACACTCGCGTTATTTTGCGCGTCGCACTGTTTTGTGCAGTTGACACTCGCGCTATTTTGCGCGTCGCAGTGTTTTGTGCAGTTCACACTCGCGCTATTTTGCGCGTCGCACTGTTTTGTGCAGTTGACACTCGCGCTATTTTGCGCGTCGCAGTGTTTTGTGCAGTTCACACTCGCGCTATTTTGCGCGTCGCACTGTTTTGTGCAGTTCACACTCGCGCTATTTTGCGCGTCGCGCTGTTTTGTGCAGTTCACACCCGCGCTATTTTGCGCGTCGCCCTGTTTTGTGCAGTTTATCACTCGAGCTATTTTGCGCGTCGCACTGTTTTGTGCAGTTCACTCTCGCGCTATTTTGCGCGTCGCACTGTTTTGTGCAGTTTATCACTCGAGCTATTTTGCGCGTCGCACTGTTTTGTGCAGTTCACTCTCGCGCTATTTTGCGCGTGGCACTGTTTTGTGCAGTTCACAATCGCGCAATTTTGCGTGTCGCACTATTTTGTGCCGTTTATCACTTGCTATATTTTGCGCGTCGCACTATTTTGTGCAGTTCAAACTCGCGCTATTTTGCGCGTCGCACTGTTTTGTGCATTTCACACTCGCGCTATTTTGCGCGTCGCCCTGTTTTGTGCAGTTTATCACTCGCGCTATTTTGCGCGTCGCACTGTTTTGTGCAGTTGACACTCGCGCTATTTTGCGCGTCGCACTGTTTTGTGCAGTTGACACTCGCGCTATTTTGCGCGTCGCAGTGTTTTGTGCCGTTAACACTCGCGCTATTTTGCGCGTCGCACTGTTTTGTGCAGTTCACACTCGCGCTATTTTGCGCGTCGCGCTGTTTTGTGCAGTTCACAATCGCGCTATTTTGCGCGTCGCAGTGTTTTGTGCAGTTCACACTGGCGCTATTTTGCGCGTCGCACTGTTTTGTGCAGTTCACACTCGCGCTATTTTGCGCGTCGCACTTTTTTTGTGCAGTTCACACTCGCGCTATTTTGCGCGTCGCACTGTTTTGTGCAGTTTATCACTCCCGCTATTTTGCGCGTCGCACTGTTTTGTGCAGTTGACACTCGCGCTATTTTGCGCGTCGCACTGTTTTGTGCAGTTTATCACTCGAGCTATTTTGCGCGTCGCACTGTTTTGTGCAGTTGACACTCGCGCTATTTTGCGCGTCGCACTCTTTTGTGCAGTTGACACTCGCGCTATTTTGCGCGTCGCACTGTTTTGTGCAGTTGACACTCGCGCTATTTTGCGCGTCGCAGTGTTTTGTGCAGTTCACACTCGCGCTATTTTGCGCGTCGCACTGTTTTGTGCAGTTCACACTCGCGCTATTTTGCGCGTCGCGCTGTTTTGTGCAGTTCACACTCGCGCTATTTTGCGCGTCGCCCTGTTTTGTGCAGTTTATCACTCGAGCTATTTTGCGCGTCGCACTGTTTTGTGCAGTTGACACTCGCGCTATTTTGCGCGTCGCACTGTTTTGTGCAGTTCACACTCGCGCTATTTTGCGCGTCGCACTGTTTTGTGCAGTTCACACTCGCGCTATTTTGCGCGTCGCGCTGTTTTGTGCAGTTCACACTCGCGCTATTTTGCGCGTCGCAGTGTTTTGTGCAGTTCACACTCGCGCTATTTTGCGCGTCGCAGTGTTTTGTGCAGTTCACACTGGCGCTATTTTGTGCGTCGCCCTGTTTTGTGCATTTCACACTCGCGCTATTTTGCGCGTCGCACTGTTTTGTGCAGTTCACACTCGCGCTATTTTGCGCGTCGCACTGTTTTGTGCAGTTTATCACTCCCGCTATTTTGCGCGTCGCACTGTTTTGTGCAGTTGACACTCGCGCTATTTTGCGCGTCGCACTGTTTTGTGCAGTTTATCACTCGAGCTATTTTGCGCGTCGCACTGTTTTGTGCAGTTGACACTCGCGCTATTTTGCGCGTCGCACTATTTTGTGCAGTTGACACTCGCGTTATTTTGCGCGTCGCACTGTTTTGTGCAGTTGACACTCGCGCTATTTTGCGCGTCGCAGTGTTTTGTGCAGTTCACACTCGCGCTATTTTGCGCGTCGCACTGTTTTGTGCAGTTCACACTCGCGCTATTTTGCGCGTCGCGCTGTTTTGTGCAGTTCACACTCGCGCTATTTTGCGCGTCGCCCTGTTTTGTGCAGTTTATCACTCGAGCTATTTTGCGCGTCGCACAGTTTTGTGCAGTTGACACTCGAGCAATTTTGCGCGTCGCACTGTTTTGTGCAGTTGACACTCGCGCTATTTTGCGCGTCGCACTGTTTTGTGCAGTTCACACTCGCGGTATTTTGCGCGTCGCACTGTTTTGTGCAGTTCACACTGGCGCTATTTTGCGCGTCGCACTATTTTGTGCAGTTGACACTCGCGCTATTTTGCGCGTCGCACTGTTTTGTGCAGTTGACACTCGCGCTATTTTGGGCGTCGCAGTGTTTTGTGCAGTTCACACTCGCGCTATTTTGCGCGTCGCACTGTTTTGTGCAGTTCACACTCGCGCTATTTTGCGCGTCGCGCTGTTTTGTGCAGTTCACACTCGCGCTATTTTGCGCGTCGCCCTGTTTTGTGCAGTTTATCACTCGAGCTATTTTGCGCGTCGCACTGTTTTGTGCAGTTGACACTCGCGCTATTTTGCGCGTCGCACTGTTTTGTGCAGTTCACACTCGCGCTATTTTGCGCGTCGCACTGTTTTGTGCAGTTCACAATGGCGCTATTTTGCGCGTCGCACTGTTTTGTGCAGTTCACACTCGCGCTATTTTGCGCGTCGCACTGTTTTGTGCAGTTCACACTCGCGCTATTTTGCGCGTCGCACTGTTTTGTGCAGTTTATCACTCCCGCTATTTTGCGCGTCGCACTGTTTTGTGCAGTTGACACTCGCGCTATTTTACGCGTCGCACTGTTTTGTGCAGTTTATCACTCGAGCTATTTTGCGCGTCGCACTGTTTTGTGCAGTTGACACTCGCGCTATTTTGCGCGTCGCACTGTTTTGTGCAGTTTATCACTCGAGCTATTTTGCGCGTCGCACTGTTTTGTGCAGTTCACTCTCGTGCTATTTTGCGCGTCGCACTGTTTTGTGCAGTTCACAATCGCGCAATTTTGCGTGTCGCACTGTTTTGTGCAGTTTATCACTTGCTATATTTTGCGCGTCGCACTATTTTGTGCAGTTCAAACTCGCGCTATTTTGCGCGTCGCACTGTTTTGTGCAGTTCACACTCGCCCTATTTTGCGCGTCGCCCTGTTTTGTGCAGTTTATCACTCGCGCTATTTTGCGCGTCGCGCTGTTTTGTGCAGTTCACACTCGCGCTATTTTGCGCGTCGCGCTGTTTTGTGCAGTTTATCACTCGCGCTATTTTGCGCGTCGCCCTGTTTTGTGCAGTTGACACTCGAGCTATTTTGCGCGTCGCCCTGTTTTGTGCAGTTCACACTCGCGCTATTTTGCGCGTCGCACTGTTTTGTGCAGTTCACACTCGCGCTATTTTGCGCGTCGCAGTGTTTTGTGCAGTTCACACTCGCGCTATTTTGCGCGTCGCGCTGTTTTGTGCAGTTCACACTCGCGCTATTTTGCGCGTCGCGCTGTTTTGTGCAGTTTATCACTCGCGCTATTTTGCGCGTCGCCCTGTTTTGTGCAGTTGACACTCGAGCTATTTTGCGCGTCGCCCTGTTTTGTGCAGTTCACACTCGCGCTATTTTGCGCGTCGCACTGTTTTGTGCAGTTCACACTCGCGCTATTTTGCGCGTCGCACTGTTTTGTGCAGTTCACACTCGCGCTATTTTGCGCGTCGCGCTGTTTTGTGCAGTTCACACTCGCGCTATTTTGCGCGTCGCGCTGTTTTGTGCAGTTCACACTCGCGCTATTTTGCGCGTCGCCCTGTTTTGTGCAGTTCACACTCGCGCTATTTTGCGCGTCGCCCTGTTTTGTGCAGTTCACACTCGCGCTATTTTGCGCGTCGCAGTGTTTTGTGCAGTTCACACTGGCGCTATTTTGCGCGTCGCCCTGTTTTGTGCAGTTCACACTGGCGCTATTTTGCGCGTCGCACTGTTTTGTGCAGTTCACACTCGCGCTATTTTGCGCGTCGCACTGTTTTGTGCAGTTGACACTCGCGCTATTTTGCGCGTCGCACTGTTTTGTGCAGTTTATCACTCGCGCTATTTTGCGCGTCGCACTGTTTTGTGCAGTTGACACTCGAGCTATTTTGCGCGTCGCACTCTTTTGTGCAGTTGACACTCGCGCTATTTTGCGCGTCGCACTGTTTTGTGCAGTTGACACTCGCGCTATTTTGCGCGTCGCAGTGTTTTGTGCAGTTCACACTGGCGCTATTTTGCGCGTCGCACTGTTTTGTGCAGTTGACACTCGCGCTATTTTGCACGTCGCACTGTTTTGTGCAGTTCACACTCGCGCTATTTTGCGCGTCGCGCTGTTTTGTGCAGTTGACACTCGCGCTATTTTGCCCGTCGCGCTGTTTTGTGCAGTTTATCACTCGCGCTATTTTGCGCGTCGCCCTGTTTTGTGCAGTTGACACTCGCGCTATTTTGCGCGTCGCACTGTTTTGTGCAGTTCACACTCGCGCTATTTTGCGCGTCGCGCTGTTTTGTGCAGTTCACAATCGCGCAATTTTGCGTGTCGCACTGTTTTGTGCCGTTTATCACTTGCTATATTTTGCGCGTCGCATTGTTTTGTGCAGTTCACACTCGCGCTATTTTGCGCGTCGCCCTGTTTTGTGCAGTTTATCACTCGCGCTATTTTGCGCGTCGCACTGTTTTGTGCAGTTGACACTCGCGCTATTTTGCGCGTCGCACTGTTTTGTGCAGTTGACACTCGCGCTATTTTGCGCGTCGCAGTGTTTTGTGCAGTTCACACTCGCGCTATTTTGCGCGTCGCACTGTTTTGTGCAGTTCACACTCGCGCTATTTTGCGCGTCGCGCTGTTTTGTGCAGTTCACACTCGCGCTATTTTGCGCGTCGCCCTGTTTTGTGCAGTTTATCACTCGAGCTATTTTGCGCGTCGCACTGTTTTGTGCAGTTGACACTCGCGCTATTTTGCGCGTCGCACTGTTTTGTGCAGTTCACACTCGCGCTATTTTGCGCGTCGCACTGTTTTGTGCAGTTCACAATGGCGCTATTTTGCGCGTCGCACTGTTTTGTGCAGTTCACACTCGCGCTATTTTGCGCGTCGCACTGTTTTGTGCAGTTCACACTCGCGCTATTTTGCGCGTCGCACTGTTTTGTGCAGTTTATCACTCCCGCTATTTTGCGCGTCGCACTGTTTTGTGCAGTTGACACTCGCGCTATTTTACGCGTCGCACTGTTTTGTGCAGTTTATCACTCGAGCTATTTTGCGCGTCGCACTGTTTTGTGCAGTTGACACTCGCGCTATTTTGCGCGTCGCACTGTTTTGTGCAGTTTATCACTCGAGCTATTTTGCGCGTCGCACTGTTTTGTGCAGTTCACTCTCGTGCTATTTTGCGCGTCGCACTGTTTTGTGCAGTTCACAATCGCGCAATTTTGCGTGTCGCACTGTTTTGTGCAGTTTATCACTTGCTATATTTTGCGCGTCGCACTATTTTGTGCAGTTCAAACTCGCGCTATTTTGCGCGTCGCACTGTTTTGTGCAGTTCACACTCGCCCTATTTTGCGCGTCGCCCTGTTTTGTGCAGTTTATCACTCGCGCTATTTTGCGCGTCGCGCTGTTTTGTGCAGTTCACACTCGCGCTATTTTGCGCGTCGCGCTGTTTTGTGCAGTTTATCACTCGCGCTATTTTGCGCGTCGCCCTGTTTTGTGCAGTTGACACTCGAGCTATTTTGCGCGTCGCCCTGTTTTGTGCAGTTCACACTCGCGCTATTTTGCGCGTCGCACTGTTTTGTGCAGTTCACACTCGCGCTATTTTGCGCGTCGCAGTGTTTTGTGCAGTTCACACTCGCGCTATTTTGCGCGTCGCGCTGTTTTGTGCAGTTCACACTCGCGCTATTTTGCGCGTCGCGCTGTTTTGTGCAGTTTATCACTCGCGCTATTTTGCGCGTCGCCCTGTTTTGTGCAGTTGACACTCGAGCTATTTTGCGCGTCGCCCTGTTTTGTGCAGTTCACACTCGCGCTATTTTGCGCGTCGCACTGTTTTGTGCAGTTCACACTCGCGCTATTTTGCGCGTCGCACTGTTTTGTGCAGTTCACACTCGCGCTATTTTGCGCGTCGCGCTGTTTTGTGCAGTTCACACTCGCGCTATTTTGCGCGTCGCGCTGTTTTGTGCAGTTCACACTCGCGCTATTTTGCGCGTCGCCCTGTTTTGTGCAGTTCACACTCGCGCTATTTTGCGCGTCGCCCTGTTTTGTGCAGTTCACACTCGCGCTATTTTGCGCGTCGCAGTGTTTTGTGCAGTTCACACTGGCGCTATTTTGCGCGTCGCCCTGTTTTGTGCAGTTCACACTGGCGCTATTTTGCGCGTCGCACTGTTTTGTGCAGTTCACACTCGCGCTATTTTGCGCGTCGCACTGTTTTGTGCAGTTGACACTCGCGCTATTTTGCGCGTCGCACTGTTTTGTGCAGTTTATCACTCGCGCTATTTTGCGCGTCGCACTGTTTTGTGCAGTTGACACTCGAGCTATTTTGCGCGTCGCACTCTTTTGTGCAGTTGACACTCGCGCTATTTTGCGCGTCGCACTGTTTTGTGCAGTTGACACTCGCGCTATTTTGCGCGTCGCAGTGTTTTGTGCAGTTCACACTGGCGCTATTTTGCGCGTCGCACTGTTTTGTGCAGTTGACACTCGCGCTATTTTGCACGTCGCACTGTTTTGTGCAGTTCACACTCGCGCTATTTTGCGCGTCGCGCTGTTTTGTGCAGTTGACACTCGCGCTATTTTGCCCGTCGCGCTGTTTTGTGCAGTTTATCACTCGCGCTATTTTGCGCGTCGCCCTGTTTTGTGCAGTTGACACTCGCGCTATTTTGCGCGTCGCACTGTTTTGTGCAGTTCACACTCGCGCTATTTTGCGCGTCGCGCTGTTTTGTGCAGTTCACAATCGCGCAATTTTGCGTGTCGCACTGTTTTGTGCCGTTTATCACTTGCTATATTTTGCGCGTCGCATTGTTTTGTGCAGTTCACACTCGCGCTATTTTGCGCGTCGCCCTGTTTTGTGCAGTTTATCACTCGCGCTATTTTGCGCGTCGCACTGTTTTGTGCAGTTGACACTCGCGCTATTTTGCGCGTCGCACTGTTTTGTGCAGTTGACACTCGCGCTATTTTGCGCGTCGCAGTGTTTTGTGCAGTTCACACTCGCGCTATTTTGCGCGTCGCACTGTTTTGTGCAGTTCACACTCGCGCTATTTTGCGCGTCGCGCTGTTTTGTGCAGTTCACACTCGCGCTATTTTGCGCGTCGCCCTGTTTTGTGCAGTTTATCACTCGAGCTATTTTGCGCGTCGCACTGTTTTGTGCAGTTGACACTCGCGCTATTTTGCGCGTCGCACTGTTTTGTGCAGTTCACACTCGCGCTATTTTGCGCGTCGCACTGTTTTGTGCAGTTCACAATGGCGCTATTTTGCGCGTCGCACTGTTTTGTGCAGTTCACACTCGCGCTATTTTGCGCGTCGCACTGTTTTGTGCAGTTCACACTCGCGCTATTTTGCGCGTCGCACTGTTTTGTGCAGTTTATCACTCCCGCTATTTTGCGCGTCGCACTGTTTTGTGCAGTTGACACTCGCGCTATTTTACGCGTCGCACTGTTTTGTGCAGTTTATCACTCGAGCTATTTTGCGCGTCGCACTGTTTTGTGCAGTTGACACTCGCGCTATTTTGCGCGTCGCACTGTTTTGTGCAGTTTATCACTCGAGCTATTTTGCGCGTCGCACTGTTTTGTGCAGTTCACTCTCGTGCTATTTTGCGCGTCGCACTGTTTTGTGCAGTTCACAATCGCGCAATTTTGCGTGTCGCACTGTTTTGTGCAGTTTATCACTTGCTATATTTTGCGCGTCGCACTATTTTGTGCAGTTCAAACTCGCGCTATTTTGCGCGTCGCACTGTTTTGTGCAGTTCACACTCGCCCTATTTTGCGCGTCGCCCTGTTTTGTGCAGTTTATCACTCGCGCTATTTTGCGCGTCGCGCTGTTTTGTGCAGTTCACACTCGCGCTATTTTGCGCGTCGCGCTGTTTTGTGCAGTTTATCACTCGCGCTATTTTGCGCGTCGCCCTGTTTTGTGCAGTTGACACTCGAGCTATTTTGCGCGTCGCCCTGTTTTGTGCAGTTCACACTCGCGCTATTTTGCGCGTCGCACTGTTTTGTGCAGTTCACACTCGCGCTATTTTGCGCGTCGCAGTGTTTTGTGCAGTTCACACTCGCGCTATTTTGCGCGTCGCGCTGTTTTGTGCAGTTCACACTCGCGCTATTTTGCGCGTCGCGCTGTTTTGTGCAGTTTATCACTCGCGCTATTTTGCGCGTCGCCCTGTTTTGTGCAGTTGACACTCGAGCTATTTTGCGCGTCGCCCTGTTTTGTGCAGTTCACACTCGCGCTATTTTGCGCGTCGCACTGTTTTGTGCAGTTCACACTCGCGCTATTTTGCGCGTCGCACTGTTTTGTGCAGTTCACACTCGCGCTATTTTGCGCGTCGCGCTGTTTTGTGCAGTTCACACTCGCGCTATTTTGCGCGTCGCGCTGTTTTGTGCAGTTCACACTCGCGCTATTTTGCGCGTCGCCCTGTTTTGTGCAGTTCACACTCGCGCTATTTTGCGCGTCGCCCTGTTTTGTGCAGTTCACACTCGCGCTATTTTGCGCGTCGCAGTGTTTTGTGCAGTTCACACTGGCGCTATTTTGCGCGTCGCCCTGTTTTGTGCAGTTCACACTGGCGCTATTTTGCGCGTCGCACTGTTTTGTGCAGTTCACACTCGCGCTATTTTGCGCGTCGCACTGTTTTGTGCAGTTGACACTCGCGCTATTTTGCGCGTCGCACTGTTTTGTGCAGTTTATCACTCGCGCTATTTTGCGCGTCGCACTGTTTTGTGCAGTTGACACTCGAGCTATTTTGCGCGTCGCACTCTTTTGTGCAGTTGACACTCGCGCTATTTTGCGCGTCGCACTGTTTTGTGCAGTTGACACTCGCGCTATTTTGCGCGTCGCAGTGTTTTGTGCAGTTCACACTGGCGCTATTTTGCGCGTCGCACTGTTTTGTGCAGTTGACACTCGCGCTATTTTGCACGTCGCACTGTTTTGTGCAGTTCACACTCGCGCTATTTTGCGCGTCGCGCTGTTTTGTGCAGTTGACACTCGCGCTATTTTGCCCGTCGCGCTGTTTTGTGCAGTTTATCACTCGCGCTATTTTGCGCGTCGCCCTGTTTTGTGCAGTTGACACTCGCGCTATTTTGCGCGTCGCACTGTTTTGTGCAGTTCACACTCGCGCTATTTTGCGCGTCGCGCTGTTTTGTGCAGTTCACAATCGCGCAATTTTGCGTGTCGCACTGTTTTGTGCCGTTTATCACTTGCTATATTTTGCGCGTCGCATTGTTTTGTGCAGTTCACACTCGCGCTATTTTGCGCGTCGCCCTGTTTTGTGCAGTTTATCACTCGCGCTATTTTGCGCGTCGCACTGTTTTGTGCAGTTGACACTCGCGCTATTTTGCGCGTCGCACTGTTTTGTGCAGTTGACACTCGCGCTATTTTGCGCGTCGCAGTGTTTTGTGCAGTTCACACTCGCGCTATTTTGCGCGTCGCACTGTTTTGTGCAGTTCACACTCGCGCTATTTTGCGCGTCGCGCTGTTTTGTGCAGTTCACAATCGCGCTGTTTTGCGCGTCGCAGTGTTTTGTGCAGTTCACACTGGCGCTATTTTGCGCGTCGCCCTGTTTTGTGCAGTTCACACTCGCGCTATTTTGCGCGTCGCACTGTTTTGTGCAGTTCACACTCGCGCTATTTTGCGCGTCGCACTGTTTTGTGCAGTTTATCACTCCCGCTATTTTGCGCGTCGCACTGTTTTGTGCAGTTGACACTCGCGCTATTTTGCGCGTCGCACTGTTTTGTGCAGTTTATCACTCGAGCTATTTTGCGGGTCGCACTGTTTTGTGCAGTTGACACTCGCTCTATTTTGCGCGTCGCACTGTTTTGTGCAGTTGACACTCGCGCTATTTTGCGCGTCGCAGTGTTTTGTGCAGTTCACACTCGCGCTATTTTGCGCGTCGCACTGTTTTGTGCAGTTCACACTCGCGCTATTTTGCGCGTCGCGCTGTTTTGTGCAGTTCACACTCGCGCTATTTTGCGCGTCGCCCTGTTTTGTGCAGTTTATCACTCGAGCTATTTTGCGCGTCGCCCTGTTTTGTGCAGTTGACACTCGCGCTATTTTGCGCGTCGCACTGTTTTGTGCAGTTCACACTCGCGCTATTTTGCGCGTCGCACTGTTTTGTGCAGTTGACACTCGCGCTATTTTGGGCGTCGCAGTGTTTTGTGCAGTTCACACTCGCGCTATTTTGCGCGTCGCACTGTTTTGTGCAGTTCACACTCGCGCTATTTTGCGCGTCGCGCTGTTTTGTGCAGTTCACACTCGCGCTATTTTGCGCGTCGCCCTGTTTTGTGCAGTTGACACTCGCGCTATTTTGCGCGTCGCACTGTTTTGTGCAGTTCACACTCGCGCTATTTTGCGCGTCGCACTGTTTTGTGCAGTTCACAATGGCGCTATTTTGCGCGTCGCACTGTTTTGTGCAGTTCACACTCGCGCTATTTTGCGCGTCGCACTGTTTTGTGCAGTTCACACTCGCGCTATTTTGCGCGTCGCACTGTTTTGTGCAGTTTATCACTCCCGCTATTTTGCGCGTCGCACTGTTTTGTGCAGTTGACACTCGCGCTATTTTACGCGTCGCACTGTTTTGTGCAGTTTATCACTCGAGCTATTTTGCGCGTCGCACTATTTTGTGCAGTTGACACTCGCGCTATTTTGCGCGTCGCACTGTTTTGTGCAGTTTATCACTCGAGCTATTTTGCGCGTCGCACTGTTTTGTGCAGTTCACTCTCGCGCTATTTTGCGCGTCGCACTGTTTTGTGCAGTTCACAATCGCGCAATTTTGCGTGTCGCACTGTTTTGTGCAGTTTATCACTTGCTATATTTTGCGCGTCGCACTATTTTGTGCAGTTCAAACTCGCGCTATTTTGCGCGTCGCACTGTTTTGTGCAGTTCACACTCGCCCTATTTTGCGCGTCGCCCTGTTTTGTGCAGTTTATCACTCGCGCGATTTTGGGCGTCGCACTGTTTTGTGCAGTTGACACTCGCGCTATTTTCCGCGTCGCCCTGTTTTGTGCAGTTCACACTCG
Source organism: Camellia granthamiana (assembly GCA_036172215.1). Taxonomy (NCBI): domain Eukaryota; kingdom Viridiplantae; phylum Streptophyta; class Magnoliopsida; order Ericales; family Theaceae; genus Camellia; species Camellia granthamiana. The sequence continues at coordinate 112,951 of JAXFYN010000434.1, forward strand.
CGCTATTTTGCGCGTCGCACTGTTTTGTGCAGTTCACACTCGCGCTATTTTGCGCGTCGCAGTGTTTTGTGCAGTTCACACTCGCGCTATTTTGCGCGTCGCGCTGTTTTGTGCAGTTCACACTCGCGCTATTTTGCGCGTCGCGCTGTTTTGTGCAGTTTATCACTCGCGCTATTTTGCGCGTCGCCCTGTTTTGTGCAGTTGACACTCGAGCTATTTTGCGCGTCGCCCTGTTTTGTGCAGTTCACACTCGCGCTATTTTGCGCGTCGCACTGTTTTGTGCAGTTCACACTCGCGCTATTTTGCGCGTCGCACTGTTTTGTGCAGTTCACACTCGCGCTATTTTGCGCGTCGCGCTGTTTTGTGCAGTTCACACTCGCGCTATTTTGCGCGTCGCGCTGTTTTGTGCAGTTCACACTGGCGCTATTTTGCGCGTCGCAGTGTTTTGTGCAGTTCACACTGGCGCTATTTTGCGCGTCGCCCTGTTTTGTGCAGTTCACACTGGCGCTATTTTGCGCGTCGCACTGTTTTGTGCAGTTCACACTCGCGCTATTTTGCGCGTCGCACTGTTTTGTGCAGTTGACACTCGCGCTATTTTGCGCGTCGCACTGTTTTGTGCAGTTTATCACTCGCGCTATTTTGCGCGTCGCACTGTTTTGTGCAGTTGACACTCGAGCTATTTTGCGCGTCGCACTCTTTTGTGCAGTTGACACTCGCGCTATTTTGCGCGTCGCACTGTTTTGTGCAGTTGACACTCGCGCTATTTTGCGCGTCGCAGTGTTTTGTGCAGTTCACACTGGCGCTATTTTGCGCGTCGCAGTGTTTTGTGCAGTTCACACTGGCGCTATTTTGCGCGTCGCACTGTTTTGTGCAGTTGACACTCGCGCTATTTTGCCCGTCGCACTGTTTTGTGCAGTTCACACTCGCGCTATTTTGCGCGTCGCACTGTTTTGTGCAGTTCACACTCGCGCTATTTTGCGCGTCGCACTGTTTTGTGCAGTTCACACTCGCGCTATTTTGCGCGTCGCGCTGTTTTGTGCAGTTCACACTCGCGCTATTTTGCGCGTCGCGCTGTTTTGTGCAGTTCACACTCGCGCTATTTTGCGCGTCGCCCTGTTTTGTGCAGTTCACACTCGCGCTATTTTGCGCGTCGCCCTGTTTTGTGCAGTTCACACTCGCGCTATTTTGCGCGTCGCAGTGTTTTGTGCAGTTCACACTGGCGCTATTTTGCGCGTCGCCCTGTTTTGTGCAGTTCACACTGGCGCTATTTTGCGCGTCGCACTGTTTTGTGCAGTTCACACTCGCGCTATTTTGCGCGTCGCACTGTTTTGTGCAGTTGACACTCGCGCTATTTTGCGCGTCGCACTGTTTTGTGCAGTTTATCACTCGCGCTATTTTGCGCGTCGCACTGTTTTGTGCAGTTGACACTCGAGCTATTTTGCGCGTCGCACTCTTTTGTGCAGTTGACACTCGCGCTATTTTGCGCGTCGCACTGTTTTGTGCAGTTGACACTCGCGCTATTTTGCGCGTCGCAGTGTTTTGTGCAGTTCACACTGGCGCTATTTTGCGCGTCGCACTGTTTTGTGCAGTTGACACTCGCGCTATTTTGCACGTCGCACTGTTTTGTGCAGTTCACACTCGCGCTATTTTGCGCGTCGCGCTGTTTTGTGCAGTTGACACTCGCGCTATTTTGCCCGTCGCGCTGTTTTGTGCAGTTTATCACTCGCGCTATTTTGCGCGTCGCCCTGTTTTGTGCAGTTGACACTCGCGCTATTTTGCGCGTCGCACTGTTTTGTGCAGTTCACACTCGCGCTATTTTGCGCGTCGCGCTGTTTTGTGCAGTTCACAATCGCGCAATTTTGCGTGTCGCACTGTTTTGTGCCGTTTATCACTTGCTATATTTTGCGCGTCGCATTGTTTTGTGCAGTTCACACTCGCGCTATTTTGCGCGTCGCCCTGTTTTGTGCAGTTTATCACTCGCGCTATTTTGCGCGTCGCACTGTTTTGTGCAGTTGACACTCGCGCTATTTTGCGCGTCGCACTGTTTTGTGCAGTTGACACTCGCGCTATTTTGCGCGTCGCAGTGTTTTGTGCAGTTCACACTCGCGCTATTTTGCGCGTCGCACTGTTTTGTGCAGTTCACACTCGCGCTATTTTGCGCGTCGCGCTGTTTTGTGCAGTTCACAATCGCGCTGTTTTGCGCGTCGCAGTGTTTTGTGCAGTTCACACTGGCGCTATTTTGCGCGTCGCCCTGTTTTGTGCAGTTCACACTCGCGCTATTTTGCGCGTCGCACTGTTTTGTGCAGTTCACACTCGCGCTATTTTGCGCGTCGCACTGTTTTGTGCAGTTTATCACTCCCGCTATTTTGCGCGTCGCACTGTTTTGTGCAGTTGACACTCGCGCTATTTTGCGCGTCGCACTGTTTTGTGCAGTTTATCACTCGAGCTATTTTGCGGGTCGCACTGTTTTGTGCAGTTGACACTCGCTCTATTTTGCGCGTCGCACTGTTTTGTGCAGTTGACACTCGCGCTATTTTGCGCGTCGCAGTGTTTTGTGCAGTTCACACTCGCGCTATTTTGCGCGTCGCACTGTTTTGTGCAGTTCACACTCGCGCTATTTTGCGCGTCGCGCTGTTTTGTGCAGTTCACACTCGCGCTATTTTGCGCGTCGCCCTGTTTTGTGCAGTTTATCACTCGAGCTATTTTGCGCGTCGCCCTGTTTTGTGCAGTTGACACTCGCGCTATTTTGCGCGTCGCACTGTTTTGTGCAGTTCACACTCGCGCTATTTTGCGCGTCGCACTGTTTTGTGCAGTTGACACTCGCGCTATTTTGGGCGTCGCAGTGTTTTGTGCAGTTCACACTCGCGCTATTTTGCGCGTCGCACTGTTTTGTGCAGTTCACACTCGCGCTATTTTGCGCGTCGCGCTGTTTTGTGCAGTTCACACTCGCGCTATTTTGCGCGTCGCCCTGTTTTGTGCAGTTGACACTCGCGCTATTTTGCGCGTCGCACTGTTTTGTGCAGTTCACACTCGCGCTATTTTGCGCGTCGCACTGTTTTGTGCAGTTCACAATGGCGCTATTTTGCGCGTCGCACTGTTTTGTGCAGTTCACACTCGCGCTATTTTGCGCGTCGCACTGTTTTGTGCAGTTCACACTCGCGCTATTTTGCGCGTCGCACTGTTTTGTGCAGTTTATCACTCCCGCTATTTTGCGCGTCGCACTGTTTTGTGCAGTTGACACTCGCGCTATTTTACGCGTCGCACTGTTTTGTGCAGTTTATCACTCGAGCTATTTTGCGCGTCGCACTATTTTGTGCAGTTGACACTCGCGCTATTTTGCGCGTCGCACTGTTTTGTGCAGTTTATCACTCGAGCTATTTTGCGCGTCGCACTGTTTTGTGCAGTTCACTCTCGCGCTATTTTGCGCGTCGCACTGTTTTGTGCAGTTCACAATCGCGCAATTTTGCGTGTCGCACTGTTTTGTGCAGTTTATCACTTGCTATATTTTGCGCGTCGCACTATTTTGTGCAGTTCAAACTCGCGCTATTTTGCGCGTCGCACTGTTTTGTGCAGTTCACACTCGCCCTATTTTGCGCGTCGCCCTGTTTTGTGCAGTTTATCACTCGCGCGATTTTGGGCGTCGCACTGTTTTGTGCAGTTGACACTCGCGCTATTTTCCGCGTCGCCCTGTTTTGTGCAGTTCACACTCGCGCTATTTTGCGCGTCGCACTGTTTTGTGCAGTTCACACTCGCGCTATTTTGCGCGTCGCAGTGTTTTGTGCAGTTCACACTCGCGCTATTTTGCGCGTCGCGCTGTTTTGTGCAGTTCACACTCGCGCTATTTTGCGCGTCGCGCTGTTTTGTGCAGTTTATCACTCGCGCTATTTTGCGCGTCGCCCTGTTTTGTGCAGTTGACACTCGAGCTATTTTGCGCGTCGCCCTGTTTTGTGCAGTTCACACTCGCGCTATTTTGCGCGTCGCACTGTTTTGTGCAGTTCACACTCGCGCTATTTTGCGCGTCGCACTGTTTTGTGCAGTTCACACTCGCGCTATTTTGCGCGTCGCGCTGTTTTGTGCAGTTCACACTCGCGCTATTTTGCGCGTCGCGCTGTTTTGTGCAGTTCACACTGGCGCTATTTTGCGCGTCGCAGTGTTTTGTGCAGTTCACACTGGCGCTATTTTGCGCGTCGCCCTGTTTTGTGCAGTTCACACTGGCGCTATTTTGCGCGTCGCACTGTTTTGTGCAGTTCACACTCGCGCTATTTTGCGCGTCGCACTGTTTTGTGCAGTTGACACTCGCGCTATTTTGCGCGTCGCACTGTTTTGTGCAGTTTATCACTCGCGCTATTTTGCGCGTCGCACTGTTTTGTGCAGTTGACACTCGAGCTATTTTGCGCGTCGCACTCTTTTGTGCAGTTGACACTCGCGCTATTTTGCGCGTCGCACTGTTTTGTGCAGTTGACACTCGCGCTATTTTGCGCGTCGCAGTGTTTTGTGCAGTTCACACTGGCGCTATTTTGCGCGTCGCAGTGTTTTGTGCAGTTCACACTGGCGCTATTTTGCGCGTCGCACTGTTTTGTGCAGTTGACACTCGCGCTATTTTGCCCGTCGCACTGTTTTGTGCAGTTCACACTCGCGCTATTTTGCGCGTCGCACTGTTTTGTGCAGTTCACACTCGCGCTATTTTGCGCGTCGCGCTGTTTTGTGCAGTTGACACTCGCGCTATTTTGCCCGTCGCGCTGTTTTGTGCAGTTTATCACTCGCGCTATTTTGCGCGTCGCACTGTTTTGTGCAGTTGACACTCGCGCTATTTTGCGCGTCGCACTGTTTTGTGCAGTTCACACTCGCGCTATTTTGCGCGTCGCGCTGTTTTGTGCAGTTCACAATCGCGCAATTTTGCGTGTCGCACTGTTTTGTGCCGTTTATCACTTGCTATATTTTGCGTGTCGCACTGTTTTGTGCCGTTTATCACTTGCTATATTTTGCGCGTCGCACTATTTTGTGCAGTTCAAACTCGCGCTATTTTGCGCGTCGCATTGTTTTGTGCAGTTCACACTCGCGCTATTTTGCGCGTCGCGCTGTTTTGTGCAGTTTATCACTCGCGCTATTTTGCGCGTCGCCCTGTTTTGTGCAGTTGACACTCGAGCTATTTTGCGCGTCGCCCTGTTTTGTGCAGTTCACACTCGCGCTATTTTGCGCGTCGCACTGTTTTGTGCAGTTCACACTCGCGCTATTTTGCGCGTCGCACTGTTTTGTGCAGTTCACACTCGCGCTATTTTGCGCGTCGCGCTGTTTTGTGCAGTTCACACTGGAGCTATTTTGCGCGTCGCAGTGTTTTGTGCAGTTCACACTGGCGCTATTTTGCGCGTCGCCCTGTTTTGTGCAGTTCACACTGGCGCTATTTTGCGCGTCGCACTGTTTTGTGCAGTTCACACTCGCGCTATTTTGCGCGTCGCACTGTTTTGTGCAGTTGACACTCGCGCTATTTTGCGCGTCGCACTGTTTTGTGCAGTTTATCACTCGCGCTATTTTGCGCGTCGCACTGTTTTGTGCAGTTGACACTCGAGCTATTTTGCGCGTCGCACTCTTTTGTGCAGTTGACACTCGCGCTATTTTGCGCGTCGCAGTGTTTTGTGCAGTTGACACTCGCGCTATTTTGCGCGTCGCAGTGTTTTGTGCAGTTCACACTGGCGCTATTTTGCGCGTCGCAGTGTTTTGTGCAGTTCACACTGGCGCTATTTTGCGCGTCGCACTGTTTTGTGCAGTTGACACTCGCGCTATTTTGCACGTCGCACTGTTTTGTGCAGTTCACACTCGCGCTATTTTGCGCGTCGCACTGTTTTGTGCAGTTCACACTCGCGCCATTTTGCGCGTCGCGCTGTTTTGTGCAGTTGACACTCGCGCTATTTTGCCCGTCGCGCTGTTTTGTGCAGTTTATCACTCGCGCTATTTTGCGCGTCGCCCTGTTTTGTGCAGTTGACACTCGAGCTATTTTGCGCGTCGCCCTGTTTTGTGCAGTTCACACTCGCGCTATTTTGCGCGTCGCACTGTTTTGTGCAGTTCACACTCGCGCTATTTTGCGCGTCGCACTGTTTTGTGCAGTTCACACTCGCGCTATTTTGCGCGTCGCGCTGTTTTGTGCAGTTCACACTCGCGCTATTTTGCGCGTCGCGCTGTTTTGTGCAGTTCACACTGGCGCTATTTTGCGCGTCGCAGTGTTTTGTGCAGTTCACACTGGCGCTATTTTGCGCGTCGCCCTGTTTTGTGCAGTTCACACTGGCGCTATTTTGCGCGTCGCACTGTTTTGTGCAGTTCACACTCGCGCTATTTTGCGCGTCGCACTGTTTTGTGCAGTTGACACTCGCGCTATTTTGCGCGTCGCACTGTTTTGTGCAGTTTATCACTCGCGCTATTTTGCGCGTCGCACTGTTTTGTGCAGTTGACACTCGAGCTATTTTGCGCGTCGCACTCTTTTGTGCAGTTGACACTCGCGCTATTTTGCGCGTCGCACTGTTTTGTGCAGTTGACACTCGCGCTATTTTGCGCGTCGCAGTGTTTTGTGCAGTTCACACTGGCGCTATTTTGCGCGTCGCAGTGTTTTGTGCAGTTCACACTGGCGCTATTTTGCGCGTCGCACTGTTTTGTGCAGTTGACACTCGCGCTATTTTGCCCGTCGCACTGTTTTGTGCAGTTCACACTCGCGCTATTTTGCGCGTCGCACTGTTTTGTGCAGTTCACACTCGCGCTATTTTGCGCGTCGCGCTGTTTTGTGCAGTTGACACTCGCGCTATTTTGCCCGTCGCGCTGTTTTGTGCAGTTTATCACTCGCGCTATTTTGCGCGTCGCACTGTTTTGTGCAGTTGACACTCGCGCTATTTTGCGCGTCGCACTGTTTTGTGCAGTTCACACTCGCGCTATTTTGCGCGTCGCGCTGTTTTGTGCAGTTCACAATCGCGCAATTTTGCGTGTCGCACTGTTTTGTGCCGTTTATCACTTGCTATATTTTGCGTGTCGCACTGTTTTGTGCCGTTTATCACTTGCTATATTTTGCGCGTCGCACTATTTTGTGCAGTTCAAACTCGCGCTATTTTGCGCGTCGCATTGTTTTGTGCAGTTCACACTCGCGCTATTTTGCGCGTCGCGCTGTTTTGTGCAGTTTATCACTCGCGCTATTTTGCGCGTCGCCCTGTTTTGTGCAGTTGACACTCGAGCTATTTTGCGCGTCGCCCTGTTTTGTGCAGTTCACACTCGCGCTATTTTGCGCGTCGCACTGTTTTGTGCAGTTCACACTCGCGCTATTTTGCGCGTCGCACTGTTTTGTGCAGTTCACACTCGCGCTATTTTGCGCGTCGCGCTGTTTTGTGCAGTTCACACTGGAGCTATTTTGCGCGTCGCAGTGTTTTGTGCAGTTCACACTGGCGCTATTTTGCGCGTCGCCCTGTTTTGTGCAGTTCACACTGGCGCTATTTTGCGCGTCGCACTGTTTTGTGCAGTTCACACTCGCGCTATTTTGCGCGTCGCACTGTTTTGTGCAGTTGACACTCGCGCTATTTTGCGCGTCGCACTGTTTTGTGCAGTTTATCACTCGCGCTATTTTGCGCGTCGCACTGTTTTGTGCAGTTGACACTCGAGCTATTTTGCGCGTCGCACTCTTTTGTGCAGTTGACACTCGCGCTATTTTGCGCGTCGCAGTGTTTTGTGCAGTTGACACTCGCGCTATTTTGCGCGTCGCAGTGTTTTGTGCAGTTCACACTGGCGCTATTTTGCGCGTCGCAGTGTTTTGTGCAGTTCACACTGGCGCTATTTTGCGCGTCGCACTGTTTTGTGCAGTTGACACTCGCGCTATTTTGCACGTCGCACTGTTTTGTGCAGTTCACACTCGCGCTATTTTGCGCGTCGCACTGTTTTGTGCAGTTCACACTCGCGCCATTTTGCGCGTCGCGCTGTTTTGTGCAGTTGACACTCGCGCTATTTTGCCCGTCGCGCTGTTTTGTGCAGTTTATCACTCGCGCTATTTTGCGCGTCGCACTGTTTTGTGCAGTTGACACTCGCGCTATTTTGCGCGTCGCACTGTTTTGTGCAGTTCACACTCGCGCTATTTTGCGCGTCGCGCTGTTTTGTGCAGTTCACAATCGCGCAATTTTGCGTGTCGCACTGTTTTGTGCCGTTTATCACTTGCTATATTTTGCGTGTCGCACTGTTTTGTGCCGTTTATCACTTGCTATATTTTGCGCGTCGCACTATTTTGTGCAGTTCAAACTCGCGCTATTTTGCGCGTCGCATTGTTTTGTGCAGTTCACACTCGCGCTATTTTGCGCGTCGCCCTGTTTTGTGCAGTTTATCACTCGCGCTATTTTGCGCGTCGCACTGTTTTGTGCAGTTGACACTCGCGCTATTTTGCGCGTCGCACTGTTTTGTGCAGTTGACACTCGCGCTATTTTGCGCGTCGCAGTGTTTTGTGCAGTTCACACTCGCGCTATTTTGCGCGTCGCACTGTTTTGTGCAGTTCACACTCGCGCTATTTTGCGCGTCGCAGTGTTTTGTGCAGTTCACACTCGCGCTATTTTGCGCGTCGCGCTGTTTTGTGCAGTTCACACTCGCGCTATTTTGCGCGTCGCGCTGTTTTGTGCAGTTTATCACTCGCGCTATTTTGCGCGTCGCCCTGTTTTGTGCAGTTGACACTCGAGCTATTTTGCGCGTCGCCCTGTTTTGTGCAGTTCACACTCGCGCTATTTTGCGCGTCGCACTGTTTTGTGCAGTTCACACTCGCGCTATTTTGCGCGTCGCACTGTTTTGTGCAGTTCACACTCGCGCTATTTTGCGCGTCGCGCTGTTTTGTGCAGTTCACACTCGCGCTATTTTGCGCGTCGCGCTGTTTTGTGCAGTTCACACTGGCGCTATTTTGCGCGTCGCAGTGTTTTGTGCAGTTCACACTGGCGCTATTTTGCGCGTCGCCCTGTTTTGTGCAGTTCACACTGGCGCTATTTTGCGCGTCGCACTGTTTTGTGCAGTTCACACTCGCGCTATTTTGCGCGTCGCACTGTTTTGTGCAGTTGACACTCGCGCTATTTTGCGCGTCGCACTGTTTTGTGCAGTTTATCACTCGCGCTATTTTGCGCGTCGCACTGTTTTGTGCAGTTGACACTCGAGCTATTTTGCGCGTCGCACTCTTTTGTGCAGTTGACACTCGCGCTATTTTGCGCGTCGCACTGTTTTGTGCAGTTGACACTCGCGCTATTTTGCGCGTCGCAGTGTTTTGTGCAGTTCACACTGGCGCTATTTTGCGCGTCGCAGTGTTTTGTGCAGTTCACACTGGCGCTATTTTGCGCGTCGCACTGTTTTGTGCAGTTGACACTCGCGCTATTTTGCCCGTCGCACTGTTTTGTGCAGTTCACACTCGCGCTATTTTGCGCGTCGCACTGTTTTGTGCAGTTCACACTCGCGCTATTTTGCGCGTCGCGCTGTTTTGTGCAGTTGACACTCGCGCTATTTTGCCCGTCGCGCTGTTTTGTGCAGTTTATCACTCGCGCTATTTTGCGCGTCGCACTGTTTTGTGCAGTTGACACTCGCGCTATTTTGCGCGTCGCACTGTTTTGTGCAGTTCACACTCGCGCTATTTTGCGCGTCGCGCTGTTTTGTGCAGTTCACAATCGCGCAATTTTGCGTGTCGCACTGTTTTGTGCCGTTTATCACTTGCTATATTTTGCGTGTCGCACTGTTTTGTGCCGTTTATCACTTGCTATATTTTGCGCGTCGCACTATTTTGTGCAGTTCAAACTCGCGCTATTTTGCGCGTCGCATTGTTTTGTGCAGTTCACACTCGCGCTATTTTGCGCGTCGCGCTGTTTTGTGCAGTTTATCACTCGCGCTATTTTGCGCGTCGCCCTGTTTTGTGCAGTTGACACTCGAGCTATTTTGCGCGTCGCCCTGTTTTGTGCAGTTCACACTCGCGCTATTTTGCGCGTCGCACTGTTTTGTGCAGTTCACACTCGCGCTATTTTGCGCGTCGCACTGTTTTGTGCAGTTCACACTCGCGCTATTTTGCGCGTCGCGCTGTTTTGTGCAGTTCACACTGGAGCTATTTTGCGCGTCGCAGTGTTTTGTGCAGTTCACACTGGCGCTATTTTGCGCGTCGCCCTGTTTTGTGCAGTTCACACTGGCGCTATTTTGCGCGTCGCACTGTTTTGTGCAGTTCACACTCGCGCTATTTTGCGCGTCGCACTGTTTTGTGCAGTTGACACTCGCGCTATTTTGCGCGTCGCACTGTTTTGTGCAGTTTATCACTCGCGCTATTTTGCGCGTCGCACTGTTTTGTGCAGTTGACACTCGAGCTATTTTGCGCGTCGCACTCTTTTGTGCAGTTGACACTCGCGCTATTTTGCGCGTCGCAGTGTTTTGTGCAGTTGACACTCGCGCTATTTTGCGCGTCGCAGTGTTTTGTGCAGTTCACACTGGCGCTATTTTGCGCGTCGCAGTGTTTTGTGCAGTTCACACTGGCGCTATTTTGCGCGTCGCACTGTTTTGTGCAGTTGACACTCGCGCTATTTTGCACGTCGCACTGTTTTGTGCAGTTCACACTCGCGCTATTTTGCGCGTCGCACTGTTTTGTGCAGTTCACACTCGCGCCATTTTGCGCGTCGCGCTGTTTTGTGCAGTTGACACTCGCGCTATTTTGCCCGTCGCGCTGTTTTGTGCAGTTTATCACTCGCGCTATTTTGCGCGTCGCACTGTTTTGTGCAGTTGACACTCGCGCTATTTTGCGCGTCGCACTGTTTTGTGCAGTTCACACTCGCGCTATTTTGCGCGTCGCGCTGTTTTGTGCAGTTCACAATCGCGCAATTTTGCGTGTCGCACTGTTTTGTGCCGTTTATCACTTGCTATATTTTGCGTGTCGCACTGTTTTGTGCCGTTTATCACTTGCTATATTTTGCGCGTCGCACTATTTTGTGCAGTTCAAACTCGCGCTATTTTGCGCGTCGCATTGTTTTGTGCAGTTCACACTCGCGCTATTTTGCGCGTCGCGCTGTTTTGTGCAGTTTATCACTCGCGCTATTTTGCGCGTCGCCCTGTTTTGTGCAGTTGACACTCGAGCTATTTTGCGCGTCGCCCTGTTTTGTGCAGTTCACACTCGCGCTATTTTGCGCGTCGCACTGTTTTGTGCAGTTCACACTCGCGCTATTTTGCGCGTCGCACTGTTTTGTGCAGTTCACACTCGCGCTATTTTGCGCGTCGCGCTGTTTTGTGCAGTTCACACTGGAGCTATTTTGCGCGTCGCAGTGTTTTGTGCAGTTCACACTGGCGCTATTTTGCGCGTCGCCCTGTTTTGTGCAGTTCACACTGGCGCTATTTTGCGCGTCGCACTGTTTTGTGCAGTTCACACTCGCGCTATTTTGCGCGTCGCACTGTTTTGTGCAGTTGACACTCGCGCTATTTTGCGCGTCGCACTGTTTTGTGCAGTTTATCACTCGCGCTATTTTGCGCGTCGCACTGTTTTGTGCAGTTGACACTCGAGCTATTTTGCGCGTCGCACTCTTTTGTGCAGTTGACACTCGCGCTATTTTGCGCGTCGCAGTGTTTTGTGCAGTTGACACTCGCGCTATTTTGCGCGTCGCAGTGTTTTGTGCAGTTCACACTGGCGCTATTTTGCGCGTCGCAGTGTTTTGTGCAGTTCACACTGGCGCTATTTTGCGCGTCGCACTGTTTTGTGCAGTTGACACTCGCGCTATTTTGCACGTCGCACTGTTTTGTGCAGTTCACACTCGCGCTATTTTGCGCGTCGCACTGTTTTGTGCAGTTCACACTCGCGCCATTTTGCGCGTCGCGCTGTTTTGTGCAGTTGACACTCGCGCTATTTTGCCCGTCGCGCTGTTTTGTGCAGTTTATCACTCGCGCTATTTTGCGCGTCGCACTGTTTTGTGCAGTTGACACTCGCGCTATTTTGCGCGTCGCACTGTTTTGTGCAGTTCACACTCGCGCTATTTTGCGCGTCGCGCTGTTTTGTGCAGTTCACAATCGCGCAATTTTGCGTGTCGCACTGTTTTGTGCCGTTTATCACTTGCTATATTTTGCGTGTCGCACTGTTTTGTGCCGTTTATCACTTGCTATATTTTGCGCGTCGCACTATTTTGTGCAGTTCAAACTCGCGCTATTTTGCGCGTCGCATTGTTTTGTGCAGTTCACACTCGCGCTATTTTGCGCGTCGCCCTGTTTTGTGCAGTTTATCACTCGCGCTATTTTGCGCGTCGCACTGTTTTGTGCAGTTGACACTCGCGCTATTTTGCGCGTCGCACTGTTTTGTGCAGTTGACACTCGCGCTATTTTGCGCGTCGCAGTGTTTTGTGCAGTTCACACTCGCGCTATTTTGCGCGTCGCACTGTTTTGTGCAGTTCACACTCGCGCTATTTTGCGCGTCGCGCTGTTTTGTGCAGTTCACAATCGCGCTATTTTGCGCGTCGCAGTGTTTTGTGCAGTTCACACTGGCGCTATTTTGCGCGTCGCACTGTTTTGTGCAGTTCACACTCGCGCTATTTTGCGCGTCGCACTGTTTTGTGCAGTTCACACTCGCGCTATTTTGCGCGTCGCACTGTTTTGTGCAGTTTATCACTCCCGCTATTTTGCGCGTCGCACTGTTTTGTGCAGTTGACACTCGCGCTATTTTGCGCGTCGCACTGTTTTGTGCAGTTTATCACTCGAGCTATTTTGCGTGTCGCACTGTTATGTGCAGTTGACACTCGCGCTATTTTGCGCGTCGCACTGTTTTGTGCAGTTGACACTCGCGCTATTTTGCGCGTCGCAGTGTTTTGTGCAGTTCACACTCGCGCTATTTTGCGCGTCGCACTGTTTTGTGCAGTTCACACTCGCGCTATTTTGCGCGTCGCGCTGTTTTGTGCAGTTCACACTCGCGCTATTTTGCGCGTCGCCCTGTTTTGTGCAGTTTATCACTCGAGCTATTTTGCGCGTCGCCCTGTTTTGTGCAGTTGACACTCGCGCTATTTTGCGCGTCGCACTGTTTTGTGCAGTTCACACTCGCGCTATTTTGCGCGTCGCACTGTTTTGTGCAGTTCACACTCGCGCTATTTTGCGCGTCGCACTGTTTTGTGCAGTTCACACTCGCGCTATTTTGCGCGTCGCGCTGTTTTGTGCAGTTCACACTCGCGCTATTTTGCGCGTCGCAGTGTTTTGTGCAGTTCACACTGGCGCTGTTTTGCGCGTCGCACTGTTTTGTGCAGTTCACACTGGCGCTATTTTGGGCGTCGCCCTGTTTTGTGCAGTTCACACTCGCGCTATTTTGCGCGTCGCACTGTTTTGTGCAGTTCACACTCGCGCTATTTTGCGCGTCGCACTGTTTTGTGCAGTTTATCACTCCCGCTATTTTGCGCGTCGCCCTGTTTTGTGCAGTTGACACTCGCGCTATTTTGCGCGTCGCACTGTTTTGTGCAGTTTATCACTCGAGCTATTTTGCGCGTCGCACTGTTTTGTGCAGTTGACACTCGCGCTATTTTGCGCGTCGCACTATTTTGTGCAGTTGACACTCGCGTTATTTTGCGCGTCGCACTGTTTTGTGCAGTTGACACTCGCGCTATTTTGCGCGTCGCAGTGTTTTGTGCAGTTCACACTCGCGCTATTTTGCGCGTCGCACTGTTTTGTGCAGTTCACACTCGCGCTATTTTGCGCGTCGCGCTGTTTTGTGCAGTTCACACTCGCGCTATTTTGCGCGTCGCCCTGTTTTGTGCAGTTTATCACTCGAGCTATTTTGCGCGTCGCCCTGTTTTGTGCAGTTGACACTCGCGCTATTTTGCGCGTCGCACTGTTTTGTGCAGTTCACACTCGCGCTATTTTGCGCGTCGCACTGTTTTGTGCAGTTGACACTCGCGCTATTTTGGGCGTCGCAGTGTTTTGTGCAGTTCACACTCGCGCTATTTTGCGCGTCGCACTGTTTTGTGCAGTTCACACTCGCGCTATTTTGCGCGTCGCGCTGTTTTGTGCAGTTCACACTCGCGCTATTTTGCGCGTCGCCCTGTTTTGTGCAGTTGACACTCGCGCTATTTTGCGCGTCGCACTGTTTTGTGCAGTTCACACTCGCGCTATTTTGCGCGTCGCACTGTTTTGTGCAGTTCACAATGGCGCTATTTTGCGCGTCGCACTGTTTTGTGCAGTTCACACTCGCGCTATTTTGCGCGTCGCACTGTTTTGTGCAGTTCACACTCGCGCTATTTTGCGCGTCGCACTGTTTTGTGCAGTTTATCACTCCCGCTATTTTGCGCGTCGCACTGTTTTGTGCAGTTGACACTCGCGCTATTTTACGCGTCGCACTGTTTTGTGCAGTTTATCACTCGAGCTATTTTGCGCGTCGCACTGTTTTGTGCAGTTGACACTCGCGCTATTTTGCGCGTCGCACTGTTTTGTGCAGTTTATCACTCGAGCTATTTTGCGCGTCGCACTGTTTTGTGCAGTTCACTCTCGCGCTATTTTGCGCGTCGCACTGTTTTGTGCAGTTCACAATCGCGCAATTTTGCGTGTCGCACTGTTTTGTGCAGTTTATCACTTGCTATATTTTGCGCGTCGCACTATTTTGTGCAGTTCAAACTCGCGCTATTTTGCGCGTCGCACTGTTTTGTGCAGTTCACACTCGCCCTATTTTGCGCGTCGCCCTGTTTTGTGCAGTTTATCACTCGCGCGATTTTGGGCGTCGCACTGTTTTGTGCAGTTGACACTCGCGCTATTTTCCGCGTCGCCCTGTTTTGTGCAGTTCACACTCGCGCTATTTTGCGCGTCGCACTGTTTTGTGCAGTTCACACTCGCGCTATTTTGCGCGTCGCAGTGTTTTGTGCAGTTCACACTCGCGCTATTTTGCGCGTCGCGCTGTTTTGTGCAGTTCACACTCGCGCTATTTTGCGCGTCGCGCTGTTTTGTGCAGTTTATCACTCGCGCTATTTTGCGCGTCGCCCTGTTTTGTGCAGTTGACACTCGAGCTATTTTGCGCGTCGCCCTGTTTTGTGCAGTTCACACTCGCGCTATTTTGCGCGTCGCACTGTTTTGTGCAGTTCACACTCGCGCTATTTTGCGCGTCGCACTGTTTTGTGCAGTTCACACTCGCGCTATTTTGCGCGTCGCGCTGTTTTGTGCAGTTCACACTCGCGCTATTTTGCGCGTCGCGCTGTTTTGTGCAGTTCACACTGGCGCTATTTTGCGCGTCGCAGTGTTTTGTGCAGTTCACACTGGCGCTATTTTGCGCGTCGCCCTGTTTTGTGCAGTTCACACTGGCGCTATTTTGCGCGTCGCACTGTTTTGTGCAGTTCACACTCGCGCTATTTTGCGCGTCGCACTGTTTTGTGCAGTTGACACTCGCGCTATTTTGCGCGTCGCACTGTTTTGTGCAGTTTATCACTCGCGCTATTTTGCGCGTCGCACTGTTTTGTGCAGTTGACACTCGAGCTATTTTGCGCGTCGCACTCTTTTGTGCAGTTGACACTCGCGCTATTTTGCGCGTCGCACTGTTTTGTGCAGTTGACACTCGCGCTATTTTGCGCGTCGCAGTGTTTTGTGCAGTTCACACTGGCGCTATTTTGCGCGTCGCAGTGTTTTGTGCAGTTCACACTGGCGCTATTTTGCGCGTCGCACTGTTTTGTGCAGTTGACACTCGCGCTATTTTGCACGTCGCACTGTTTTGTGCAGTTCACACTCGCGCTATTTTGCGCGTCGCACTGTTTTGTGCAGTTCACACTCGCGCTATTTTGCGCGTCGCGCTGTTTTGTGCAGTTGACACTCGCGCTATTTTGCCCGTCGCGCTGTTTTGTGCAGTTTATCACTCGCGCTATTTTGCGCGTCGCACTGTTTTGTGCAGTTGACACTCGCGCTATTTTGCGCGTCGCACTGTTTTGTGCAGTTCACACTCGCGCTATTTTGCGCGTCGCGCTGTTTTGTGCAGTTCACAATCGCGCAATTTTGCGTGTCGCACTGTTTTGTGCCGTTTATCACTTGCTATATTTTGCGTGTCGCACTGTTTTGTGCCGTTTATCACTTGCTATATTTTGCGCGTCGCACTATTTTGTGCAGTTCAAACTCGCGCTATTTTGCGCGTCGCATTGTTTTGTGCAGTTCACACTCGCGCTATTTTGCGCGTCGCGCTGTTTTGTGCAGTTTATCACTCGCGCTATTTTGCGCGTCGCCCTGTTTTGTGCAGTTGACACTCGAGCTATTTTGCGCGTCGCCCTGTTTTGTGCAGTTCACACTCGCGCTATTTTTCGCGTCGCACTGTTTTGTGCAGTTCACACTCGCGCTATTTTGCGCGTCGCACTGTTTTGTGCAGTTCACACTCGCGCTATTTTGCGCGTCGCGCTGTTTTGTGCAGTTCACACTGGAGCTATTTTGCGCGTCGCAGTGTTTTGTGCAGTTCACACTGGCGCTATTTTGCGCGTCGCCCTGTTTTGTGCAGTTCACACTGGCGCTATTTTGCGCGTCGCACTGTTTTGTGCAGTTCACACTCGCGCTATTTTGCGCGTCGCACTGTTTTGTGCAGTTGACACTCGCGCTATTTTGCGCGTCGCACTGTTTTGTGCAGTTTATCACTCGCGCTATTTTGCGCGTCGCACTGTTTTGTGCAGTTGACACTCGAGCTATTTTGCGCGTCGCACTCTTTTGTGCAGTTGACACTCGCGCTATTTTGCGCGTCGCAGTGTTTTGTGCAGTTGACACTCGCGCTATTTTGCGCGTCGCAGTGTTTTGTGCAGTTCACACTGGCGCTATTTTGCGCGTCGCAGTGTTTTGTGCAGTTCACACTGGCGCTATTTTGCGCGTCGCACTGTTTTGTGCAGTTGACACTCGCGCTATTTTGCACGTCGCACTGTTTTGTGCAGTTCACACTCGCGCTATTTTGCGCGTCGCACTGTTTTGTGCAGTTCACACTCGCGCTATTTTGCGCGTCGCGCTGTTTTGTGCAGTTGACACTCGCGCTATTTTGCCCGTCGCGCTGTTTTGTGCAGTTTATCACTCGCGCTATTTTGCGCGTCGCACTGTTTTGTGCAGTTGACACTCGCGCTATTTTGCGCGTCGCACTGTTTTGTGCAGTTCACACTCGCGCTATTTTGCGCGTCGCGCTGTTTTGTGCAGTTCACAATCGCGCAATTTTGCGTGTCGCACTGTTTTGTGCCGTTTATCACTTGCTATATTTTGCGTGTCGCACTGTTTTGTGCCGTTTATCACTTGCTATATTTTGCGCGTCGCACTATTTTGTGCAGTTCAAACTCGCGCTATTTTGCGCGTCGCATTGTTTTGTGCAGTTCACACTCGCGCTATTTTGCGCGTCGCCCTGTTTTGTGCAGTTTATCACTCGCGCTATTTTGCGCGTCGCACTGTTTTGTGCAGTTGACACTCGCGCTATTTTGCGCGTCGCACTGTTTTGTGCAGTTGACACTCGCGCTATTTTGCGCGTCGCAGTGTTTTGTGCAGTTCACACTCGCGCTATTTTGCGCGTCGCACTGTTTTGTGCAGTTCACACTCGCGCTATTTTGCGCGTCGCGCTGTTTTGTGCAGTTCACAATCGCGCTATTTTGCGCGTCGCAGTGTTTTGTGCAGTTCACACTGGCGCTATTTTGCGCGTCGCACTGTTTTGTGCAGTTCACACTCGCGCTATTTTGCGCGTCGCACTGTTTT
The DNA here is from genome assembly GCA_036172215.1 of Camellia granthamiana. Taxonomy (NCBI): domain Eukaryota; kingdom Viridiplantae; phylum Streptophyta; class Magnoliopsida; order Ericales; family Theaceae; genus Camellia; species Camellia granthamiana. The sequence goes on from JAXFYN010000434.1 coordinate 130,603, forward strand.
GTGCAGTTCACACTCGCGCTATTTTGCGCGTCGCACTGTTTTGTGCAGTTTATCACTCCCGCTATTTTGCGCGTCGCACTGTTTTGTGCAGTTGACACTCGCGCTATTTTGCGCGTCGCACTGTTTTGTGCAGTTTATCACTCGAGCTATTTTGCGTGTCGCACTGTTATGTGCAGTTGACACTCGCGCTATTTTGCGCGTCGCACTGTTTTGTGCAGTTGACACTCGCGCTATTTTGCGCGTCGCAGTGTTTTGTGCAGTTCACACTCGCGCTATTTTGCGCGTCGCACTGTTTTGTGCAGTTCACACTCGCGCTATTTTGCGCGTCGCGCTGTTTTGTGCAGTTCACACTCGCGCTATTTTGCGCGTCGCCCTGTTTTGTGCAGTTTATCACTCGAGCTATTTTGCGCGTCGCCCTGTTTTGTGCAGTTGACACTCGCGCTATTTTGCGCGTCGCACTGTTTTGTGCAGTTCACACTCGCGCTATTTTGCGCGTCGCACTGTTTTGTGCAGTTCACACTCGCGCTATTTTGCGCGTCGCACTGTTTTGTGCAGTTCACACTCGCGCTATTTTGCGCGTCGCGCTGTTTTGTGCAGTTCACACTCGCGCTATTTTGCGCGTCGCAGTGTTTTGTGCAGTTCACACTGGCGCTGTTTTGCGCGTCGCACTGTTTTGTGCAGTTCACACTGGCGCTATTTTGGGCGTCGCCCTGTTTTGTGCAGTTCACACTCGCGCTATTTTGCGCGTCGCACTGTTTTGTGCAGTTCACACTCGCGCTATTTTGCGCGTCGCACTGTTTTGTGCAGTTTATCACTCCCGCTATTTTGCGCGTCGCCCTGTTTTGTGCAGTTGACACTCGCGCTATTTTGCGCGTCGCACTGTTTTGTGCAGTTTATCACTCGAGCTATTTTGCGCGTCGCACTGTTTTGTGCAGTTGACACTCGCGCTATTTTGCGCGTCGCACTATTTTGTGCAGTTGACACTCGCGTTATTTTGCGCGTCGCACTGTTTTGTGCAGTTGACACTCGCGCTATTTTGCGCGTCGCAGTGTTTTGTGCAGTTCACACTCGCGCTATTTTGCGCGTCGCACTGTTTTGTGCAGTTCACACTCGCGCTATTTTGCGCGTCGCGCTGTTTTGTGCAGTTCACACTCGCGCTATTTTGCGCGTCGCCCTGTTTTGTGCAGTTTATCACTCGAGCAATTTTGCGCGTCGCACTGTTTTGTGCAGTTGACACTCGCGCTATTTTGCGCGTCGCACTGTTTTGTGCAGTTCACACTGGCGCTATTTTGCGCGTCGCACTGTTTTGTGCAGTTCACACTGGCGCTATTTTGCGCGTCGCACTCTTTTGTGCAGTTGACACTCGCGCTATTTTGCGCGTCGCACTGTTTTGTGTAGTTGACACTCGCGCTATTTTGGGCGTCGCAGTGTTTTGTGCAGTTCACACTCGCGCTATTTTGCGCGTCGCACTGTTTTGTGCAGTTCACACTCGCGCTATTTTGCGCGTCGCGCTGTTTTGTGCAGTTCACACTCGCGCTATTTTGCGCATCGCCCTGTTTTGTGCAGTTTATCACTCGAGCTATTTTGCGCGTCGCACTGTTTTGTGCAGTTGACACTCGCGCTATTTCGCGCGTCGCACTGTTTTGTGCAGTTCACACTCGCGCTATTTTGCGCGTCGCACTGTTTTGTGCAGTTTATCACTCCCGCTATTTTGCGCGTCGCACTGTTTTGTGCAGTTGACACTCGCGCTATTTTACGCGTCGCACTGTTTTGTGCAGTTTATCACTCGAGCTATTTTGCGCGTCGCACTGTTTTGTGCAGTTGACACTCGCGCTATTTTGCGCGTCGCACTGTTTTGTGCAGTTTATCACTCGAGCTATTTTGCGCGTCGCACTGTTTTGTGCAGTTCACTCTCGCGCTATTTTGCGCGTCGCACTGTTTTGTGCAGTTCACAATCGCGCAATTTTGCGGGTCGCACTGTTTTGTGCAGTTTATCACTTGCGATATTTTGCGCGTCGCACTATTTTGTGCAGTTCAAACTCGCGCTATTTTACGCGTCGCACTGTTTTGTGCAGTTGACACTGCCGCTATTTTGCGCGTCGCACTGTTTTGTGCAGTTCACACTCGCGCGATTTTGCGCGTCGCACTGTTTTGTGCAGTTCACACTCGCGGTATTTTGCGCGTCGCAGTGTTTTGTGCAGTTCACACTCGCGCTATTTTGCGCGTCGCACTGTTTTGTGCAGTTCACACTCGCGCTATTTTGCGCGTCGCAGTGTTTTGTGCAGTTCACACTCGCGCTATTTTGCGCGTCGCGCTGTTTTGTGCAGTTCACACTCACGCTATTTTGCGCGTCGCGCTGTTTTGTGCAGTTTATCACTCGCGCTATTTTGCGCGTCGCACTGTTTTGTGCAGTTGACACTCGAGCTATTTTGCGCGTCGCCCTGTTTTGTGCAGTTCACACTCGCGCTATTTTGCGCGTCGCACTGTTTTGTGCAGTTCACACTCGCGCTATTTTGCGCGTCGCACTGTTTTGTGCAGTTCACACTCGCGCTATTTTGCGCGTCGCGCTGTTTTGTGCAGTTCACACTCGCGCTATTTTGCGCGTCGCGCTGTTTTGTGCAGTTCACACTGGCGCTATTTTGCGCGTCGCAGTGTTTTGTGCAGTTCACACTGGCGCTATTTTGCGCGTCGCCCTGTTTTGTGCAGTTCACACTGGCGCTATTTTGCGCGTCGCCCTGTTTTGTGCAGTTCACACTGGCGCTATTTTGCGCGTCGCACTGTTTTGTGCAGTTGACACTCGCACTATTTTGCGCGTCGCACTTTTTGTGCAGTTTATCACTCGCGCTATTTTGCGCGTCGCACTGTTTTGTGCAGTTGACACTCGAGCTATTTTGCGCGTCGCACTCTTTTGTGCAGTTGACACTCGCGGTATTTTGCGCGTCGCACTGTTTTGTGCAGTTCACACTCGCGGTATTTTGCGCGTCGCACTGTTTTGTGCAGTTCACACTCCCGCTATTTTGCGCGTCGCGCTGTTTTGTGCAGTTTATCACTCGCGCTATTTTGCGCGTCGCACTGTTTTGTGCAGTTGACACTCGAGCTATTTTGCGCGTCGCACTATTTTGTGCAGTTCAAACTCGCGCTATTTTACGCGTCGCACTGTTTTGTGCAGTTGACACTGCCGCTATTTTGCGCGTCGCACTGTTTTGTGCAGTTCACACTCGCGCGATTTTGCGCGTCGCACTGTTTTGTGCAGTTGACACTCGCGGTATTTTGCGCGTCGCAGTGTTTTGTGCAGTTCACACTGGCGCTATTTTGCGCGTCGCAGTGTTTTGTGGAGTTCACACTGGCGCTATTTTGCGCGTCGCACTGTTTTGTGCAGTTGACACTCGCGCTATTTTGCGCGTCGCACTGTTTTGTGCAGTTCACACTCGCGCTATTTTGCGCGTCGCACTGTTTTGTGCAGTTCACACTCGCGCTATTTTGCGCGTCGCGCTGTTTTGTGCAGTTGACACTCGCGCTATTTTGCACGTCGCGCTGTTTTGTGCAGTTTATCACTCGCGCTATTTTGCGCGTCGCACTGTTTTGTGCAGTTGACACTCGCGCTATTTTGCGCGTCGCACTGTTTTGTGCAGTTCACACTCGCGCTATTTTGCGCGTCGCACTGTTTTGTGCAGTTCACACTCGCGCTATTTTGCGCGTCGCACTGTTTTGTGCAGTTTATCACTCCCGCTATTTTGCGCGTCGCACTGTTTTGTGCAGTTCACACTCGCGCTATTTTGCGCGTCGCACTGTTTTGTGCAGTTCACACTCGCGCCATTTTGCGCGTCGCACTGTTTTGTGCAGTTCACACTCGCGGTATTTTGCGCGTCGCACTGTTTTGTGCAGTTTATCACTCGCGCGATTTTGCGCGTCGCACTGTTTTGTGCAGTTCACACTCGCGCCATTTTGCGCGTCGCACTGTTTTGTGCAGTTCACACTCGCGCCATTTTGCGCGTCGCACAGTTTTGTGCAGTTCACACTCGCGGTATTTTGCGCGTCGCACTGTTTTGTGCAGTTCACACTCGCGCTATTTTGCGCGTCGCATTGTTTTGTGCAGTTCACACTCGCGCTATTTTGCGCGTCGCACTGTTTTGTGCAGTTTATCACTCGCGCTATTTTGCGCGTCGCACTGTTTTGTGCAGTTCACACTCGCGCTATTTTGCGCGTCGCACTGTTTTGTGCAGTTCACACTCGCGCTATTTTGCGCGTCGCAGTGTTTTGTGCAGTTCACACTCGCGCTATTTTGCGCGTCGCGCTGTTTTGTGCAGTTCACACTCACGCTATTTTGCGCGTCGCGCTGTTTTGTGCAGTTTATCACTCGCGCTATTTTGCGCGTCGCACTGTTTTGTGCAGTTGACACTCGAGCTATTTTGCGCGTCGCCCTGTTTTGTGCAGTTCACACTCGCGCTATTTTGCGCGTCGCACTGTTTTGTGCAGTTCACACTCGCGCTATTTTGCGCGTCGCACTGTTTTGTGCAGTTCACACTCGCGCTATTTTGCGCGTCGCGCTGTTTTGTGCAGTTCACACTCGCGCTATTTTGCGCGTCGCGCTGTTTTGTGCAGTTCACACTGGCGCTATTTTGCGCGTCGCAGTGTTTTGTGCAGTTCACACTGGCGCTATTTTGCGCGTCGCCCTGTTTTGTGCAGTTCACACTGGCGCTATTTTGCGCGTCGCCCTGTTTTGTGCAGTTCACACTGGCGCTATTTTGCGCGTCGCACTGTTTTGTGCAGTTGACACTCGCACTATTTTGCGCGTCGCACTTTTTGTGCAGTTTATCACTCGCGCTATTTTGCGCGTCGCACTGTTTTGTGCAGTTGACACTCGAGCTATTTTGCGCGTCGCACTCTTTTGTGCAGTTGACACTCGCGCTATTTTGCGCGTCGCACTGTTTTGTGCAGTTGACACTCGCGCTATTTTGCGCGTCGCAGTGTTTTGTGCAGTTCACACTGGCGCTATTTTGCGCGTCGCAGTGTTTTGTGGAGTTCACACTGGCGCTATTTTGCGCGTCGCACTGTTTTGTGCAGTTGACACTCGCGCTATTTTGCGCGTCGCACTGTTTTGTGCAGTTCACACTCGCGCTATTTTGCGCGTCGCACTGTTTTGTGCAGTTCACACTCGCGCTATTTTGCGCGTCGCGCTGTTTTCTGCAGTTGACACTCGCGCTATTTTGCACGTCGCGCTGTTTTGTGCAGTTTATCACTCGCGCTATTTTGCGCGTCGCACTGTTTTGTGCAGTTGACACTCGCGCTATTTTGCGCGTCGCACTGTTTTGTGCAGTTCACACTCGCGCTATTTTGCGCGTCGCACTGTTTTGTGCAGTTCACACTCGCGCTATTTTGCGCGTCGCACTGTTTTGTGCAGTTTATCACTCCCGCTATTTTGCGCGTCGCACTGTTTTGTGCAGTTCACACTCGCGCTATTTTGCGCGTCGCACTGTTTTGTGCAGTTCACACTCGCGCCATTTTGCGCGTCGCACTGTTTTGCGCAGTTCACACTCGCGGTATTTTGCGCGTCGCACTGTTTTGTGCAGTTTATCACTCGCGCGATTTTGCGCGTCGCACTGTTTTGTGCAGTTCACACTCGCGCCATTTTGCGCGTCGCACTGTTTTGTGCAGTTCACACTCGCGCCATTTTGCGCGTCGCACAGTTTTGTGCAGTTCACACTCGCGGTATTTTGCGCGTCGCACTGTTTTGTGCAGTTCACACTCGCGCTATTTTGCGCGTCGCATTGTTTTGTGCAGTTCACACTCGCGCTATTTTGCGCGTCGCACTGTTTTGTGCAGTTTATCACTCGCGCTATTTTGCGCGTCGCACTGTTTTGTGCAGTTCACACTCGCGCGATTTTGCGCGTCGCACTGTTTTGTGCAGTTCACACTCGCGGTATTTTGCGCGTCGCAGTGTTTTGTGCAGTTCACACTCGCGCTATTTTGCGCGTCGCACTGTTTTGTGCAGTTCACACTCGCGCTATTTTGCGCGTCGCAGTGTTTTGTGCAGTTCACACTCGCGCTATTTTGCGCGTCGCGCTGTTTTGTGCAGTTGACACTCGCGCTATTTTGCGCGTCGCGCTGTTTTGTGCAGTTTATCACTCGCGCTATTTTGCGCGTCGCACTGTTTTGTGCAGTTGACACTCGAGCTATTTTGCGCGTCGCCCTGTTTTGTGCAGTTCACACTCGCGCTATTTTGCGCGTCGCACTGTTTTGTGCAGTTCACACTCGCGCTATTTTGCGCGTCGCACTGTTTTGTGCAGTTCACACTCGCGCTATTTTGCGCGTCGCGCTGTTTTGTGCAGTTCACACTCGCGCTATTTTGCGCGTCGCGCTGTTTTGTGCAGTTCACACTGGCGCTATTTTGCGCGTCGCAGTGTTTTGTGCAGTTCACACTGGCGCTATTTTGCGCGTCGCCCTGTTTTGTGCAGTTCACACTGGCGCTATTTTGCGCGTCGCACTGTTTTGTGCAGTTCACACTCGCGCTATTTTGCGCGTCGCACTTTTTGTGCAGTTTATCGCTCGCGCTATTTTGCGCGTCGCACTGTTTTGTGCAGTTGACACTCGAGCTATTTTGCGCGTCGCACTCTTTTGTGCAGTTGACACTCGCGCTATTTTGCGCGTCGCACTGTTTTGTGCAGTTGACACTCGCGCTATTTTGCGCGTCGCAGTGTTTTGTGCAGTTCACACTGGCGCTATTTTGCGCGTCGCAGTGTTTTGTGCAGTTCACACTGGCGCTATTTTGCGCGTCGCACTGTTTTGTGCAGTTGACACTCGCGCTATTTTGCGCGTCGCACTGTTTTGTGCAGTTCACACTCGCGCTATTTTGCGCGTCGCACTGTTTTGTGCAGTTCACACTCGCGCTATTTTGCGCGTCGCACTGTTTTGTGCAGTTCACACTCGCGCTATTTTGCGCGTCGCACTGTTTTGTGCAGTTCACACTCGCGCTATTTTGCGCGTCGCGCTGTTTTGTGCAGTTGACACTCGCGCTATTTTGCACGTCGCGCTGTTTTGTGCAGTTTATCACTCGCGCTATTTTGCGCGTCGCCCTGTTTTGTGCAGTTGACACTCGCGCTATTTTGCGCGTCGCACTGTTTTGTGCAGTTCACACTCGCGCTATTTTGCGCGTCGCACTGTTTTGTGCAGTTCACACTCGCGCTATTTTGCGCGTCGCACTGTTTTGTGCAGTTTATCACTCCCGCTATTTTGCGCGTCGCACTGTTTTGTGCAGTTCACACTCGCGCTATTTTGCGCGTCGCACTGTTTTGTGCAGTTCACACTCGCGCCATTTTGCGCGTCGCACTGTTTTGTGCAGTTCACACTCGCGGTATTTTGCGCGTCGCACTGTTTTGTGCAGTTTATCACTCGCGCGATTTTGCGCGTCGCACTGTTTTGTGCAGTTCACACTCGCGCCATTTTGCGCGTCGCACTGTTTTGTGCAGTTCACACTCGCGCCATTTTGCGCGTCGCACAGTTTTGTGCAGTTCACACTCGCGGTATTTTGCGCGTCGCACTGTTTTGTGCAGTTCACACTCGCGCTATTTTGCGCGTCGCACTGTTTTGTGCAGTTCACACTCGCGCTATTTTGCGCGTCGCACTGTTTTGTGCAGTTTATCACTCGCGCTATTTTGCGCGTCGCACTGTTTTGTGCAGTTCACACTCGCGCGATTTTGCGCGTCGCACTGTTTTGTGCAGTTCACACTCGCGGTATTTTGCGCGTCGCAGTGTTTTGTGCAGTTCACACTCGCGCTATTTTGCGCGTCGCACTGTTTTGTGCAGTTCACACTCGCGCTATTTTGCGCGTCGCAGTGTTTTGTGCAGTTCACACTCGCGCTATTTTGCGCGTCGCGCTGTTTTGTGCAGTTGACACTCGCGCTATTTTGCGCGTCGCGCTGTTTTGTGCAGTTTATCACTCGCGCTATTTTGCGCGTCGCACTGTTTTGTGCAGTTGACACTCGAGCTATTTTGCGCGTCGCCCTGTTTTGTGCAGTTCACACTCGCGCTATTTTGCGCGTCGCACTGTTTTGTGCAGTTCACACTCGCGCTATTTTGCGCGTCGCACTGTTTTGTGCAGTTCACACTCGCGCTATTTTGCGCGTCGCGCTGTTTTGTGCAGTTCACACTGGCGCTATTTTGCGCGTCGCAGTGTTTTGTGCAGTTCACACTGGCGCTATTTTGCGCGTCGCCCTGTTTTGTGCAGTTCACACTGGCGCTATTTTGCGCGTCGCACTGTTTTGTGCAGTTCACACTCGCGCTATTTTGCGCGTCGCACTGTTTTGTGCAGTTGACACTCGCACTATTTTGCGCGTCGCACTTTTTGTGCAGTTTATCACTCGCGCTATTTTGCGCGTCGCACTGTTTTGTGCAGTTGACACTCGAGCTATTTTGCGCGTCGCACTCTTTTGTGCAGTTGACACTCGCGCTATTTTGCGCGTCGCACTGTTTTGTGCAGTTGACACTCGCGCTATTTTGCGCGTCGCAGTGTTTTGTGCAGTTCACACTGGCGCTATTTTGCGCGTCGCAGTGTTTTGTGCAGTTCACACTGGCGCTATTTTGCGCGTCGCACTGTTTTGTGCAGTTGACACTCGCGCTATTTTGCGCGTCGCACTGTTTTGTGCAGTTCACACTCGCGCAATTTTGCGCGTCGCACTGTTTTGTGCAGTTCACACTCGCGCTATTTTGCGCGTCGCGCTGTTTTGTGCAGTTGACACTCGCGCTATTTTGCACGTCGCGCTGTTTTGTGCAGTTTATCACTCGCGCTATTTTGCGCGTCGCACTGTTTTGTGCAGTTGACACTCGCGCTATTTTGCGCGTCGCACTGTTTTGTGCAGTTCACACTCGCGCTATTTTGCGCGTCGCACTGTTTTGTGCAGTTCACACTCGCGCTATTTTGCGCGTCGCACTGTTTTGTGCAGTTTATCACTCCCGCTATTTTGCGCGTCGCACTGTTTTGTGCAGTTCACACTCGCGCTATTTTGCGCGTCGCACTGTTTTGTGCAGTTCACACTCGCGCCATTTTGCGCGTCGCACTGTTTTGTGCAGTTCACACTCGCGGTATTTTGCGCGTCGCACTGTTTTGTGCAGTTTATCACTCGCGCGATTTTGCGCGTCGCACTGTTTTGTGCAGTTCACACTCGCGCCATTTTGCGCGTCGCACTGTTTTGTGCAGTTCACACTCGCGCCATTTTGCGCGTCGCACAGTTTTGTGCAGTTCACACTCGCGGTATTTTGCGCGTCGCACTGTTTTGTGCAGTTCACACTCGCGCTATTTTGCGCGTCGCACTGTTTTGTGCAGTTCACACTCGCGCCATTTTGCGCGTCGCACTGTTTTGTGCAGTTCACACTCGCGGTATTTTGCGCGTCGCACTGTTTTGTGCAGTTTATCACTCGCGCGATTTTGCGCGTCGCACTGTTTTGTGCAGTTCACACTCGCGCCATTTTGCGCGTCGCACTGTTTTGTGCAGTTCACACTCGCGCCATTTTGCGCGTCGCACAGTTTTGTGCAGTTCACACTCGCGGTATTTTGCGCGTCGCACTGTTTTGTGCAGTTCACACTCGCGCTATTTTGCGCGTCGCACTGTTTTGTGCAGTTCACACTCGCGCTATTTTGCGCGTCGCACTGTTTTGTGCAGTTTATCACTCGCGCTATTTTGCGCGTCGCACTGTTTTGTGCAGTTCACACTCGCGCGATTTTGCGCGTCGCACTGTTTTGTGCAGTTCACACTCGCGGTATTTTGCGCGTCGCAGTGTTTTGTGCAGTTCACACTCGCGCTATTTTGCGCGTCGCACTGTTTTGTGCAGTTCACACTCGCGCTATTTTGCGCGTCGCAGTGTTTTGTGCAGTTCACACTCGCGCTATTTTGCGCGTCGCGCTGTTTTGTGCAGTTGACACTCGCGCTATTTTGCGCGTCGCGCTGTTTTGTGCAGTTTATCACTCGCGCTATTTTGCGCGTCGCACTGTTTTGTGCAGTTGACACTCGAGCTATTTTGCGCGTCGCCCTGTTTTGTGCAGTTCACACTCGCGCTATTTTGCGCGTCGCACTGTTTTGTGCAGTTCACACTCGCGCTATTTTGCGCGTCGCACTGTTTTGTGCAGTTCACACTCGCGCTATTTTGCGCGTCGCGCTGTTTTGTGCAGTTCACACTGGCGCTATTTTGCGCGTCGCAGTGTTTTGTGCAGTTCACACTGGCGCTATTTTGCGCGTCGCCCTGTTTTGTGCAGTTCACACTGGCGCTATTTTGCGCGTCGCACTGTTTTGTGCAGTTCACACTCGCGCTATTTTGCGCGTCGCACTGTTTTGTGCAGTTGACACTCGCACTATTTTGCGCGTCGCACTTTTTGTGCAGTTTATCACTCGCGCTATTTTGCGCGTCGCACTGTTTTGTGCAGTTGACACTCGAGCTATTTTGCGCGTCGCACTCTTTTGTGCAGTTGACACTCGCGCTATTTTGCGCGTCGCACTGTTTTGTGCAGTTGACACTCGCGCTATTTTGCGCGTCGCAGTGTTTTGTGCAGTTCACACTGGCGCTATTTTGCGCGTCGCAGTGTTTTGTGCAGTTCACACTGGCGCTATTTTGCGCGTCGCACTGTTTTGTGCAGTTGACACTCGCGCTATTTTGCGCGTCGCACTGTTTTGTGCAGTTCACACTCGCGCAATTTTGCGCGTCGCACTGTTTTGTGCAGTTCACACTCGCGCTATTTTGCGCGTCGCGCTGTTTTGTGCAGTTGACACTCGCGCTATTTTGCACGTCGCGCTGTTTTGTGCAGTTTATCACTCGCGCTATTTTGCGCGTCGCACTGTTTTGTGCAGTTGCGCTATTTTGCGCGTCGCACTGTTTTGTGCAGTTCACACTCGCGCTATTTTGCGCGTCGCACTGTTTTGTGCAGTTCACACTCGCGCTATTTTGCGCGTCGCACTGTTTTGTGCAGTTTATCACTCCCGCTATTTTGCGCGTCGCACTGTTTTGTGCAGTTCACACTCGCGCTATTTTGCGCGTCGCACTGTTTTGTGCAGTTCACACTCGCGCCATTTTGCGCGTCGCACTGTTTTGTGCAGTTCACACTCGCGGTATTTTGCGCGTCGCACTGTTTTGTGCAGTTTATCACTCGCGCGATTTTGCGCGTCGCACTGTTTTGTGCAGTTCACACTCGCGCCATTTTGCGCGTCGCACTGTTTTGTTGCAGTTCACACTCGCGCCATTTTGCGCGTCGCACAGTTTTGTGCAGTTCACACTCGCGGTATTTTGCGCGTCGCACTGTTTTGTGCAGTTCACACTCGCGCTATTTTGCGCGTCGCACTGTTTTGTGCAGTTCACACTCGCGCCATTTTGCGCGTCGCACTGTTTTTGTGCAGTTCACACTCGCGGTATTTTGCGCGTCGCACTGTTTTGTGCAGTTTATCACTCGCGCGATTTTGCGCGTCGCACTGTTTTGTGCAGTTCACACTCGCGCCATTTTGCGCGTCGCACTGTTTTGTGCAGTTCACACTCGCGCCATTTTGCGCGTCGCACAGTTTTGTGCAGTTCACACTCGCGGTATTTTGCGCGTCGCACTGTTTTGTGCAGTTCACACTCGCGCTATTTTGCGCGTCGCACTGTTTTGTGCAGTTCACACTCGCGCTATTTTGCGCGTCGCACTGTTTTGTGCAGTTTATCACTCGCGCTATTTTGCGCGTCGCACTGTTTTGGTGCAGTTCACACTCGCGCGATTTTGCGCGTCGCACTGTTTTGTGCAGTTCACACTCGCGGTATTTTGCGCGTCGCAGTGTTTTGTGCAGTTCACACTCGCGCTATTTTGCGCGTCGCACTGTTTTGTGCAGTTCACACTCGCGCTATTTTGCGCGTCGCAGTGTTTTGTGCCAGTTCACACTCGCGCTATTTTGCGCGTCGCGCTGTTTTGTGCAGTTGACACTCGCGCTATTTTGCGCGTCGCGCTGTTTTGTGCAGTTTATCACTCGCGCTATTTTGCGCGTCGCACTGTTTTGTGCAGTTGACACTCGAGCTATTTTGCGCGTCGCCCTGTTTTGTGCAGTTCACACTCGCGCTATTTTGCGCGTCGCACTGTTTTGTGCAGTTCACACTCGCGCTATTTTGCGCGTCGCACTGTTTTGTGCAGTTCACACTCGCGCTATTTTGCGCGTCGCGCTGTTTTGTGCAGTTCACACTGGCGCTATTTTTGCGCGTCGCAGTGTTTTGTGCAGTTCACACTGGCGCTATTTTGCGCGTCGCCCTGTTTTTGTGCAGTTCACACTGGCGCTATTTTGCGCGTCGCACTGTTTTGTGCAGTTCACACTCGCGCTATTTTGCGCGTCGCACTGTTTTGTGCAGTTGACACTCGCACTATTTTGCGCGTCGCACTTTTTGTGCAGTTTATCACTCGCGCTTATTTTGCGCGTCGCACTGTTTTGTGCAGTTGACACTCGAGCTATTTTGCGCGTCGCACTCTTTTGTGCAGTTGACACTCGCGCTATTTTGCGCGTCGCACTGTTTTGTGCAGTTGACACTCGCGCTATTTTGCGCGTCGCAGTGTTTTGTGCAGTTCACACTGGCGCTATTTTGCGCGTCGCAGTGTTTTGTGCAGTTCACACTGGCGCTATTTTGCGCGTCGCACTGTTTTGTGCAGTTGACACTCGCGCTATTTTGCGCGTCGCACTGTTTTGTGCAGTTCACACTCGCGCAATTTTGCGCGTCGCACTGTTTTGTGCAGTTCACACTCGCGCTATTTTGCGCGTCGCGCTGTTTTGTGCAGTTGACACTCGCGCTATTTTGCACGTCGCGCTGTTTTGTGCAGTTTATCACTCGCGCTATTTTGCGCGTCGCACTGTTTTGTGCAGTTGACACTCGCGCTATTTTGCGCGTCGCACTGTTTTGTGCAGTTCACACTCGCGCTATTTTGCGCGTCGCACTGTTTTGTGCAGTTCACACTCGCGCTATTTTGCGCGTCGCACTGTTTTGTGCAGTTTATCACTCCCGCTATTTTGCGCGTCGCACTGTTTTGTGCAGTTCACACTCGCGCGATTTTGCGCGTCGCACTGTTTTGTGCAGTTCACACTCGCGCCATTTTGCGCGTCGCACTGTTTTGTGCAGTTCACACTCGCGGTATTTTGCGCGTCGCACTGTTTTGTGCAGTTTATCACTCGCGCGATTTTGCGCGTCGCACTGTTTTGTGCAGTTCACACTCGCGCCATTTTGCGCGTCGCACTGTTTTGTGCAGTTCACACTCGCGCCATTTTGCGCGTCGCACAGTTTTGTGCAGTTCACACTCGCGGTATTTTGCGCGTCGCACTGTTTTGTGCAGTTCACACTCGCGCTATTTTGCGCGTCGCACTGTTTTGTGCAGTTCACACTCGCGCTATTTTGCGCGTCGCACTGTTTTGTGCAGTTTATCACTCGCGCTATTTTGCGCGTCGCACTGTTTTGTGCAGTTCACACTCGCGCGATTTTGCGCGTCGCACTGTTTTGTGCAGTTCACACTCGCGGTATTTTGCGCGTCGCAGTGTTTTGTGCAGTTCACACTCGCGCTATTTTGCGCGTCGCACTGTTTTGTGCAGTTCACACTCGCGCTATTTTGCGCGTCGCAGTGTTTTGTGCAGTTCACACTCGCGCTATTTTGCGCGTCGCGCTGTTTTGTGCAGTTGACACTCGCGCTATTTTGCGCGTCGCGCTGTTTTTGTGCAGTTTATCACTCGCGCTATTTTGCGCGTCGCACTGTTTTGTGCAGTTGACACTCGAGCTATTTTGCGCGTCGCCCTGTTTTGTGCAGTTCACACTCAGCGCTATTTTGCGCGTCGCACTGTTTTGTGCAGTTCACACTCGCGCTATTTTGCGCGTCGCACTGTTTTGTGCAGTTCACACTCGCGCTATTTTGCGCGTCGCGCTGTTTTGTGCAGTTCACACTCGCGCTATTTTGCGCGTCGCGCTGTTTTGTGCAGTTCACACTCGCGCTATTTTGCGCGTCGCGCTGTTTTGTGCAGTTTATCACTCGCGCTATTTTGCGCGTCGCACTGTTTTGTGCAGTTGACACTCGAGCTATTTTGCGCGTCGCACTCTTTTGTGCAGTTGACACTCGCGCTATTTTGCGCGTCGCACTGTTTTGTGCAGTTGACACTCCGCGCTATTTTGCGCGTCGCAGTGTTTTGTGCAGTTCACACTGGCGCTATTTTGCGCGTCGCAGTGTTTTTGTGCAGTTCACACTGGCGCTATTTTGCGCGTCGCACTGTTTTGTGCAGTTGACACTCGCGCTATTTTGCGCGTCGCACTGTTTTGTGCAGTTCACACTCGCGCTATTTTGCGCGTCGCACTGTTTTGTGCAGTTCACACTCGCGCTATTTTGCGCGTCGCGCTGTTTTGTGCAGTTGACACTCGCGCTATTTTGCACGTCGCGCTGTTTTGTGCAGTTTATCACTCGCGCTATTTTGCGCGTCGCACTGTTTTGTGCAGTTGACACTCGCGCTATTTTGCGCGTCGCACTGTTTTGTGCAGTTCACACTCGCGCTATTTTGCGCGTCGCACTGTTTTGTGCAGTTCACACTCGCGCTATTTTGCGCGTCGCACTGTTTTGTGCAGTTTATCACTCCCGCTATTTTGCGCGTCGCACTGTTTTGTGCAGTTCACACTCGCGCTATTTTGCGCGTCGCACTGTTTTGTGCAGTTCACACTCGCGCCATTTTGCGCGTCGCACTGTTTTGTGCAGTTCACACTCGCGGTATTTTGCGCGTCGCACTGTTTTGTGCAGTTTATCACTCGCGCGATTTTGCGCGTCGCACTGTTTTGTGCAGTTCACACTCGCGCCATTTTGCGCGTCGCACTGTTTTGTGCAGTTCACACTCGCGCCATTTTGCGCGTCGCACAGTTTTGTGCAGTTCACACTCGCGGTATTTTGCGCGTCGCACTGTTTTGTGCAGTTCACACTCGCGCTATTTTGCGCGTCGCACTGTTTTGTGCCGTTCACACTCGCGCTATTTTGCGCGTCGCACTGTTTTGTGCAGTTTATCACTCGCGCTATTTTGCGCGTCGCACTGTTTTGTGCAGTTCACACTCGCGCGATTTTGCGCGTCGCACTGTTTTGTGCAGTTCACACTCGCGGTATTTTGCGCGTCGCAGTGTTTTTGTGCAGTTCACACTCGCGCTATTTTGCGCGTCGCACTGTTTTGTGCAGTTCACACTCGCGCTATTTTGCGCGTCGCAGTGTTTTGTGCAGTTCACACTCGCGCTATTTTGCGCGTCGCGCTGTTTTGTGCAGTTGACACTCGCGCTATTTTGCGCGTCGCGCTGTTTTGTGCAGTTTATCACTCGCGCTATTTTGCGCGTCGCACTGTTTTGTGCAGTTGACACTCGAGCTATTTTGCGCGTCGCCCTGTTTTGTGCAGTTCACACTCGCGCTATTTTGCGCGTCGCCCTGTTTTGTGCAGTTCACACTCGCGCTATTTTGCGCGTCGCACTGTTTTGTGCAGTTTCACACTCGCGCTATTTTGCGCGTCGCGCTGTTTTGTGCAGTTCACACTCGCGCTATTTTTGCGCGTCGCGCTGTTTTGTGCAGTTCACACTGGCGCTATTTTGCGCGTCGCAGTGTTTTGTGCAGTTCACACTGGCGCTATTTTGCGCGTCGCCCTGTTTTGTGCAGTTCACACTGGCGCTATTTTGCGCGTCGCACTGTTTTGTGCAGTTCACACTCGCGCTATTTTGCGCGTCGCACTGTTTTGTGCAGTTGACACTCGCACTATTTTGCGCGTCGCACTTTTTGTGCAGTTTATCACTCGCGCTATTTTGCGCGTCGCACTGTTTTGTGCAGTTGACACTCGAGCTATTTTGCGCGTCGCACTCTTTTGTGCAGTTGACACTCGCGCTATTTTGCGCGTCGCACTGTTTTGTGCAGTTGACACTCGCGCTATTTTGCGCGTCGCAGTGTTTTGTGCAGTTCACACTGGCGCTATTTTGCGCGTCGCAGTGTTTTGTGCAGTTCACACTGGCGCTATTTTGCGCGTCGCACTGTTTTGTGCAGTTGACACTCGCGCTATTTTGCGCGTCGCACTGTTTTGTGCAGTTCACACTCGCGCTATTTTGCGCGTCGCACTGTTTTGTGCAGTTCACACTCGCGCTATTTTGCGCGTCGCGCTGTTTTGTGCAGTTGACACTCGCGCTATTTTGCGCGTCGCACTGTTTTGTGCAGTTCACACTCGCGCGATTTTGCGCGTCGCACTGTTTTGTGCAGTTCACACTCGCGCCATTTTGCGCGTCGCACTGTTTTGTGCAGTTCACACTCGCGCCATTTTGCGCGTCGCACAGTTTTTGTGCAGTTCACACTCGCGGTATTTTGCGCGTCGCACTGTTTTGTGCAGTTCACACTCGCGCTATTTTGCGCGTCGCGCTGTTTTGTGCAGTTGACACTCGCGCTATTTTGCGCGTCGCAGTGTTTTGTGCAGTTCACACTGGCGCTATTTTGCGCGTCGCACTGTTTTGTGCAGTTGACACTCGCGCTATTTTGCGCGTCGCACTGTTTTGTGCAGTTCACACTCGCGCTATTTTGCGCGTCGCACTGTTTTGTGCAGTTCACACTCGCGCTATTTTGCGCGTCGCGCTGTTTTGTGCAGTTGACACTCGCGCTATTTTGCGCGTCGCACTGTTTTGTGCAGTTCACACTCGCGCGATTTTGCGCGTCGCACTGTTTTGTGCAGTTCACACTCGCGCCATTTTGCGCGTCGCACTGTTTTGTGCAGTTCACACTCGCGCCATTTTGCGCGTCGCACAGTTTTGTGCAGTTCACACTCGCGGTATTTTGCGCGTCGCACTGTTTTGTGCAGTTCACACTCGCGCTATTTTGCGCGTCGCACTGTTTTGTGCAGTTTATCACTCGCGCTATTTTGCGCGTCGCACTGTTTTGTGCAGTTCACACTCGCGCGATTTTGCGCGTCGCACTGTTTTGTGCAGTTCACACTCGCGGTATTTTGCGCGTCGCAGTGTTTTGTGCAGTTCACACTCGCGCTATTTTGCGCGTCGCACTGTTTTGTGCAGTTCACACTCGCGCTATTTTGCGCGTCGCAGTGTTTTGTGCAGTTCACACTCGCGCTATTTTGCGCGTCGCGCTGTTTTGTGCAGTTGACACTCGCGCTATTTTGCGCGTCGCGCTGTTTTGTGCAGTTTATCACTCGCGCTATTTTGCGCGTCGCACTGTTTTGTGCAGTTGACACTCGAGCTATTTTGCGCGTCGCCCTGTTTTGTGCAGTTCACACTCGCGCTATTTTGCGCGTCGCACTGTTTTGTGCAGTTCACACTCGCGCTATTTTGCGCGTCGCGCTGTTTTGTGCAGTTTATCACTCGCGCTATTTTGCGCGTCGCCCTGTTTTGTGCAGTTCACACTCGCGCTATTTTGCGCGTCGCACTGTTTTGTGCAGTTCACACTCGCGCTATTTTGCGCGTCGCGCTGTTTTGTGCAGTTCACACTCGCGCTATTTTGCGCGTCGCGCTGTTTTGTGCAGTTCACACTGGCGCTATTTTGCGCGTCGCAGTGTTTTGTGCAGTTCACACTGGCGCTATTTTGCGCGTCGCCCTGTTTTGTGCAGTTCACACTGGCGCTATTTTGCGCGTCGCACTGTTTTGTGCAGTTCACACTCGCGCTATTTTGCGCGTCGCACTGTTTTGTGCAGTTGACACTCGCACTATTTTGCGCGTCGCACTTTTTGTGCAGTTTATCACTCGCGCTATTTTGCGCGTCGCACTGTTTTGTGCAGTTGACACTCGAGCTATTTTGCGCGTCGCACTCTTTTGTGCAGTTGACACTCGCGCTATTTTGCGCGTCGCACTGTTTTGTGCAGTTGACACTCGCGCTATTTTGCGCGTCGCAGTGTTTTGTGCAGTTCACACTGGCGCTATTTTGCGCGTCGCAGTGTTTTGTGCAGTTCACACTGGCGCTATTTTGCGCGTCGCACTGTTTTGTGCAGTTGACACTCGCGCTATTTTGCGCGTCGCACTGTTTTGTGCAGTTCACACTCGCGCTATTTTGCGCGTCGCACTGTTTTGTGCAGTTCACACTCGCGCTATTTTGCGCGTCGCGCTGTTTTGTGCAGTTGACACTCGCGCTATTTTGCACGTCGCGCTGTTTTGTGCAGTTTATCACTCGCGCTATTTTGCGCGTCGCCCTGTTTTGTGCAGTTGACACTCGCGCTATTTTGCGCGTCGCACTGTTTTGTGCAGTTCACACTCGCGCTATTTTGCGCGTCGCACTGTTTTGTGCAGTTCACACTCGCGCTATTTTGCGCGTCGCACTGTTTTGTGCAGTTTATCACTCCCGCTATTTTGCGCGTCGCACTGTTTTGTGCAGTTCACACTCGCGCCATTTTGCGCGTCGCGCTGTTTTGTGCAGTTCACACTCGCGGTATTTTGCGCGTCGCACTGTTTTGTGCAGTTTATCACTCGCGCGATTTTGCGCGTCGCACTGTTTTGTGCAGTTCACACTCGCGCCATTTTGCGCGTCGCACTGTTTTGTGCAGTTCACACTCGCGCCATTTTGCGCGTCGCACAGTTTTGTGCAGTTCACACTCGCGGTATTTTGCGCGTCGCACTGTTTTGTGCAGTTCACACTCGCGCTATTTTGCGCGTCGCACTGTTTTGTGCAGTTTATCACTCGCGCTATTTTGCGCGTCGCACTGTTTTGTGCAGTTCACACTCGCGCTATTTTGCGCGTCGCACTGTTTTGTGCAGTTCACACTCGCGCTATTTTGCGCGTCGCGCTGTTTTGTGCAGTTGACACTCGCGCTATTTTGCGCGTCGCGCTGTTTTGTGCAGTTTATCACTCGCGCTATTTTGCGCGTCGCACTGTTTTGTGCAGTTGACACTCGAGCTATTTTGCGCGTCGCCCTGTTTTGTGCAGTTCACACTCGCGCTATTTTGCGCGTCGCACTGTTTTGTGCAGTTCACACTCGCGCTATTTTGCGCGTCGCGCTGTTTTGTGCAGTTTATCACTCGCGCTATTTTGCGCGTCGCCCTGTTTTGTGCAGTTCACACTCGCGCTATTTTGCGCGTCGCAGTGTTTTGTGCAGTTCACACTGGCGCTATTTTGCGCGTCGCGCTGTTTTGTGCAGTTCACACTCGCGCTATTTTGCGCGTCGCGCTGTTTTGTGCAGTTCACACTGGCGCTATTTTGCGCGTCGCAGTGTTTTGTGCAGTTCACACTGGCGCTATTTTGCGCGTCGCCCTGTTTTGTGCAGTTCACACTGGCGCTATTTTGCGCGTCGCACTGTTTTGTGCAGTTCACACTCGCGCTATTTTGCGCGTCGCACTGTTTTGTGCAGTTGACACTCGCACTATTTTGCGCGTCGCACTTTTTGTGCAGTTTATCACTCGCGCTATTTTGCGCGTCGCACTGTTTTGTGCAGTTGACACTCGAGCTATTTTGCGCGTCGCACTCTTTTGTGCAGTTGACACTCGCGCTATTTTGCGCGTCGCACTGTTTTGTGCAGTTGACACTCGCGCTATTTTGCGCGTCGCACTGTTTTGTGCAGTTCACACTCGCGCTATTTTGCGCGTCGCACTGTTTTGTGCAGTTCACACTCGCGCTATTTTGCGCGTCGCGCTGTTTTGTGCAGTTGACACTCGCGCTATTTTGCACGTCACGCTGTTTTGTGCAGTTTATCACTCGCGCTATTTTGCGCGTCGCACTGTTTTGTGCAGTTGACACTCGCGCTATTTTGCGCGTCGCACTGTTTTGTGCAGTTCACACTCGCGCTATTTTGCGCGTCGCACTGTTTTGTGCAGTTCACACTCGCGCTATTTTGCGCGTCGCACTGTTTTGTGCAGTTTATCACTCCCGCTATTTTGCGCGTCGCACTGTTTTGTGCAGTTCACACTCGCGCTATTTTGCGCGTCGCACTGTTTTGTGCAGTTCACACTCGCGCCATTTTGCGCGTCGCACTGTTTTGTGCAGTTCACACTCGCGGTATTTTGCGCGTCGCACTGTTTTGTGCAGTTTATCACTCGCGCGATTTTGCGCGTCGCACTGTTTTGTGCAGTTCACACTCGCGCCATTTTGCGCGTCGCACTGTTTTGTGCAGTTCACACTCGCGCCATTTTGCGCGTCGCACAGTTTTGTGCAGTTCACACTCGCGGTATTTTGCGCGTCGCACTGTTTTGTGCAGTTCACACTCGCGCTATTTTGCGCGTCGCACTGTTTTGTGCAGTTCACACTCGCGCTATTTTGCGCGTCGCACTGTTTTGTGCAGTTTATCACTCGCGCTATTTTGCGCGTCGCACTGTTTTGTGCAGTTCACACTCGCGCGATTTTGCGCGTCGCACTGTTTTGTGCAGTTCACACTCGCGGTATTTTGCGCGTCGCAGTGTTTTGTGCAGTTCACACTCGCGCTATTTTGCGCGTCGCACTGTTTTGTGCAGTTCACACTCGCGCTATTTTGCGCGTCGCAGTGTTTTGTGCAGTTCACACTCGCGCTATTTTGCGCGTCGCGCTGTTTTGTGCAGTTGACACTCGCGCTATTTTGCGCGTCGCGCTGTTTTGTGCAGTTTATCACTCGCGCTATTTTGCGCGTCGCACTGTTTTGTGCAGTTGACACTCGAGCTATTTTGCGCGTCGCCCTGTTTTGTGCAGTTCACACTCGCGCTATTTTGCGCGTCGCGCTGTTTTGTGCAGTTCACACTCGCGCTATTTTGCGCGTCGCGCTGTTTTGTGCAGTTCACACTGGCGCTATTTTGCGCGTCGCAGTGTTTTGTGCAGTTCACACTGGCGCTATTTTGCGCGTCGCCCTGTTTTGTGCAGTTCACACTGGCGCTATTTTGCGCGTCGCACTGTTTTGTGCAGTTCACACTCGCGCTATTTTGCGCGTCGCACTGTTTTGTGCAGTTGACACTCGCACTATTTTGCGCGTCGCACTATTTTGTGCAGTTTATCACTCGCGCTATTTTGCACGTCGCACTGTTTTGTGCAGTTGACACTCGAGCTATTTTGCGCGTCGCACTCTTTTGTGCAGTTGACACTCGCGCTATTTTGCGCGTCGCACTGTTTTGTGCAGTTGACACTCGCGCTATTTTGCGCGTCGCAGTGTTTTGTGCAGTTCACACTGGCGCTATTTTGCGCGTCGCAGTGTTTTGTGCAGTTCACACTGGCGCTATTTTGCGCGTCGCACTGTTTTGTGCAGTTGACACTCGCGCTATTTTGCGCGTCGCACTGTTTTGTGCAGTTCACACTCGCGCTATTTTGCGCGTCGCACTGTTTTGTGCAGTTCACACTCGCGCTATTTTGCGCGTCGCGCTGTTTTGTGCAGTTGACACTCGCGCTATTTTGCACGTCGCGCTGTTTTGTGCAATTTATCACTCGCGCTATTTTGCGCGTCGCCCTGTTTTGTGCAGTTGACACTCGCGCTATTTTGCGCGTCGCACTGTTTTGTGCAGTTCACACTCGCGCTATTTTGCGCGTCGCACTGTTTTGTGCAGTTCACACTCGCGCTATTTTGCGCGTCGCACTGTTTTGTGCAGTTTATCACTCCCGCTATTTTGCGCGTCGCACTGTTTTGTGCAGTTCACACTCGCGCTATTTTGCGCGTCGCACTGTTTTGTGCAGTTCACACTCGCGCCATTTTGCGCGTCGCACTGTTTTGTGCAGTTCACACTCGCGGTATTTTGCGCGTCGCACTGTTTTGTGCAGTTTATCACTCGCGCGATTTTGCGCGTCGCACTGTTTTGTGCAGTTCACACTCGCGCCATTTTGCGCGTCGCACTGTTTTGTGCAGTTCACACTCGCGCCATTTTGCGCGTCGCACAGTTTTGTGCAGTTCACACTCGCGCTATTTTGCGCGTCGCACTGTTTTGTGCAGTTCACACTCGCGCTATTTTGCGCGTCGCACTGTTTTGTGCAGTTTATCACTCGCGCTATTTTGCGCGTCGCACTGTTTTGTGCAGTTGACACTCCCGCGATTTTGCGCGTCGCACTGTTTTGTGCAGTTCACACTCGCGCCATTTTGCGGGTCGCACTGTTTTGTGCAGTTCACACTCGCGCTATTTTGCGCGTCGCACTGTTTTGTGCAGTTTATCACTCGCGCTATTTTGCGCGTCGCACTGTTTTGTGCAGTTGACACTCCCGCTATTTTGCGCGTCGCACTGTTTTGTGCAGTTCACACTCGCGCTATTTTGCGCGTCGCGCTGTTTTGTGCAGTTGACACTCGCGCTATTTTGCACGTCGCGCTGTTTTGTGCAGTTTATCACTCGCGCTATTTTGCGCGTAGCCCTGTTTTGTGCAGTTGACACTCGCGCTATTTTGCGCGTCGCACTGTTTTGTGCAGTTCACACTCGCGCTATTTTGCGCGTCGCACTGTTTTGTGCAGTTCACACTCGCGCTATTTTGCGCGTCGCACTGTTTTGTGCAGTTTATCACTCCCGCTATTTTGCGCGTCGCACTGTTTTGTGCAGTTCACACTCGCGCTATTTTGCGCGTCGCACTGTTTTGTGCAGTTGACACTCGAGCTATTTTGCGCGTCGCCCTGTTTTGTGCAGTTCACACTCGCCCTATTTTGCGCGTCGCGCTGTTTTGTGCAGTTCACACTCGCGCTATTTTGCGCGTCGCGCTGTTTTGTGCAGTTCACACTGGCGCTATTTTGCGCGTCGCAGTGTTTTGTGCAGTTCACACTGGCGCTATTTTGCGCGTCGCCCTGTTTTGTGCAGTTCACACTGGCGCTATTTTGCGCGTCGCACTGTTTTGTGCAGTTCACACTCGCGCTATTTTGCGCGTCGCACTGTTTTGTGCAGTTGACACTCGCACTATTTTGCGCGTCGCACTATTTTGTGCAGTTTATCACTCGCGCTATTTTGCGCGTCGCACTGTTTTGTGCAGTTGACACTCGAGCTATTTTGCGCGTCGCACTCTTTTGTGCAGTTGACACTCGCGCTATTTTGCGCGTCGCACTGTTTTGTGCAGTTGACACTCGCGCTATTTTGCGCGTCGCAGTGTTTTGTGCAGTTCACACTGGCGCTATTTTGCGCGTCGCAGTGTTTTGTGCAGTTCACACTGGCGCTATTTTGCGCGTCGCACTGTTTTGTGCAGTTGACACTCGCGCTATTTTGCGCGTCGCACTGTTTTGTGCAGTTCACACTCGCGCTATTTTGCGCGTCGCACTGTTTTGTGCAGTTCACACTCGCGCTATTTTGCGCGTCGCGCTGTTTTGTGCAGTTGACACTCGCGCTATTTTGCACGTCGCGCTGTTTTGTGCAATTTATCACTCGCGCTATTTTGCGCGTCGCCCTGTTTTGTGCAGTTGACACTCGCGCTATTTTGCGCGTCGCACTGTTTTGTGCAGTTCACACTCGCGCTATTTTGCGCGTCGCACTGTTTTGTGCAGTTCACACTCGCGCTATTTTGCGCGTCGCACTGTTTTGTGCAGTTTATCACTCCCGCTATTTTGCGCGTCGCACTGTTTTGTGCAGTTCACACTCGCGCTATTTTGCGCGTCGCACTGTTTTGTGCAGTTCACACTCGCGCCATTTTGCGCGTCGCACTGTTTTGTGCAGTTCACACTCGCGGTATTTTGCGCGTCGCACTGTTTTGTGCAGTTTATCACTCGCGCGATTTTGCGCGTCGCACTGTTTTGTGCAGTTCACACTCGCGCCATTTTGCGCGTCGCACTGTTTTGTGCAGTTCACACTCGCGCCATTTTGCGCGTCGCACAGTTTTGTGCAGTTCACACTCGCGCTATTTTGCGCGTCGCACTGTTTTGTGCAGTTCACACTCGCGCTATTTTGCGCGTCGCACTGTTTTGTGCAGTTTATCACTCGCGCTATTTTGCGCGTCGCACTGTTTTGTGCAGTTGACACTCCCGCGATTTTGCGCGTCGCACTGTTTTGTGCAGTTCACACTCGCGCCATTTTGCGGGTCGCACTGTTTTGTGCAGTTCACACTCGCGCTATTTTGCGCGTCGCACTGTTTTGTGCAGTTTATCACTCGCGCTATTTTGCGCGTCGCACTGTTTTGTGCAGTTGACACTCCCGCTATTTTGCGCGTCGCACTGTTTTGTGCAGTTCACACTCGCGCTATTTTGCGCGTCGCGCTGTTTTGTGCAGTTGACACTCGCGCTATTTTGCACGTCGCGCTGTTTTGTGCAGTTTATCACTCGCGCTATTTTGCGCGTAGCCCTGTTTTGTACAGTTGACACTCGCGCTATTTTGCGCGTCGCACTGTTTTGTGCAGTTCACACTCGCGCTATTTTGCGCGTCGCACTGTTTTGTGCAGTTCACACTCGCGCTATTTTGCGCGTCGCACTGTTTTGTGCAGTTTATCACTCCCGCTATTTTGCGCGTCGCACTGTTTTGTGCAGTTCACACTCGCGCTATTTTGCGCGTCGCACTGTTTTGTGCAGTTCACACTCGCGCCATTTTGCGCGTCGCACTGTTTTGTGCAGTTCACACTCGCGGTATTTTGCGCGTCGCACTGTTTTGTGCAGTTTATCACTCGCGCGATTTTGCGCGTCGCACTGTTTTGTGCAGTTCACACTCGCGCCATTTTGCGCGTCGCACTGTTTTGTGCAGTTCACACTCGCGCCATTTTGCGCGTCGCACAGTTTTGTGCAGTTCACACTCGCGCTATTTTGCGCGTCGCACTGTTTTGTGCAGTTCACACTCGCGCTATTTTGCGCGTCGCACTGTTTTGTGCAGTTTATCACTCGCGCTATTTTGCGCGTCGCACTGTTTTGTGCAGTTGACACTCCCGCGATTTTGCGCGTCGCACTGTTTTGTGCAGTTCACACTCGCGCCATTTTGCGGGTCGCACTGTTTTGTGCAGTTCACACTCGCGCTATTTTGCGCGTCGCACTGTTTTGTGCAGTTTATCACTCGCGCTATTTTGCGCGTCGCACTGTTTTGTGCAGTTGACACTCCCGCGATTTTGCGCGTCGCACTGTTTTGTGCAGTTCACACTCGCGCCATTTTGCGCGTCGCACTGTTTTGTGCAGTTCACACTCGCGGTATTTTGCGCGTCGCACTGTTTTGTGCAGTTCACACTCGCGCTATTTTGCGCGTCGCACTGTTTTGTGCAGTTCACACTCGCGCTATTTTGCGCGTCGCACTGTTTTGGGCAGTTCACACTCGCGCTATTTTGCGCGTCGCACTGTTTTGTGCAGTTTATCACTCGCGCTATTTTGCGCGTCGCACTGTTTTGTGCAGTTGACACTGCCGCTATTTTGCGCGTCGCACTGTTTTGTGCAGTTCACACTCGCGCGATTTTGCGCGTCGCACTGTTTTGTGCAGTTCACACTCGCGGTATTTTGCGCGTCGCAGTGTTTTGTACAGTTCACACTCGCGCTATTTTGCGCGTCGCACTGTTTTGTGCAGTTCACACTCGCGCTATTTTGCGCGTCGCGCTGTTTTGTGCAGTTCACACTCGCGCTATTTTGCGCGTCGCCCTGTTTTGTGCAGTTTATCACTCGAGCTATTTTGCGCGTCGCACTGTTTTGTGCAGTTGACACTCGCGCTATTTTGCGCGTCGCAGTGTTTTGTACAGTTCACACTCGCGCTATTTTGCGCGTCGCGCTGTTTTGTGCAGTTCACACTCGCGCTATTTTGCGCGTCGCCCTGTTTTGTGCAGTTTATCACTCGCGCTATTTTGGGCGTCGCCCTGTTTTGTGCAGTTGACACTCGAGCTATTTTGCGCGTCGCACTGTTTTGTGCAGTTCACACTCGCGCTATTTTGCGCGTCGCACTGTTTTGTGCAGTTCACACTCGCGCTATTTTGCGCGTCGCACTGTTTTGTGCAGTTCACACTCGCGCTATTTTGCGCGTCGCGCTGTTTTGTGCAGTTCACACTCGCGCTATTTTGCGCGTCGCGCTGTTTTGTGCAGTTCACACTGGCGCAATTTTGCGCGTCGCAGTGGTTTGTGCAGTTCACACTGGCGCTATTTTGCGCGTCGCCCTGTTTTGTGCAGTTCACACTGGCGCTATTTTGCGCGTCGCACTGTTTTGTGCAGTTCACACTCGCGCTATTTTGCGCGTCGCACTGTTTTGTGCAGTTGACACTCGCGCTATTTTGCGCGTCGCACTGTTTTGTGCCGTTTATCACTCGCGCTATTTTGCGCGTCGCACTGTTTTGTGCAGTTGACACTCGAGCTCTTTTGCGCGTCGCACTATTTTGTGCAGTTGACACTCGCGCTATTTTGCGCGTCGCACTGTTTTGTGCAGTTGACACTCGCGCTATTTTGCGCGTCGCAGTGTTTTGTGCAGTTCACACTCGCGCTATTTTGCGCGTCGCACTATTTTGTGCAGTTCAAACTCGCGCTATTTTGCGCGTCGCACTGTTTTGTGCAGTTCACACTCGCCCTATTTTGCGCGTCGCCCTGTTTTGTGCAGTTTATCACTCGCGCTATTTTGGGCGTCGCACTGTTTTGTGCAGTTGACACTCGCGCTATTTTCCGCGTCGCCCTGTTTTGTGCAGTTCACACTCGCGCTATTTTGCGCGTCGCACTGTTTTGTGCAGTTCACACTCGCGCTATTTTGCGCGTCGCACTGTTTTGTGCAGTTTATCACTCCCGCTATTTTGCGCGTCGCACTGTTTTGTGCAGTTGACACTCGCGCTATTTTGCGCGTCGCACTGTTTCGTGCAGTTTATCACTCGAGCTATTTTGCGCGTCGCACTGTTTTGTGCAGTTGACAATCGCGCTATTTTGCGCGTCGCACTGTTTTGTGTAGTTTATCACTCGAGCTATTTTGCGCGTCGCACTGTTTTGTGCAGTTCACTCTCGCGATATTTTGCGCGTCGCACTGTTTTGTGCAGTTCACAATCGCGCAATTTTGCGTGTCGCACTGTTTTGTGCCGTTTATCACTTGCTATATTTTGCGCGTCGCACTATTTTGTGCAGTTCAAACTCGCGCTATTTTGCGCGTCGCACTGTTTTGTGCAGTTCACACTCGCCCTGTTTTGTGCAGTTTATCACTCGCGCTATTTTGCGCGTCGCACTGTTTTGCGCAATTGACACTCGCGCTATTTTGCGCGTCGCAGTGTTTTGTGCAGTTCACACTCGCGCTATTTTGCGCGTCGCACTGTTTTGTGCAGTTCACACTCGCGCTATTTTGCGCGTCGCGCTGTTTTGTGCAGTTCACACTCGCGCTAATTTGCGCGTCGCAGTGTTTTGTGCAGTTCACACTGGCGCTATTTTGCGCGTCGCACTGTTTTGTGCAGTTCACACTGGCGCTATTTTGCGCGTCGCAGTGTTTTGTGCAGTTCACACTCGCGCTATTTTGCGCGTCGCACTGTTTTGTGCAGTTGACACTCGCGCTATTTTGCGCGTCGCACTGTTTTGTGCAGTTGACACTCGCGCTATTTTGCGCGTCGCACTGTTTTGTGCAGTTCACAGTCGCGCTATTTTGCGCGTCGCACTGTTTTGTGCAGTTTATCACTCGCGCTATTTTGCGCGTCGCACTGTTTTGTGCAGTTCACACTGGCGCTATTTTGCGCGTCGCACTGTTTTGTGCAGTTGACACTCGCGCTATTTTGCGCGTCGCACTTTTTGTGCAGTTGACACTCGCTCTATTTTGCGCGTCGCAGTGTTTTGTGCAGTTGACACTCGCGCTATTTTGCGCGTCGCAGTGTTTTGTGCAGTTCACACTGGCGCTATTTTGCGCGTCGCCCTGTTTTGTGCAGTTCACACTCGCGCTATTTTGCGCGTCGCACTGTTTTGTGCAGTTCACACTCGCGCTATTTTGCGCGTCGCACTGTTTTGTGCAGTTGACACTCGCGCTATTTTGCGCGTCGCACTGTTTCGTGCAGTTTATCACTCGAGCTATTTTGCGCGTCGCACTGTTTTGTGCAGTTGACAATCGCGCTATTTTGCGCGTCGCACTGTTTTGTGCAGTTTATCACTCGAGCTATTTTGCGCGTCGCACTGTTTTGTGCAGTTCACTCTCGCGCTATTTTGCGCGTCGCACTGTTTTGTGCAGTTCACAATCGCGCAATTTTGCGTGTCGCACTGTTTTGTGCCGTTTATCACTTGCTATATTTTGCGCGTCGCACTATTTTGTGCAGTTCAAACTCGCGCTATTTTGCGCGTCGCACTGTTTTGTGCAGTTCACACTCGCCCTATTTTGCGCGTCGCCCTGTTTTGTGCAGTTTATCACTCGCGCTATTTTGCGCGTCGCACTGTTTTGTGCAGTTGACACTCGCGCTATTTTGCGCGTCGCACTGTTTTGCGCAGTTGACACTCGCGCTATTTTGCGCGTCGCAGTGTTTTGTGCAGTTCACACTCGCGCTATTTTGCGCGTCGCACTGTTTTGTGCAGTTCACACTCGCGCTATTTTGCGCGTCGCGCTGTTTTGTGCAGTTCACACTCGCGCTAATTTGCGCGTCGCAGTGTTTTGTGCAGTTCACACTGGCGCTATTTTGCGCGTCGCACTGTTTTGTGCAGTTCACACTGGCGCTATTTTGCGCGTCGCAGTGTTTTGTGCAGTTCACACTCGCGCTATTTTGCGCGTCGCACTGTTTTGTGCAGTTGACACTCGCGCTATTTTGCGCGTCGCACTGTTTTGTGCAGTTGACACTCGCGCTATTTTGCGCGTCGCACTGTTTTGTGCAGTTCACAGTCGCGCTATTTTGCGCGTCGCACTATTTTGTGCAGTTTATCACTCGCGCTATTTTGCGCGTCGCACTGTTTTGTGCAGTTCACACTCGCGCTATTTTGCGCGTCGCACTGTTTTGTGCAGTTGACACTCGCGCTATTTTGCGCGTCGCACTTTTTGTGCAGTTGACACTCGCTCTATTTTGCGCGTCGCAGTGTTTTGTGCAGTTGACACTCGCGCTATTTTGCGCGTCGCAGTGTTTTGTGCAGTTCACACTCGCGCTATTTTGCGCGTCGCACTGTTTTGTGCAGTTCACACTCGCGCTATTTTGCGCGTCGCCCTGTTTTGTGCAGTTTATCACTCGAGCTATTTTGCGCGTCGCACTGTTTTGTGCAGTTGACACTCGCGCTATTTTGCGCGTCGCACTGTTTTGTGCAGTTCACACTCGCGCTATTTGGCGCGTCGCACTGTTTTGTGCAGTTGACACTCGCGCTATTTTGCGCGTCGCAGTGTTTTGTGCAGTTCACACTCGCGCTATTTTGCGCGTCGCGCTGTTTTGTGCAGTTCACACTCGCGCTATTTTGCGCGTCGCCCTGTTTTGTGCAGTTTATCACTCGCGCTATTTTGTGCGTCGCCCTGTTTTGTGCAGTTGACACTCGAGCTATTTTGCGCGTCGCACTGTTTTGTGCAGTTGACACTCGCGCTATTTTGCGCGTCGCACTGTTTTGTGCAGTTCACACTCGCGCTATTTTGCGCGTCGCACTGTTTTGTGCAGTTCACACTGGCGCTATTTTGCGCGTCGCACTATTTTGTGCAGTTGACACTCGCGCTATTTTGCGCGTCGCACTGTTTTGTGCAGTTCACACTCGCGCTATTTTGGGCGTCGCAGTGTTTTGTGCAGTTCACACTCGCGCTATTTTGCGCGTCGCAGTGTTTTGTGCAGTTCACACTCGCGCTATTTTGCGTGTCGCGCTGTTTTGTGCAGTTCACACTCGCGCTATTTTGCGCGTCGCCCTGTTTTGTGCAGTTTATCACTCGAGCTATTTTGCGCGTCGCACTGTTTTGTGCAGTTCACACTCGCGCTATTTTGCGCGTCGCACTGTTTTGTGCAGTTCACACTCGCGCTATTTTGCGCGTCGCACTGTTTTGTGCAGTTCACACTCGCGCTATTTTGCGCGTCGCAGTGTTTTGTGCAGTTCACACTGGCGCTATTTTGCACGTCGCACCGTTTTGTGCAGTTCACACTCGCGCTATTTTGCGCGTCGCAGTGTTTTGTGCAGTTCACACTCGCGCTATTTTGCGCGTCGCGCTGTTTTGTGCAGTTCACACTCGCGCTATTTTGCGCGTCGCCCTGTTTTGTGCAGTTTATCACTCACGCTATTTTGGGCGTCGCCCCGTTTTGTGCAGTTGACACTCGAGCTATTTTGCGCGTCGCACTGTTTTGTGCAGTTCACACTCGCGCTATTTTGCGCGTCGCACTGTTTTGTGCAGTTCACACTCGCGCTATTTTGCGCGTCGCACTGTTTTGTGCAGTTCACACTCGCGCTATTTTGCGCGTCGCACTGTTTTGTGCAGTTCACACTCGCGCTATTTTGCACGTCGCACTGTTTTGTGCAGTTCACACTCGCGCTATTTTGCGCGTCGCGCTGTTTTGTGCAGTTCACACTCGCGCTATTTTGCGCGTCGCGCTGTTTTGTGCAGTTCACACTGGCGCTATTTTGCGCGTCGCAGTGGTTTGTGCAGTTCACACTGGCGCTATTTTGCGCGTCGCCCTGTTTTGTGCAGTTCACACTGGCGCTATTTTGCGCGTCGCACTGTTTTGTGCAGTTCACACTCGCGCTATTTTGCGCGTCGCACTGTTTTGTGCAGTTGACACTCGCGCTATTTTGCGCGTCGCACTGTTTTGTGCAGTTTATCACTCGCGCTATTTTGCGCGTCGCACTGTTTTGTGCAGTTGACACTCGAGCTATTTTGCGCGTCGCACTCTTTTGTGCAGTTGACACTCGCGCTATTTTGCGCGTCGCACTGTTTTGGGCAGTTGACACTCGCGCTATTTTGCGCGTCGCACTATTTTGTGCAGTTCAAACTCGCGCTATTTTGCGCGTCGCACTGTTTTGTGCAGTTCACACTCGCCCTATTTTGCGCGTCGCCCTGTTTTGTGCAGTTTATCACTCGCGCTATTTTGGGCGTCGCACTGTTTTGTGCAGTTGACACTCGCGCTATTTTCCGCGTCGCCCTGTTTTGTGCAGTTCACACTCGCGCTATTTTGCGCGTCGCACTGTTTTGTGCAGTTCACACTCGCGCTATTTTGCGCGTCGCAGTGTTTTGTGCAGTTCACACTGGCGCTATTTTGCGCGTCGCACTGTTTTGTGCAGTTCACACTCGCGCTATTTTGCGCGTCGCACTGTTTTGTGCAGTTCACACTCGCGCTATTTTGCGCGTCGCACTGTTTTGTGCAGTTTATCACTCCCGCTATTTTGCGCGTCGCACTGTTTTGTGCAGTTGACACTCGCGCTATTTTGCGCGTCGCACTGTTTTGTGCAGTTTATCACTCGAGCTATTTTGCGCGTCGCACTGTTTTGTGCAGTTGACAATCGCGCTATTTTGCGCGTCGCACTGTTTTGTGCAGTTTATCACTCGAGCTATTTTGCGCGTCGCACTGTTTTGTGCAGTTCACTCTCGCGCTATTTTGCGCGTCGCACTGTTTTGTGCAGTTCACAATCGCGCAATTTTGCGTGTCGCACTGTTTTGTGCCGTTTATCACTTGCTATATTTTGCGCGTCGCACTATTTTGTGCAGTTCAAACTCGCGCTATTTTGCGCGTCGCACTGTTTTGTGCAGTTCACACTCGCCCTATTTTACGCGTCGCCCTGTTTTGTGCAGTTTATCACTCGCGCTATTTTGCGCGTCGCACTGTTTTGTGCAGTTGACACTCGCGCTATTTTGCGCGTCGCACTGTTTTGTGCAGTTCACACTGGCGCTATTTTGCGCGTCGCACTGTTTTGTGCAGTTCACACTCGCGCTATTTTGCGCGTCGCACTGTTTTGTGCAGTTCACACTGGCGCTATTTTGCGCGTCGCACTATTTTGTGCAGTTGACACTCGCGCTATTTTGCGCGTCGCACTGTTTTGTGCAGTTCACACTCGCGCTATTTTGGGCGTCGCAGTGTTTTGTGCAGTTCACACTCGCGCTATTTTGCGCGTCGCACTGTTTTGTGCAGTTCACACTCGCGCTATTTTGCGCGTCGCGCTGTTTTGTGCAGTTCACACTCGCGCTATTTTGCGCGTCGCCCTGTTTTGTGCAGTTTATCACTCGAGCTATTTTGCGCGTCGCACTGTTTTGTGCAGTTGACACTCGCGCTATTTTGCGCGTCGCACTGTTTTGTGCAGTTCACACTCGCGCAATTTTGCGCGTCGCACTGTTTTGTGCAGTTCACACTCGCGCAATTTTGCGCGTCGCACTGTTTTGTGCAGTTCACACTCGCGCTATTTTGCGCGTCGCAGTGTTTTGTGCAGTTCACACTGGCGCTATTTTGCGCGTCGCACCGTTTTGTGCAGTTCACACTCGCGCTATTTTACGCGTCGCACTGTTTTGTGCAGTTCACATTCGCGCTATTTTGCGCGTCGCACTGTTTTGTGCAGTTTATCACTCCCGCTATTTTGCGCGTCGCACTGTTTTGTGCAGTTGACACTCGCGCTATTTTACGCGTCGCACTGTTTTGTGCAGTTTATCACTCGAGCTATTTTGCGCGTCGCACTGTTTTGTGCAGTTCACACTCGCGCTATTTTGCGCGTCGCACTGTTTTGGGCAGTTTAGCACTCCCGCTATTTTGCGCGTCGCACTGTTTTGTGCAGTTGACACTCGCGCCATTTTACGCGTCGCACTGTTTTGTGCAGTTTATCACTCGAGCTATTTTGCGCGTCGCACTGTTTTGTGCAGTTGACACTCGCGCTATTTTGCGCGTCGCACTGTTTTGTGCAGTTTATCACTCGAGCTATTTTGCGCGTCGCACTGTTTTGTGCAGTTCACTCTAGCGCTATTTTGCGAGTCGCACTGTTTTGTGCAATTCACAATCGCGCAATTTTGCGTGTCGCACTGTTCCGTGCCGTTTATCACTTGCTATATTTTGCGCGTCGCACTATTTTGTGCAGTTCAAACTCGCGCTATTTTGCGCGTCGCACTGTTTTGTGCAGTTCACACTCGCCCTATTTTGCGCGTCGCCCTGTTTTGTGCAGTTTATCACTCGCGCTATTTTGCGCGTCGCACTGTTTTGTGCAGTTGACACTCGCGCTATTTTGCGCGTCGCACTGTTTTGTGCAGTTGACACTCGCGCTATTTTGCGCGTCGCAGTGTTTTGTGCAGTTCACACTCGCGCTATTATGCGCGTCGCACTGTTTTGTGCAGTTCACACTCGCGCTATTTTGCGCGTCGCGCTGTTTTGTGCAGTTCACACTCGCGCTAATTTGCGCGTCGCAGTGTTTTGTGCAGTTCACACTGGCGCTATTTTGCGCGTCGCACTGTTTTGTGCAGTTCACACTGGCGCTATTTTGCGCGTCGCAGTGTTTTGTGCAGTTCACACTCGCGCTATTTTGCGCGTCGCACTGTTTTGTGCAGTTGACACTCGCGCTATTTTGCGCGTCGCACTGTTTTGTGCAGTTCACACTCGCGCTATTTTGCGCGTCGCACTGTTTTGTGCAGTTCACACTCGCGCTATTTTGCGCGTCGCACTGTTTTGTGCAGTTCACACTCGCGCTATTTTGCGCGTCGCACTGTTTTGTGCAGTTTATCACTCCCGCTATTTTGCGCGTCACAATGTTTTGTGCAGTTGACACTCGCGCTATTTTGCGCGTCGCACTGTTTTGTGCAGTTTATCACTCGAGCTATTTTGCGCGTCGCACTGTTTTGTGCAGTTGACACTCGCGCTATTTTGCGCGTCGTACTTTTTGTGCAGTTGACACTCGCGCTATTTTGCGCGTCGCACTGTTTTGTGCAGTTGACACTCGCGCTATTTTGCGCGTCGCACTGTTTTGTGCAGTTCACACTCGCGATATTTTGCGCGTCGCCCTGTTTTGTGCAGTTTATCACTCGAGCTATTTTGCGCGTCGCACTGTTTTGTGCAGTTGACACTCGCGCTATTTTGCGCGTCGCACTGTTTTGTGCAGTTCACACTCGCGCTATTTTGCGCGTCGCACTGTTTTGTGCAGTTCACAATGGCGCTATTTTGCGCGTCGCACTGTTTTGTGCAGTTCACACTCGCGCTATTTTGCGCGTCGCACTGTTTTGTGCAGTTCACACTCGCGCTATTTTGCGCGTCGCACTGTTTTGTGCAGTTTATCACTCCCGCTATTTTGCGCGTCGCACTGTTTTGTGCAGTTGACACTCGCGCTATTTTACGCGTCGCACTGTTTTGTGCAGTTTATCACTCGAGCTATTTTGCGCGTCGCACTGTTTTGTGCAGTTCACACTCGCGCTATTTTGCGCGTCGCACTGTTTTGGGCAGTTTAGCACTCCCGCTATTTTGCGCGTCGCACTGTTTTGTGCAGTTGACACTCGCCCTATTTTACGCGTCGCCCTGTTTTGTGCAGTTTAGCACTCCCGCTATTTTGCGCGTCGCACTGTTTTGTGCAGTTCACACTCGCCCTATTTTACGCGTCGCCCTGTTTTGTGCAGTTTATCACTCGCGCTATTTTGCGCGTCGCACTGTTTTGTGCAGTTGACACTCGCGCTATTTTGCGCGTCGCACTGTTTTGTGCAGTTCACACTGGCGCTATTTTGCGCGTCGCACTGTTTTGTGCAGTTCACACTCGCGCTATTTTGCGCGTCGCACTGTTTTGTGCAGTTCACACTGGCGCTATTTTGCGCGTCGCACTATTTTGTGCAGTTGACACTCGCGCTATTTTGCGCGTCGCACTGTTTTGTGCAGTTCACACTCGCGCTATTTTGGGCGTCGCAGTGTTTTGTGCAGTTCACACTCGCGCTATTTTGCGCGTCGCACTGTTTTGTGCAGTTCACACTCGCGCTATTTTGCGCGTCGCGCTGTTTTGTGCAGTTCACACTCGCGCTATTTTGCGCGTCGCCCTGTTTTGTGCAGTTTATCACTCGAGCTATTTTGCGCGTCGCACTGTTTTGTACAGTTGACACTCGCGCTATTTTGCGCGTCGCACTGTTTTGTGCAGTTCACACTCGCGCAATTTTGCGCGTCGCACTGTTTTGTGCAGTTCACACTCGCGCAATTTTGCGCGTCGCACTGTTTTGTGCAGTTCACACTCGCGCTATTTTGCGCGTCGCAGTGTTTTGTGCAGTTCACACTGGCGCTATTTTGCGCGTCGCACCGTTTTGTGCAGTTCACACTCGCGCTATTTTACGCGTCGCACTGTTTTGTGCAGTTCACATTCGCGCTATTTTGCGCGTCGCACTGTTTTGTGCAGTTTATCACTCCCGCTATTTTGCGCGTCGCACTGTTTTGTGCAGTTGACACTCGCGCTATTTTACGCGTCGCACTGTTTTGTGCAGTTTATCACTCGAGCTATTTTGCGCGTCGCACTGTTTTGTGCAGTTCACACTCGCGCTATTTTGCGCGTCGCACTGTTTTGGGCAGTTTAGCACTCCCGCTATTTTGCGCGTCGCACTGTTTTGTGCAGTTGACACTCGCGCCATTTTACGCGTCGCACTGTTTTGTGCAGTTTATCACTCGAGCTATTTTGCGCGTCGCACTGTTTTGTGCAGTTGACACTCGCGCTATTTTGCGCGTCGCACTGTTTTGTGCAGTTTATCACTCGAGCTATTTTGCGCGTCGCACTGTTTTGTGCAGTTCACTCTAGCGCTATTTTGCGAGTCGCACTGTTTTGTGCAATTCACAATCGCGCAATTTTGCGTGTCGCACTGTTCCGTGCCGTTTATCACTTGCTATATTTTGCGCGTCGCACTATTTTGTGCAGTTCAAATTCGCGCTATTTTGCGCGTCGCACTGTTTTGTGCAGTTCACACTCGCCCTATTTTGCGCGTCGCCCTGTTTTGTGCAGTTTATCACTCGCGCTATTTTGCGCGTCGCACTGTTTTGTGCAGTTGACACTCGCGCTATTTTGCGCGTCGCACTGTTTTGTGCAGTTGACACTCGCGCTATTTTGCGCGTCGCAGTGTTTTGTGCAGTTCACACTCGCGCTATTTTGCGCGTCGCACTGTTTTGTGCAGTTCACACTCGCGCTATTTTGCGCGTCGCGCTGTTTTGTGCAGTTCACACTCGCGCTAATTTGCGCGTCGCAGTGTTTTGTGCAGTTCACACTGGCGCTATTTTGCGCGTCGCACTGTTTTGTGCAGTTCACACTGGCGCTATTTTGCGCGTCGCAGTGTTTTGTGCAGTTCACACTCGCGCTATTTTGCGCGTCGCACTGTTTTGTGCAGTTGACACTCGCGCTATTTTGCGCGTCGCACTGTTTTGTGCAGTTCACACTCGCGCTATTTTGCGCGTCGCACTGTTTTGTGCAGTTCACACTCGCGCTATTTTGCGCGTCGCACTGTTTTGTGCAGTTCACACTCGCGCTATTTTGCGCGTCGCACTGTTTTGTGCAGTTTATCACTCCCGCTATTTTGCGCGTCACAATGTTTTGTGCAGTTGACACTCGCGCTATTTTGCGCGTCGCACTGTTTTGTGCAGTTTATCACTCGAGCTATTTTGCGCGTCGCACTGTTTTGTGCAGTTGACACTCGCGCTATTTTGCGCGTCGCACTTTTTGTGCAGTTGACACTCGCGCTATTTTGCGCGTCGCACTGTTTTGTGCAGTTGACACTCGCGCTATTTTGCGCGTCGCACTGTTTTGTGCAGTTCACACTCGCGATATTTTGCGCGTCGCCCTGTTTTGTGCAGTTTATCACTCGAGCTATTTTGCGCGTCGCACTGTTTTGTGCAGTTGACACTCGCGCTATTTTGCGCGTCGCACTGTTTTGTGCAGTTCACACTCGCGCTATTTTGCGCGTCGCACTGTTTTGTGCAGTTCACACTGGCGCTATTTTGCGCGTCGCACTATTTTGTGCAGTTGACACTCGCGCTATTTTGCGCGTCGCACTGTTTTGTGCAGTTCACACTCGCGCTATTTTGGGCGTCGCAGTGTTTTGTGCAGTTCACACTCGCGCTATTTTGCGCGTCGCACTGTTTTGTGCAGTTCACACTCGCGCTATTTTGCGCGTCGCGCTGTTTTGTGCAGTTCACACTCGCGCTATTTTGCGCGTCGCCCTGTTTTGTGCAGTTTATCACTCGAGCTATTTTGCGCGTCGCACTGTTTTGTGCAGTTGACACTCGCGCTATTTTGCGCGTCGCACTGTTTTGTGCAGTTCACACTCGCGCAATTTTGCGCGTCGCACTGTTTTGTGCAGTTCACACTCGCGCTATTTTGCGCGTCGCAGTGTTTTGTGCAGTTCACACTGGCGCTATTTTGCGCGTCGCAGTG
This sequence comes from Camellia granthamiana, assembly GCA_036172215.1. Classification (NCBI taxonomy): domain Eukaryota; kingdom Viridiplantae; phylum Streptophyta; class Magnoliopsida; order Ericales; family Theaceae; genus Camellia; species Camellia granthamiana. Next base: position 167,601 of record JAXFYN010000434.1, read on the forward strand.
TTTTGTGCAGTTCACACTGGCGCTATTTTGCGCGTCGCACCGTTTTGTGCAGTTCACACTCGCGCTATTTTGCGCGTCGCACTGTTTTGTGCAGTTCACACTCGCGCTATTTTGCGCGTCGCACTGTTTTGTGCAGTTTATCACTCCCGCTATTTTGCGCGTCGCACTGTTTTGTGCAGTTGACACTCGCGCTATTTTGCGCGTCGCACTGTTTTGTGCAGTTTATCACTCGAGCTATTTTGCGCGTCGCACTGTTTTGTGCAGTTCACTCTCGCGCTATTTTGCGCGTCGCACTGTTTTGTGCAGTTTATCACTCGAGCTATTTTGCGCGACGCACTGTTTTGTGCAGTTGACACTCGCGCTATTTTGGGCGTCGCACTGTTTTGTGCAGTTCACACTCGCGCTATTTTGCGCGTCGCACTGTTTTGTGCAGTTCACACTCGCGCTATTTTGCGCGTCGCACTATTTTGTGCAGTTGACACTCGCGCTATTTTGCGCGTCGCACTGTTTTGGGCAGTTGACACCCGCGCTATTTTGCGCGTCGCAGTGTTTTGTGCAGTTCACACTCGCGCTATTTTGCGCGTCGCACTGTTTTGTGCAGTTCACACTCGCGCTATTTTGCGCGTCGCACTGTTTTGTGCAGTTGACACTCGCGCTATTTTGCGCGTCGCACTGTTTTGTGCAGTTCACACTGGCGCAATTTTGCGCGTCGCACTGTTTTGTGCAGTTCACACTCGCGCTATTTTGCGCGTCGTACTGTTTTGTGCAGTTCACACTCGCGCTATTTTGCGCGTCGCACTGTTTTGTGCAGTTCACACTCGCGCTATTTTGCGCGTCGCACTGTTTTGTGCAGTTTATCACTCCCGCTATTTTGCACGTCGCACTGTTTTGTGCAGTTGACACTCGCGCTATTTTGCGCGTCGCACTGTTTTGTGCAGTTTATCACTCGAGCTATTTTGCGCGTCGCACTGTTTTGTGCAGTTGACACTCGCGCTATTTTGCGCGTCGCGCTATTTTGTGCAGTTGACACTCGCGCTATTTTGCGCGTCGCCCTGTTTTGTGCAGTTGACACTCGCGCTATTTTGCGCGTCGCAGTGTTTTGTGCAGTTCACACTCGCGCTATTTTGCGCATCGCACTGTTTTGTGCAGTTCACACTCGCGCTATTTTGCGCGTCGCGCTGTTTTGTACAGTTCACACTCGCGCTATTTTGCGCGTCGCCCTGTTTTGTGCAGTTTATCACTCGAGCTATTTTGCGCGTCGCACTGTTTTGTGCAGTTGACACTCGCGCTATTTTGCGCGTCGCACTGTTTTGTGCAGTTCACACTCGCGCTATTTTGCGCGTCGCACTGTTTTGTGCAGTTCACACTCGCGCTATTTTGCGCGTCACAGTGTTTTGTGCAGTTCACACTCGCGCTATTTTGCGCGTCGCACTATTTTGTGCAGTTGACACTCGCGCTATTTTGCGCGTCGCACTGTTTTGGGCAGTTGACACCCGCGCTATTTTGGGCGTCGCAGTGTTTTGTGCAGTTCACACTCGCGCTATTTTGCGCGTCGCACTGTTTTGTGCAGTTCACACTCGCGCTATTTTGCGCGTCGCACTGTTTTGTGCAGTTGACACTCGCGCTATTTTGCGCGTCGCACTGTTTTGTGCAGTTCACACTGGCGCAATTTTGCGCGTCGCACTGTTTTGTGCAGTTCACACTCGCGCTATTTTGCGCGTGGCACTGTTTTGTGCAGTTCACACTCGCGCTATTTTGCGCGTCGCACTGTTTTGTGCAGTTCACACTCGCGCTATTTTGCGCGTCGCACTGTTTTGTGCAGTTTATCACTCCCGCTATTTTGCGCGTCGCACTGTTTTGTGCAGTTGACACTCGCGCTATTTTGCGCGTCGCACTGTTTTGTGCAGTTTATCACTCGAGCTATTTTGCGCGTCGCACTATTTTGTGCAGTTGACACTCGCGCTATTTTGCGCGTCGCACTATTTTGTGCAGTTGACACTCGCGCTATTTTGCGCGTCGCACTGTTTTGTGCAGTTGACACTCGCGCTATTTTGCGCGTCGCAGTGTTTTGTGCAGTTCACACTCGCGCTATTTTGCGCGTCGCACTGTTTTGTGCAGTTCACACTCGCGCTATTTTGCGCGTCGCGCTGTTTTGTACAGTTCACACTCGCGCTATTTTGCGCGTCGCCCTGTTTTGTGCAGTTTATCACTCGAGCTATTTTGCGCGTCGCACTGTTTTGTGCAGTTGACACTCGCGCTATTTTGCGCGTCGCACTGTTTTGTGCAGTTCACACTCGCGCTATTTTGCGCGTCGCAGTGTTTTGTGCAGTTCACACTGGCGCAATTTTGCGCGTCGCACTGTTTTGTGCAGTTCACACTCGCGCTATTTTGCGCGTGGCACTGTTTTGTGCAGTTCACACTCGCGCTATTTTGCGCGTCGCACTGTTTTGTGCAGTTGACACTCGCGCTATTTTGCGCGTCGCACTGTTTTGTGCAGTTTACCACTCCCGCTATATTGCGCGTCGCACTGTTTTGTGCAGTTGACACTCGCGCTATTTTGCGCGTCGCACTATTTTGTGCAGTTGACACTCGCGCTATTTTGCGCGTCGCACTGTTTTGTGCAGTTGACACTCGCGCTATTTTGCGCGTCGCAGTGTTTTGTGCAGTTCACACTCGCGCTATTTTGCGCGTCGCACTGTTTTGTGCAGTTCACAGTCGCGCTATTTTGCGCGTCGCGCTGTTTTGTACAGTTCACACTCGCGCTATTTTGCGCGTCGCCCTGTTTTGTGCAGTTTATCACTCGAGCTATTTTGCGCGTCGCACTGTTTTGTGCAGTTGACACTCGCGCTATTTTGCGCGTCGCACTGTTTTGTGCAGTTCACACTCGCGCAATTTTGCGCGTCGCACTGTTTTGTGCAGTTCACACTCGCGCTATTTTGCGCGTCGCAGTGTTTTGTGCAGTTCACACTGGCGCTATTTTGCGCGTCGCAGTGTTTTGTGCAGTTCACACTGGCGCTATTTTGCGCGTCGCACCGTTTTGTGCAGTTCACACTCGCGCTATTTTACGCGTCGCACTGTTTTGTGCAGTTCACACTCGCGCTATTTTGCGCGTCGCACTGTTTTGTGCAGTTTATCACTCCCGCTATTTTGCGCGTCGCACTGTTTTGTGCAGTTGACACTCGCGCTATTTTACGCGTCGCACTGTTTTGTGCAGTTTATCACTCGAGCTATTTTGCGCGTCGCACTGTTTTGTGCAGTTGACACTCGCGCTATTTTGCGCGTCGCACTATTTTGTGCAGTTTATCACTCGAGCTATTTTGCGCGTCGCACTGTTTTGTGCAGTTCACTCTCGCGCTATTTTGCGCGTCGCATTGTTTTGTGCAGTTCACAATCGCGCAATTTTGCGTGTCGCACTGTTTTGTGCAGTTTATCACTTGCTATATTTTGCGCGTCGCACTATTTTGTGCAGTTCAAACTCGCGCTATTTTGCGCGTCGCACTGTTTTGTGCAGTTCACACTCGCCCTATTTTGCGCGTCGCCCTGTTTTGTGCAGTTTATCACTCGCGCTATTTTGCGCGTCGCACTGTTTTGTGCAGTTGACACTCGCGCTATTTTCCGCGTCGCCCTGTTTTGTGCAGTTCACACTCGCGCTATTTTACGCGTCGCACTGTTTTGTGCAGTTCACACTCGCGCTATTTTGCGCGTCGCAGTGCTTTGTGCAGTTCACACTGGCGCTATTTTGCGCGTCGCACTGTTTTGTGCAGTTCACACTCGCGCTATTTTGCGCGTCGCACAGTTTTGTGCAGTTCACACTCGCGCTATTTTGCGCGTCGCACTGTTTTGTGCAGTTTATCACTCCCGCTATTTTGCGCGTCGCACTGTTTTGTGCAGTTGACACTCGCGCTATTTTGCGCGTCGCACTGTTTTGTGCAGTTTATCACTCGAGCTATTTTGCGCGTCGCACTGTTTTGTGCAGTTCACTCTCGCGCTATTTTGCGCGTCGCACTGTTTTGTGCAGTTTATCACTCGAGCTATTTTGCGCGACGCACTGTTTTGTGCAGTTGACACTCGCGCTATTTTGGGCGTCGCACTGTTTTGTGCAGTTCACACTCGCGCTATTTTGCGCGTCGCACTGTTTTGTGCAGTTCACACTCGCGCTATTTTGCGCGTCGCACTATTTTGTGCAGTTGACACTCGCGCTATTTTGCGCGTCGCACTGTTTTGGGCAGTTGACACCCGCGCTATTTTGCGCGTCGCAGTGTTTTGTGCAGTTCACACTCGCGCTATTTTGCGCGTCGCACTGTTTTGTGCAGTTCACACTCGCGCTATTTTGCGCGTCGCACTGTTTTGTGCAGTTGACACTCGCGCTATTTTGCGCGTCGCACTGTTTTGTGCAGTTCACACTGGCGCAATTTTGCGCGTCGCACTGTTTTGTGCAGTTCACACTGGCGCTATTTTGCGCGTTGTACTGTTTTGTGCAGTTCACACTCGCGCTATTTTGCGCGTCGCACTGTTTTGTGCAGTTCACACTCGCGCTATTTTGCGCGTCGCACTGTTTTGTGCAGTTTATCACTCCCGCTATTTTGCGCGTCGCACTGTTTTGTGCAGTTGACACTCGCGCTATTTTGCGCGTCGCACTGTTTTGTGCAGTTTATCACTCGAGCTATTTTGCGCGTCGCACTGTTTTGTGCAGTTGACACTCGCGCTATTTTGCGCGTCGCGCTATTTTGTGCAGTTGACACTCGCGCTATTTTGCGCGTCGCCCTGTTTTGTGTAGTTGACACTCGCGCTATTTTGCGCGTCGCAGTGTTTTGTGCAGTTCACACTCGCGCTATTTTGCGCCTCGCACTGTTTTGTGCAGTTCACACTCGCGCTATTTTGCGCGTCGCGCTGTTTTGTACAGTTCACACTCGCGCTATTTTGCGCGTCGCCCTGTTTTGTGCAGTTTATCACTCGAGCTATTTTGCGCGTCGCACTGTTTTGTGCAGTTGACACTCGCGCTATTTTGCGCGTCGCACTGTTTTGTGCAGTTCACACTCGCGCTATTTTGCGCGTCGCACTGTTTTGTGCAGTTCACACTCGCGCTATTTTGCGCGTCACAGTGTTTTGTGCAGTTCACACTCGCGCTATTTTGCGCGTCGCACTATTTTGTGCAGTTGACACTCGCGCTATTTTGCGCGTCGCACTGTTTTGGGCAGTTGACACCCGCGCTATTTTGGGCGTCGCAGTGTTTTGTGCAGTTCACACTCGCGCTATTTTGCGCGTCGCACTGTTTTGTGCAGTTCACACTCGCGCTATTTTGCGCGTCGCACTGTTTTGTGCAGTTGACACTCGCGCTATTTTGCGCGTCGCACTGTTTTGTGCAGTTCACACTGGCGCAATTTTGCGCGTCGCACTGTTTTGTGCAGTTCACACTCGCGCTATTTTGCGCGTGGCACTGTTTTGTGCAGTTCACACTCGCGCTATTTTGCGCGTCGCACTGTTTTGTGCAGTTCACACTCGCGCTATTTTGCGCGTCGCACTGTTTTGTGCAGTTTATCACTCCCGCTATTTTGCGCGTCGCACTGTTTTGTGCAGTTGACACTCGCGCTATTTTGCGCGTCGCACTGTTTTGTGCAGTTTATCACTCGAGCTATTTTGCGCGTCGCACTATTTTGTGCAGTTGACACTCGCGCTATTTTGCGCGTCGCACTATTTTGTGCAGTTGACACTCGCGCTATTTTGCGCGTCGCACTGTTTTGTGCAGTTGACACTCGCGCTATTTTGCGCGTCGCAGTGTTTTGTGCAGTTCACACTCGCGCTATTTTGCGCGTCGCACTGTTTTGTGCAGTTCACACTCGCGCTATTTTGCGCGTCGCGCTGTTTTGTACAGTTCACACTCGCGCTATTTTGCGCGTCGCCCTGTTTTGTGCAGTTTATCACTCGAGCTATTTTGCGCGTCGCACTGTTTTGTGCAGTTGACACTCGCGCTATTTTGCGCGTCGCACTGTTTTGTGCAGTTCACACTCGCGCTATTTTGCGCGTCGCAGTGTTTTGTGCAGTTCACACTCGCGCTATTTTGCGCATCGCACTGTTTTGTGCAGTTCACACTCGCGCTATTTTGCGCGTCGCGCTGTTTTGTACAGTTCACACTCGCGCTATTTTGCGCGTCGCCCTGTTTTGTGCAGTTTATCACTCGAGCTATTTTGCGCGTCGCACTGTTTTGTGCAGTTGACACTCGCGCTATTTTGCGCGTCGCACTGTTTTGTGCAGTTCACACTCGCGCTATTTTGCGCGTCGCACTGTTTTGTGCAGTTCACACTCGCGCTATTTTGCGCGTCACAGTGTTTTGTGCAGTTCACACTCGCGCTATTTTGCGCGTCGCACTATTTTGTGCAGTTGACACTCGCGCTATTTTGCGCGTCGCACTGTTTTGGGCAGTTGACACCCGCGCTATTTTGGGCGTCGCAGTGTTTTGTGCAGTTCACACTCGCGCTATTTTGCGCGTCGCACTGTTTTGTGCAGTTCACACTCGCGCTATTTTGCGCGTCGCACTGTTTTGTGCAGTTGACACTCGCGCTATTTTGCGCGTCGCACTGTTTTGTGCAGTTCACACTGGCGCAATTTTGCGCGTCGCACTGTTTTGTGCAGTTCACACTCGCGCTATTTTGCGCGTGGCACTGTTTTGTGCAGTTCACACTCGCGCTATTTTGCGCGTCGCACTGTTTTGTGCAGTTCACACTCGCGCTATTTTGCGCGTCGCACTGTTTTGTGCAGTTTATCACTCCCGCTATTTTGCGCGTCGCACTGTTTTGTGCAGTTGACACTCGCGCTATTTTGCGCGTCGCACTGTTTTGTGCAGTTTATCACTCGAGCTATTTTGCGCGTCGCACTATTTTGTGCAGTTGACACTCGCGCTATTTTGCGCGTCGCACTATTTTGTGCAGTTGACACTCGCGCTATTTTGCGCGTCGCACTGTTTTGTGCAGTTGACACTCGCGCTATTTTGCGCGTCGCAGTGTTTTGTGCAGTTCACACTCGCGCTATTTTGCGCGTCGCACTGTTTTGTGCAGTTCACACTCGCGCTATTTTGCGCGTCGCGCTGTTTTGTACAGTTCACACTCGCGCAATTTTGCGCGTCGCCCTGTTTTGTGCAGTTTATCACTCGAGCTATTTTGCGCGTCGCACTGTTTTGTGCAGTTGACACTCGCGCTATTTTGCGCGTCGCACTGTTTTGTGCAGTTCACACTCGCGCTATTTTGCGCGTCGCAGTGTTTTGTGCAGTTCACACTGGCGCAATTTTGCGCGTCGCACTGTTTTGTGCAGTTCACACTCGCGCTATTTTGCTCGTGGCACTGTTTTGTGCAGTTCACACTCGCGCTATTTTGCGCGTCGCACTGTTTTGTGCAGTTGACACTCGCGCTATTTTGCGCGTCGCACTGTTTTGTGCAGTTTACCACTCCCGCTATATTGCGCGTCGCACTGTTTTGTGCAGTTGACACTCGCGCTATTTTGCGCGTCGCACTATTTTGTGCAGTTGACACTCGCGCTATTTTGCGCGTCGCACTGTTTTGTGCAGTTGACACTCGCGCTATTTTGCGCGTCGCAGTGTTTTGTGCAGTTCACACTCGCGCTATTTTGCGCGTCGCACTGTTTTGTGCAGTTCACAGTCGCGCTATTTTGCGCGTCGCGCTGTTTTGTACAGTTCACACTCGCGCTATTTTGCGCGTCGCCCTGTTTTGTGCAGTTTATCACTCGAGCTATTTTGCGCGTCGCACTGTTTTGTGCAGTTGACACTCGCGCTATTTTGCGCGTCGCACTGTTTTGTGCAGTTCACACTCGCGCTATTTTGCGCGTCGCAGTGTTTTGTGCAGTTCACACTGGCGCAATTTTGCGCGTCGCACTGTTTTGTGCAGTTCACACTCGCGCTATTTTGCGCGTGGCACTGTTTTGTGCAGTTCACACTCGCGCTATTTTGCGCGTCGCACTGTTTTGTGCAGTTCACACTCGCGCTATTTTGCGCGTCGCACTGTTTTGTGCAGTTTATCACTCCCGCTATTTTGCGCGTCGCACTGTTTTGTGCAGTTGACACGCGCGCTATTTTGCGCGTCGCACTGTTTTGTGCAGTTTATCACTCGAGCTATTTTGCGCGTCGCACTGTTTTGTGCAGTTGACACTCGCGCTATTTTGCGCGTCGCACTCTTTTGTGCAGTTGACACTCGCGCTATTTTGCGCGTCGCACTGTTTTGTGCAGTTGACACTCGCGCTATTTTGCGCGTCGCAGTGTTTTGTGCAGTTCACACTCGCGCTATTTTGCGCGTCGCACTGTTTTGTGCAGTTCACACTCGCGCTATTTTGCGCGTCGCGCTGTTTTGTGCAGTTCACACTCGCGCTATTTTGCGCGTCGCCCTATTTTGTGCAGTTTATCAGTCGAGCTATTTTGCGCGTCGTACTGTTTTGTGCAGTTGACACTCGCGCTATTTTGCGCGTCGCGCTGTTTTGTACAGTTCACACTCGCGCTATTTTGCGCGTCGCCCTGTTTTGTGCAGTTTATCACTCGAGCTATTTTGCGCGTCGCACTGTTTTGTGCAGTTGACACTCGCGCTATTTTGCGCGTCGCACTGTTTTGTGCAGTTCACACTCGCGCTATTTTGCGCGTCGCACTGTTTTGTGCAGTTCACACTCGCGCTATTTTGCGCGTCACAGTGTTTTGTGCAGTTCACACTCGCGCTATTTTGCGCGTCGCACTATTTTGTGCAGTTGACACTCGCGCTATTTTGCGCGTCGCACTGTTTTGGGCAGTTGACACCCGCGCTATTTTGGGCGTCGCAGTGTTTTGTGCAGTTCACACTCGCGCTATTTTGCGCGTCGCACTGTTTTGTGCAGTTCACACTCGCGCTATTTTGCGCGTCGCACTGTTTTGTGCAGTTGACACTCGCGCTATTTTGCGCGTCGCACTGTTTTGTGCAGTTCACACTGGCGCAATTTTGCGCGTCGCACTGTTTTGTGCAGTTCACACTCGCGCTATTTTGCGCGTGGCACTGTTTTGTGCAGTTCACACTCGCGCTATTTTGCGCGTCGCACTGTTTTGTGCAGTTCACACTCGCGCTATTTTGCGCGTCGCACTGTTTTGTGCAGTTTATCACTCCCGCTATTTTGCGCGTCGCACTGTTTTGTGCAGTTGACACTCGCGCTATTTTGCGCGTCGCACTGTTTTGTGCAGTTTATCACTCGAGCTATTTTGCGCGTCGCACTATTTTGTGCAGTTGACACTCGCGCTATTTTGCGCGTCGCACTATTTTGTGCAGTTGACACTCGCGCTATTTTGCGCGTCGCACTGTTTTGTGCAGTTGACACTCGCGCTATTTTGCGCGTCGCAGTGTTTTGTGCAGTTCACACTCGCGCTATTTTGCGCGTCGCACTGTTTTGTGCAGTTCACACTCGCGCTATTTTGCGCGTCGCGCTGTTTTGTACAGTTCACACTCGCGCAATTTTGCGCGTCGCCCTGTTTTGTGCAGTTTATCACTCGAGCTATTTTGCGCGTCGCACTGTTTTGTGCAGTTGACACTCGCGCTATTTTGCGCGTCGCACTGTTTTGTGCAGTTCACACTCGCGCTATTTTGCGCGTCGCAGTGTTTTGTGCAGTTCACACTGGCGCAATTTTGCGCGTCGCACTGTTTTGTGCAGTTCACACTCGCGCTATTTTGCGCGTGGCACTGTTTTGTGCAGTTCACACTCGCGCTATTTTGCGCGTCGCACTGTTTTGTGCAGTTGACACTCGCGCTATTTTGCGCGTCGCACTGTTTTGTGCAGTTTACCACTCCCGCTATATTGCGCGTCGCACTGTTTTGTGCAGTTGACACTCGCGCTATTTTGCGCGTCGCACTATTTTGTGCAGTTGACACTCGCGCTATTTTGCGCGTCGCACTGTTTTGTGCAGTTGACACTCGCGCTATTTTGCGCGTCGCAGTGTTTTGTGCAGTTCACACTCGCGCTATTTTGCGCGTCGCACTGTTTTGTGCAGTTCACAGTCGCGCTATTTTGCGCGTCGCGCTGTTTTGTACAGTTCACACTCGCGCTATTTTGCGCGTCGCCCTGTTTTGTGCAGTTTATCACTCGAGCTATTTTGCGCGTCGCACTGTTTTGTGCAGTTGACACTCGCGCTATTTTGCGCGTCGCACTGTTTTGTGCAGTTCACACTCGCGCTATTTTGCGCGTCGCAGTGTTTTGTGCAGTTCACACTGGCGCAATTTTGCGCGTCGCACTGTTTTGTGCAGTTCACACTCGCGCTATTTTGCGCGTGGCACTGTTTTGTGCAGTTCACACTCGCGCTATTTTGCGCGTCGCACTGTTTTGTGCAGTTCACACTCGCGCTATTTTGCGCGTCGCACTGTTTTGTGCAGTTTATCACTCCCGCTATTTTGCGCGTCGCACTGTTTTGTGCAGTTGACACGCGCGCTATTTTGCGCGTCGCACTGTTTTGTGCAGTTTATCACTCGAGCTATTTTGCGCGTCGCACTGTTTTGTGCAGTTGACACTCGCGCTATTTTGCGCGTCGCACTCTTTTGTGCAGTTGACACTCGCGCTATTTTGCGCGTCGCACTGTTTTGTGCAGTTGACACTCGCGCTATTTTGCGCGTCGCAGTGTTTTGTGCAGTTCACACTCGCGCTATTTTGCGCGTCGCACTGTTTTGTGCAGTTCACACTCGCGCTATTTTGCGCGTCGCGCTGTTTTGTGCAGTTCACACTCGCGCTATTTTGCGCGTCGCCCTATTTTGTGCAGTTTATCAGTCGAGCTATTTTGCGCGTCGTACTGTTTTGTGCAGTTGACACTCGCGCTATTTTGCGCGTCGCACTGTTTTGTGCAGTTCACACTCGCGCTATTTTGCGCGTCGCACTGTTTTGTGCAGTTCACACTCGCGCTATTTTGCGCGTCGCACTGTTTTGTGAAGTTCACACTCGCGCTATTTTGCGCGTCACAGTGTTTTGTGCAGTTCACACTGGCGCTATTTTGCGCGTCGCACTATTTTGTGCAGTTGACACTCGCGCTATTTTGCGCGTCGCACTGTTTTGGGCAGTTGACACCCGCGCTATTTTGGGCGTCGCAGTGTTTTGTGCAGTTCACACTCGCGCTATTTTGCGCGTCGCACTGTTTTGTGCAGTTCACACTCGCGCTATTTTGCGCGTCGCGCTGTTTTGTGCAGTTGACACTCGCGCTATTTTGCACGTCGCGCTGTTTTGTGCAGTTTATCACTCGCGCTATTTTGCGCGTCGCCCTGTTTTGTGCAGTTCACACTCGCGCTATTTTGCGCGTCGCAGTGTTTTGTGCAGTTCACACTGGCGCTATTTTGCGCGTCGCACTATTTTGTGCAGTTGACACTCGCGCTATTTTGCGCGTCGCACTGTTTTGGGCAGTTGACACCCGCGCTATTTTGGGCGTCGCAGTGTTTTGTGCAGTTCACACTCGCGCTATTTTGCGCGTCGCACTGTTTTGTGCAGTTCACACTCGCGCTATTTTGCGCGTCGCACTGTTTTGTGCAGTTGACACTCGCGCTATTTTGCGCGTCGCACTGTTTTGTGCAGTTCACACTGGCGCAATTTTGCGCGTCGCACTGTTTTGTGCAGTTCACACTCGCGCTATTTTGCGCGTCGCAGTGTTTTGTGCAGTTCACACTGGCGCAATTTTGCGCGTCGCACTGTTTTGTGCAGTTCACACTCGCGCTATTTTGCGCGTGGCACTGTTTTGTGCAGTTCACACTCGCGCTATTTTGCGCGTCGCACTGTTTTGTGCAGTTGACACTCGCGCTATTTTGCGCGTCGCACTGTTTTGTGCAGTTTACCACTCCCGCTATATTGCGCGTCGCACTGTTTTGTGCAGTTGACACTCGCGCTATTTTGCGCGTCGCACTATTTTGTGCAGTTGACACTCGCGCTATTTTGCGCGTCGCACTGTTTTGTGCAGTTGACACTCGCGCTATTTTGCGCGTCGCAGTGTTTTGTGCAGTTCACACTCGCGCTATTTTGCGCGTCGCACTGTTTTGTGCAGTTCACAGTCGCGCTATTTTGCGCGTCGCGCTGTTTTGTACAGTTCACACTCGCGCTATTTTGCGCGTCGCCCTGTTTTGTGCAGTTTATCACTCGAGCTATTTTGCGCGTCGCACTGTTTTGTGCAGTTGACACTCGCGCTATTTTGCGCGTCGCACTGTTTTGTGCAGTTCACACTCGCGCTATTTTGCGCGTCGCAGTGTTTTGTGCAGTTCACACTGGCGCAATTTTGCGCGTCGCACTGTTTTGTGCAGTTCACACTCGCGCTATTTTGCGCGTGGCACTGTTTTGTGCAGTTCACACTCGCGCTATTTTGCGCGTCGCACTGTTTTGTGCAGTTCACACTCGCGCTATTTTGCGCGTCGCACTGTTTTGTGCAGTTTATCACTCCCGCTATTTTGCGCGTCGCACTGTTTTGTGCAGTTGACACGCGCGCTATTTTGCGCGTCGCACTGTTTTGTGCAGTTTATCACTCGAGCTATTTTGCGCGTCGCACTGTTTTGTGCAGTTGACACTCGCGCTATTTTGCGCGTCGCACTCTTTTGTGCAGTTGACACTCGCGCTATTTTGCGCGTCGCACTGTTTTGTGCAGTTGACACTCGCGCTATTTTGCGCGTCGCAGTGTTTTGTGCAGTTCACACTCGCGCTATTTTGCGCGTCGCACTGTTTTGTGCAGTTCACACTCGCGCTATTTTGCGCGTCGCGCTGTTTTGTGCAGTTCACACTCGCGCTATTTTGCGCGTCGCCCTATTTTGTGCAGTTTATCAGTCGAGCTATTTTGCGCGTCGTACTGTTTTGTGCAGTTGACACTCGCGCTATTTTGCGCGTCGCACTGTTTTGTGCAGTTCACACTCGCGCTATTTTGCGCGTCGCACTGTTTTGTGCAGTTCACACTCGCGCTATTTTGCGCGTCGCACTGTTTTGTGAAGTTCACACTCGCGCTATTTTGCGCGTCACAGTGTTTTGTGCAGTTCACACTGGCGCTATTTTGCGCGTCGCACTATTTTGTGCAGTTGACACTCGCGCTATTTTGCGCGTCGCACTGTTTTGGGCAGTTGACACCCGCGCTATTTTGGGCGTCGCAGTGTTTTGTGCAGTTCACACTCGCGCTATTTTGCGCGTCGCACTGTTTTGTGCAGTTCACACTCGCGCTATTTTGCGCGTCGCGCTGTTTTGTGCAGTTGACACTCGCGCTATTTTGCACGTCGCGCTGTTTTGTGCAGTTTATCACTCGCGCTATTTTGCGCGTCGCCCTGTTTTGTGCAGTTCACACTCGCGCTATTTTGCGCGTCGCAGTGTTTTGTGCAGTTCACACTGGCGCTATTTTGCGCGTCGCACTATTTTGTGCAGTTGACACTCGCGCTATTTTGCGCGTCGCACTGTTTTGGGCAGTTGACACCCGCGCTATTTTGGGCGTCGCAGTGTTTTGTGCAGTTCACACTCGCGCTATTTTGCGCGTCGCACTGTTTTGTGCAGTTCACACTCGCGCTATTTTGCGCGTCGCACTGTTTTGTGCAGTTGACACTCGCGCTATTTTGCGCGTCGCACTGTTTTGTGCAGTTCACACTGGCGCAATTTTGCGCGTCGCACTGTTTTGTGCAGTTCACACTCGCGCTATTTTGCGCGTCGCACTGTTTTGGGCAGTTGACACCCGCGCTATTTTGGGCGTCGCAGTGTTTTGTGCAGTTCACACTCGCGCTATTTTGCGCGTCGCACTGTTTTGTGCAGTTCACACTCGCGCTATTTTGCGCGTCGCACTGTTTTGTGCAGTTGACACTCGCGCTATTTTGCGCGTCGCACTGTTTTGTGCAGTTCACACTGGCGCAATTTTGCGCGTCGCACTGTTTTGTGCAGTTCACACTCGCGCTATTTTGCGCGTGGCACTGTTTTGTGCAGTTCACACTCGCGCTATTTTGCGCGTCGCACTGTTTTGTGCAGTTCACACTCGCGCTATTTTGCGCGTCGCACTGTTTTGTGCAGTTTATCACTCCCGCTATTTTGCGCGTCGCACTGTTTTGTGCAGTTTATCACTCGAGCTATTTTGCGCGTCGCACTATTTTGTGCAGTTGACACTCGCGCTATTTTGCGCGTCGCACTATTTTGTGCAGTTGACACTCGCGCTATTTTGCGCGTCGCACTGTTTTGTGCAGTTGACACTCGCGCTATTTTGCGCGTCGCAGTGTTTTGTGCAGTTCACACTCGCGCTATTTTGCGCGTCGCACTGTTTTGTGCAGTTCACACTCGCGCTATTTTGCGCGTCGCGCTGTTTTGTACAGTTCACACTCGCGCTATTTTGCGCGTCGCCCTGTTTTGTGCAGTTTATCACTCGAGCTATTTTGCGCGTCGCACTGTTTTGTGCAGTTGACACTCGCGCTATTTTGCGCGTCGCACTGTTTTGTGCAGTTCACACTCGCGCTATTTTGCGCGTCGCAGTGTTTTGTGCAGTTCACACTGGCGCAATTTTGCGCGTCGCACTGTTTTGTGCAGTTCACACTCGCGCTATTTTGCGCGTGGCACTGTTTTGTGCAGTTCACACTCGCGCTATTTTGCGCGTCGCACTGTTTTGTGCAGTTCACACTCGCGCTATTTTGCGCGTCGCACTGTTTTGTGCAGTTTATCACTCCCGCTATTTTGCGCGTCGCACTGTTTTGTGCAGTTGACACGCGCGCTATTTTGCGCGTCGCACTGTTTTGTGCAGTTTATCACTCGAGCTATTTTGCGCGTCGCACTGTTTTGTGCAGTTGACACTCGCGCTATTTTGCGCGTCGCACTCTTTTGTGCAGTTGACACTCGCGCTATTTTGCGCGTCGCACTGTTTTGTGCAGTTGACACTCGCGCTATTTTGCGCGTCGCAGTGTTTTGTGCAGTTCACACTCGCGCTATTTTGCGCGTCGCACTGTTTTGTGCAGTTCACACTCGCGCTATTTTGCGCGTCGCGCTGTTTTGTGCAGTTCACACTCGCGCTATTTTGCGCGTCGCCCTATTTTGTGCAGTTTATCAGTCGAGCTATTTTGCGCGTCGTACTGTTTTGTGCAGTTGACACTCGCGCTATTTTGCGCGTCGCACTGTTTTGTGCAGTTCACACTCGCGCTATTTTGCGCGTCGCACTGTTTTGTGAAGTTCACACTCGCGCTATTTTGCGCGTCACAGTGTTTTGTGCAGTTCACACTGGCGCTATTTTGCGCGTCGCACTATTTTGTGCAGTTGACACTCGCGCTATTTTGCGCGTCGCACTGTTTTGGGCAGTTGACACCCGCGCTATTTTGGGCGTCGCAGTGTTTTGTGCAGTTCACACTCGCGCTATTTTGCGCGTCGCACTGTTTTGTGCAGTTCACACTCGCGCTATTTTGCGCGTCGCACTGTTTTGTGCAGTTGACACTCGCGCTATTTTGCGCGTCGCACTGTTTTGTGCAGTTCACACTGGCGCAATTTTGCGCGTCGCACTGTTTTGTGCAGTTCACACTCGCGCTATTTTGCGCGTGGCACTGTTTTGTGCAGTTCACACTCGCGCTATTTTGCGCGTCGCACTGTTTTGTGCAGTTCACACTCGCGCTATTTTGCGCGTCGCACTGTTTTGTGCAGTTTATCACTCCCGCTATTTTGCGCGTCGCACTGTTTTGTGCAGTTGACACTCGCGCTATTTTGCGCGTCGCACTGTTTTGTGCAGTTTATCACTCGAGCTATTTTGCGCGTCGCACTATTTTGTGCAGTTGACACTCGCGCTATTTTGCGCGTCGCACTATTTTGTGCAGTTGACACTCGCGCTATTTTGCGCGTCGCACTGTTTTGTGCAGTTGACACTCGCGCTATTTTGCGCGTCGCAGTGTTTTGTGCAGTTCACACTCGCGCTATTTTGCGCGTCGCACTGTTTTGTGCAGTTCACACTCGCGCTATTTTGCGCGTCGCGCTGTTTTGTACAGTTCACACTCGCGCAATTTTGCGCGTCGCCCTGTTTTGTGCAGTTTATCACTCGAGCTATTTTGCGCGTCGCACTGTTTTGTGCAGTTGACACTCGCGCTATTTTGCGCGTCGCACTGTTTTGTGCAGTTCACACTCGCGCTATTTTGCGCGTCGCAGTGTTTTGTGCAGTTCACACTGGCGCAATTTTGCGCGTCGCACTGTTTTGTGCAGTTCACACTCGCGCTATTTTGCGCGTGGCACTGTTTTGTGCAGTTCACACTCGCGCTATTTTGCGCGTCGCACTGTTTTGTGCAGTTGACACTCGCGCTATTTTGCGCGTCGCACTGTTTTGTGCAGTTTACCACTCCCGCTATATTGCGCGTCGCACTGTTTTGTGCAGTTGACACTCGCGCTATTTTGCGCGTCGCACTATTTTGTGCAGTTGACACTCGCGCTATTTTGCGCGTCGCACTGTTTTGTGCAGTTGACACTCGCGCTATTTTGCGCGTCGCAGTGTTTTGTGCAGTTCACACTCGCGCTATTTTGCGCGTCGCACTGTTTTGTGCAGTTCACAGTCGCGCTATTTTGCGCGTCGCGCTGTTTTGTACAGTTCACACTCGCGCTATTTTGCGCGTCGCCCTGTTTTGTGCAGTTTATCACTCGAGCTATTTTGCGCGTCGCACTGTTTTGTGCAGTTGACACTCGCGCTATTTTGCGCGTCGCACTGTTTTGTGCAGTTCACACTCGCGCTATTTTGCGCGTCGCAGTGTTTTGTGCAGTTCACACTGGCGCAATTTTGCGCGTCGCACTGTTTTGTGCAGTTCACACTCGCGCTATTTTGCGCGTGGCACTGTTTTGTGCAGTTCACACTCGCGCTATTTTGCGCGTCGCACTGTTTTGTGCAGTTCACACTCGCGCTATTTTGCGCGTCGCACTGTTTTGTGCAGTTTATCACTCCCGCTATTTTGCGCGTCGCACTGTTTTGTGCAGTTGACACGCGCGCTATTTTGCGCGTCGCACTGTTTTGTGCAGTTTATCACTCGAGCTATTTTGCGCGTCGCACTGTTTTGTGCAGTTGACACTCGCGCTATTTTGCGCGTCGCACTCTTTTGTGCAGTTGACACTCGCGCTATTTTGCGCGTCGCACTGTTTTGTGCAGTTGACACTCGCGCTATTTTGCGCGTCGCAGTGTTTTGTGCAGTTCACACTCGCGCTATTTTGCGCGTCGCACTGTTTTGTGCAGTTCACACTCGCGCTATTTTGCGCGTCGCGCTGTTTTGTGCAGTTCACACTCGCGCTATTTTGCGCGTCGCCCTATTTTGTGCAGTTTATCAGTCGAGCTATTTTGCGCGTCGTACTGTTTTGTGCAGTTGACACTCGCGCTATTTTGCGCGTCGCACTGTTTTGTGCAGTTCACACTCGCGCTATTTTGCGCGTCGCACTGTTTTGTGCAGTTCACACTCGCGCTATTTTGCGCGTCGCACTGTTTTGTGAAGTTCACACTCGCGCTATTTTGCGCGTCACAGTGTTTTGTGCAGTTCACACTGGCGCTATTTTGCGCGTCGCACTATTTTGTGCAGTTGACACTCGCGCTATTTTGCGCGTCGCACTGTTTTGGGCAGTTGACACCCGCGCTATTTTGGGCGTCGCAGTGTTTTGTGCAGTTCACACTCGCGCTATTTTGCGCGTCGCACTGTTTTGTGCAGTTCACACTCGCGCTATTTTGCGCGTCGCGCTGTTTTGTGCAGTTGACACTCGCGCTATTTTGCACGTCGCGCTGTTTTGTGCAGTTTATCACTCGCGCTATTTTGCGCGTCGCCCTATTTTGTGCAGTTCACACTCGCGCTATTTTGCGCGTCGCAGTGTTTTGTGCAGTTCACACTGGCGCTATTTTGCGCGTCGCACTATTTTGTGCAGTTGACACTCGCGCTATTTTGCGCGTCGCACTGTTTTGGGCAGTTGACACCCGCGCTATTTTGGGCGTCGCAGTGTTTTGTGCAGTTCACACTCGCGCTATTTTGCGCGTCGCACTGTTTTGTGCAGTTCACACTCGCGCTATTTTGCGCGTCGCACTGTTTTGTGCAGTTGACACTCGCGCTATTTTGCGCGTCGCACTGTTTTGTGCAGTTCACACTGGCGCAATTTTGCGCGTCGCACTGTTTTGTGCAGTTCACACTCGCGCTATTTTGCGCGTCGCACTGTTTTGGGCAGTTGACACCCGCGCTATTTTGGGCGTCGCAGTGTTTTGTGCAGTTCACACTCGCGCTATTTTGCGCGTCGCACTGTTTTGTGCAGTTCACACTCGCGCTATTTTGCGCGTCGCACTGTTTTGTGCAGTTGACACTCGCGCTATTTTGCGCGTCGCACTGTTTTGTGCAGTTCACACTGGCGCAATTTTGCGCGTCGCACTGTTTTGTGCAGTTCACACTCGCGCTATTTTGCGCGTGGCACTGTTTTGTGCAGTTCACACTCGCGCTATTTTGCGCGTCGCACTGTTTTGTGCAGTTCACACTCGCGCTATTTTGCGCGTCGCACTGTTTTGTGCAGTTTATCACTCCCGCTATTTTGCGCGTCGCACTGTTTTGTGCAGTTTATCACTCGAGCTATTTTGCGCGTCGCACTATTTTGTGCAGTTGACACTCGCGCTATTTTGCGCGTCGCACTATTTTGTGCAGTTGACACTCGCGCTATTTTGCGCGTCGCACTGTTTTGTGCAGTTGACACTCGCGCTATTTTGCGCGTCGCAGTGTTTTGTGCAGTTCACACTCGCGCTATTTTGCGCGTCGCACTGTTTTGTGCAGTTCACACTCGCGCTATTTTGCGCGTCGCGCTGTTTTGTACAGTTCACACTCGCGCTATTTTGCGCGTCGCCCTGTTTTGTGCAGTTTATCACTCGAGCTATTTTGCGCGTCGCACTGTTTTGTGCAGTTGACACTCGCGCTATTTTGCGCGTCGCACTGTTTTGTGCAGTTCACACTCGCGCTATTTTGCGCGTCGCAGTGTTTTGTGCAGTTCACACTGGCGCAATTTTGCGCGTCGCACTGTTTTGTGCAGTTCACACTCGCGCTATTTTGCGCGTGGCACTGTTTTGTGCAGTTCACACTCGCGCTATTTTGCGCGTCGCACTGTTTTGTGCAGTTCACACTCGCGCTATTTTGCGCGTCGCACTGTTTTGTGCAGTTTATCACTCCCGCTATTTTGCGCGTCGCACTGTTTTGTGCAGTTGACACGCGCGCTATTTTGCGCGTCGCACTGTTTTGTGCAGTTTATCACTCGAGCTATTTTGCGCGTCGCACTGTTTTGTGCAGTTGACACTCGCGCTATTTTGCGCGTCGCACTCTTTTGTGCAGTTGACACTCGCGCTATTTTGCGCGTCGCACTGTTTTGTGCAGTTGACACTCGCGCTATTTTGCGCGTCGCAGTGTTTTGTGCAGTTCACACTCGCGCTATTTTGCGCGTCGCACTGTTTTGTGCAGTTCACACTCGCGCTATTTTGCGCGTCGCGCTGTTTTGTGCAGTTCACACTCGCGCTATTTTGCGCGTCGCCCTATTTTGTGCAGTTTATCAGTCGAGCTATTTTGCGCGTCGTACTGTTTTGTGCAGTTGACACTCGCGCTATTTTGCGCGTCGCACTGTTTTGTGCAGTTCACACTCGCGCTATTTTGCGCGTCGCACTGTTTTGTGAAGTTCACACTCGCGCTATTTTGCGCGTCACAGTGTTTTGTGCAGTTCACACTGGCGCTATTTTGCGCGTCGCACTATTTTGTGCAGTTGACACTCGCGCTATTTTGCGCGTCGCACTGTTTTGGGCAGTTGACACCCGCGCTATTTTGGGCGTCGCAGTGTTTTGTGCAGTTCACACTCGCGCTATTTTGCGCGTCGCACTGTTTTGTGCAGTTCACACTCGCGCTATTTTGCGCGTCGCGCTGTTTTGTGCAGTTGACACTCGCGCTATTTTGCACGTCGCGCTGTTTTGTGCAGTTTATCACTCGCGCTATTTTGCGCGTCGCCCTGTTTTGTGCAGTTGACACTCGCGCTATTTTCCGCGTCGCACTGTTTTGTGCAGTTCACACTCGCGCTATTTTGCGCGTCGCACTGTTTTGTGCAGTTGACACTCGCGCTATTTTGCGCGTCGCACTGTTTTGTGCAGTTGACACTCGCGCTATTTTGCGCGTCGCAGTGTTTTGTGCAGTTCACACTCGCGCTATTTTGCGCGTCGCACTGTTTTGTGCAGTTCACACTCGCGCTATTTTGCGCGTCGCGCTGTTTTGTGCAGTTCACACTCGCGCTATTTTGCGCGTCGCCCTGTTTTGTGCAGTTTATCACTCGAGCTATTTTGCGCGTCGCACTGTTTTGTGCAGTTGACACTCGCGCTATTTTGCGCGTCGCACTGTTTTGTGCAGTTCACACTCGCGCTATTTTGCGCGTCGCACTGTTTTGTGCAGTTCACACTCGCGCTATTTTGCGCGTCGCACTGTTTTGTGTAGTTCACACTCGCGCTATTTTGCGCGTCACAGTGTTTTGTGCAGTTCACACTGGCGCTATTTTGCGCGTCGCACTATTTTGTGCAGTTGACACTCGCGCTATTTTGCGCGTCGCACTGTTTTGGGCAGTTGACACCCGCGCTATTTTGGGCGTCGCAGTGTTTTGTGCAGTTCACACTCGCGCTATTTTGCGCGTCGCACTGTTTTGTGCAGTTCACACTCGCGCTATTTTGCGCGTCGCGCTGTTTTGTGCAGTTCACACTCGCGCTATTTTGCGCGTCGCCCTGTTTTGTGCAGTTTATCACTCGAGCTATTTTGCGCGTCGCACTGTTTTGTGCAGTTGACACTCGCGCTATTTTGCGCGTCGCACTGTTTTGTGCAGTTCACACTCGCGCTATTTTGCGCGTCGCACTGTTTTGTGCAGTTCACACTCGAGCTATTTTGCGCGTCGCACTGTTTTGTGCAGTTGACACTCGCGCTATTTTGCGCGTCGCACTCTTTTGTGCAGTTGACACTCGCGCTATTTTGCGCGTCGCACTGTTTTGTGCAGTTGACACTCGCGCTATTTTGCGCGTCGCACTGTTTTGTGCAGTTCACACTCGCGCTATTTTGCGCGTCGCACTGTTTTGTGCAGTTTATCACTCCCGCTATTTTGCGCGTCGCACTGTTTTGTGCAGTTGACACTCGCGCTATTTTGCGCGTCGCACTGTTTTGTGCAGTTTATCACTCGAGCTATTTTGCGCGTCGCACTGTTTTGTGCAGTTTATCACTCGAGCTATTTTGCGCGTCGCACTGTTTTGTGCAGTTGACACTCGCGCTATTTTGCGCGTCGCACTATTTTGTGCAGTTGACACTCGCGCTATTTTGCGCGTCGCACTGTTTTGTGCAGTTGACACTCGCGCTATTTTGCGCGTCGCAGTGTTTTGTGCAGTTCACACTCGCGCTATTTTGCGCGTCGCACTGTTTTGTGCAGTTCACACTCGCGCTATTTTGCGCGTCGCGCTGTTTTGTACAGTTCACACTCGCGCTATTTTGCGCGTCGCCCTGTTTTGTGCAGTTTATCACTCGAGCTATTTTGCGCGTCGCACTGTTTTGTGCAGTTGACACTCGCGCTATTTTGCGCGTCGCACTGTTTTGTGCAGTTCACACTCGCGCTATTTTGCGCGTCGCACTGTTTTGTGAAGTTCACACTCGCGCTATTTTGCGCGTCACAGTGTTTTGTGCAGTTCACACTGGCGCTATTTTGCGCGTCGCACTATTTTGTGCAGTTGACACTCGCGCTATTTTGCGCGTCGCACTGTTTTGGGCAGTTGACACCCGCGCTATTTTGGGCGTCGCAGTGTTTTGTGCAGTTCACACTCGCGCTATTTTGCGCGTCGCACTGTTTTGTGCAGTTCACACTCGCGCTATTTTGCGCGTCGCACTGTTTTGTGCAGTTGACACTCGCGCTATTTTGCGCGTCGCACTGTTTTGTGCAGTTCACACTGGCGCAATTTTGCGCGTCGCACTGTTTTGTGCAGTTCACACTCGCGCTATTTTGCGCGTGGCACTGTTTTGTGCAGTTCACACTCGCGCTATTTTGCGCGTCGCACTGTTTTGTGCAGTTCACACTCGCGCTATTTTGCGCGTCGCACTGTTTTGTGCAGTTTATCACTCCCGCTATTTTGCGCGTCGCACTGTTTTGTGCAGTTGACACTCGCGCTATTTTGCGCGTCGCACTGTTTTGTGCAGTTTATCACTCGAGCTATTTTGCGCGTCGCACTGTTTTGTGCAGTTGACACTCGCGCTATTTTGCGCGTCGCACTCTTTTGTGCAGTTGACACTCGCGCTATTTTGCGCGTCGCACTGTTTTGTGCAGTTGACACTCGCGCTATTTTGCGCGTCGCAGTGTTTTGTGCAGTTCACACTCGCGCTATTTTGCGCGTCGCACTGTTTTGTGCAGTTCACACTCGCGCTATTTTGCGCGTCGCGCTGTTTTGTACAGTTCACACTCGCGCTATTTTGCGCGTAGCCCTGTTTTGTGCAGTTTATCACTCGAGCTATTTTGCGCGTCGCACTGTTTTGTGCAGTTGACACTCGCGCTATTTTGCGCGTCGCACTGTTTTGTGCAGTTCACACTCGCGCTATTTTGCGCGTCGCAGTGTTTTGTGCAGTTCACACTGGCGCAATTTTGCGCGTCGCACTGTTTTGTGCAGTTCACACTCGCGCTATTTTGCGCGTGGCACTGTTTTGTGCAGTTCACACTCGCGCTATTTTGCGCGTCGCACTGTTTTGTGCAGTTCACACTCGCGCTATTTTGCGCGTCGCACTGTTTTGTGCAGTTTATCACTCCCGCTATTTTGCGCGTCGCACTGTTTTGTGCAGTTGACACCCGCGCTATTTTGCGCGTCGCACTGTTTTGTGCAGTTTATCACTCGAGCTATTTTGCGCGTCGCACTGTTTTGTGCAGTTGACACTCGCGCTATTTTGCGCGTCGCACAATTTTGTGCAGTTGACACTCGCGCTATTTTGCGCGTCGCACTGTTTTGTGCAGTTGACACTCGCGGTATTTTGCGCGTCGCAGTGTTTTGTGCAGTTCACACTCGCGCTATTTTGCGCGTCGCACTGTTTTGTGCAGTTCACACTCGCGCTATTTTGCGCGTCGCGCTGTTTTGTGCAGTTCACACTCGCGCTATTTTGCGCGTCGCCCTGTTTTGTGCAGTTTATCACTCGAGCTATTTTGCGCGTCGCACTGTTTTGTGCAGTTGACACTCGCGCTATTTTGCGCGTCGCACTGTTTTGTGCAGTTCACACTCGCGCTATTTTGCGCGTCGCACTGTTTTGTGCAGTTCACACTCGCGCTATTTTGCGCGTCGCACTGTTTTGTGAAGTTCACACTCGCGCTATTTTGCGCGTCCCAGTGTTTTGTGCAGTTCACACTGGCGCTATTTTGCGCGTCGCACTATTTTGTGCAGTTGACACTCGCGCTATTTTGCGCGTCGCACTGTTTTGTGCAGTTGACACTCGCGGTATTTTGCGCGTCGCAGTGTTTTGTGCAGTTCACACTCGCGCTATTTTGCGCGTCGCACTGTTTTGTGCAGTTGACACTCGCGGTATTTTGCGCGTCGCAGTGTTTTGTGCAGTTCACACTCGCGCTATTTTGCGCGTCGCACTGTTTTGTGCAGTTCACACTCGCGCTATTTTGCGCGTCGCGCTGTTTTGTGCAGTTCACACTCGCGCTATTTTGCGCGTCGCCCTGTTTTGTGCAGTTTATCACTCGAGCTATTTTGCGCGTCGCACTGTTTTGTGCAGTTGACACTCGCGCTATTTTGCGCGTCGCACTGTTTTGTGCAGTTCACACTCGCGCTATTTTGCGCGTCGCACTGTTTTGTGCAGTTCACACTCGCGCTATTTTGCGCGTCGCACTGTTTTGTGAAGTTCACACTCGCGCTATTTTGCGCGTCCCAGTGTTTTGTGCAGTTCACACTGGCGCTATTTTGCGCGTCGCACTATTTTGTGCAGTTGACACTCGCGCTATTTTGCGCGTCGCACTGTTTTGGGCAGTTGACACCCGCGCTATTTTGGGCGTCGTAGTGTTTTGTGCAGTTCACACTCGCGCTATTTTGCGCGTCGCACTGTTTTGTGCAGTTCACACTCGCGCTATTTTGCGCGTCGCACTGTTTTGTGCAGTTGACACTCGCGCTATTTTGCGCGTCGCACTGTTTTGTGCAGTTCACACTGGCGCAATTTTGCGCGTCGCACTGTTTTGTGCAGTTCACACTCGCGCTATTTTGCGCGTGGCACTGTTTTGTGCAGTTCACACTCGCGCTATTTTGCGCGTCGCACTGTTTTGTGCAGTTCACACTCGCGCTATTTTGCGCGTCGCACTGTTTTGTGCAGTTTATCACTCCCGCTATTTTGCGCGTCGCACTGTTTTGTGCAGTTGACACTCGCGCTATTTTGCGCGTCGCACTGTTTTGTGCAGTTTATCACTCGAGCTATTTTGCGCGTCGCACTGTTTTGTGCAGTTGACACTCGCGCTATTTTGCGCGTCGCGCTGTTTTGTACAGTTCACACTCGCGCTATTTTGCGCGTCGCCCTGTTTTGTGCAGTTTATCACTCGAGCTATTTTGCGCGTCGCACTGTTTTGTGCAGTTGACACTCGCGCTATTTTGCGCGTCGCACTGTTTTGTGCAGTTCACACTCGCGCTATTTTGCGCGTCGCACTGTTTTGTGCAGTTCACACTCGCGCTATTTTGCGCGTCGCACTGTTTTGTGAAGTTCACACTCGCGCTATTTTGCACGTCACAGTGTTTTGTGCAGTTCACACTGGCGCTATTTTGCGCGTCGCACTATTTTGTGCAGTTGACACTCGCGCTATTTTGCGCGTCGCACTGTTTTGGGCAGTTGACACCCGCGCTATTTTGGGCGTCGCAGTGTTTTGTGCAGTTCACACTCGCGCTATTTTGCGCGTCGCACTGTTTTGTGCAGTTCACACTCGCGCTATTTTGCGCGTCGCACTGTTTTGTGCAGTTTATCACTCCCGCTATTTTGCGCGTCGCACTGTTTTGTGCAGTTGACACTCGCGCTATTTTGCGCGTCGCACTGTTTTGTGCAGTTCACACTGGCGCAATTTTGCGCGTCGCACTGTTTTGTGCAGTTCACACTCGCGCTATTTTGCGCGTGGCACTGTTTTGTGCAGTTCACACTCGCGCTATTTTGCGCGTCGCACTGTTTTGTGCAGTTCACACTCGCGCTATTTTGCGCGTCGCACTGTTTTGTGCAGTTTATCACTCCCGCTATTTTGCGCGTCGCACTGTTTTGTGCAGTTGACACTCGCGCTATTTTGCGCGTCGCACTGTTTTGTGCAGTTTATCACTCGAGCTATTTTGCGCGTCGCACTGTTTTGTGCAGTTGACACTCGCGCTATTTTGCGCGTCGCACTATTTTGTGCAGTTGACACTCGCGCTATTTTGCGCGTCGCACTGTTTTGTGCAGTTGACACTCGCGCTATTTTGCGCGTCGCAGTGTTTTGTGCAGTTCACACTCGCGCTATTTTGCGCGTCGCACTGTTTTGTGCAGCTCACACTCGCGCTATTTTGCGCGTCGCACTGTTTTGTGCAGTTGACACTCGCGCTATTTTGCGCGTCGCACTGTTTTGTGCAGTTGACACTCGCGCTATTTTGCGCGTCGCAGTGTTTTGTGCAGTTCACACTCGCGCTATTTTGCGCGTCGCACTGTTTTGTGCAGTTGACACTCGCGCTATTTTGCGCGTCGCAGTGTTTTGTGCAGTTCACACTCGCGCTATTTTGCGCGTCGCCCTGTTTTGTGCAGTTTATCACTCGAGCTATTTTGCGCGTCGCACTGTTTTGTGCAGTTGACACTCGCGCTATTTTGCGCGTCGCACTGTTTTGTGCAGTTCACACTCGCGCTATTTTGCGCGTCGCACTGTTTTGTGCAGTTCACACTCGCGCTATTTTGCGCGTCGCACTGTTTTGTGTAGTTCACACTCGCGCTATTTTGCGCGTCACAGTGTTTTGTGCAGTTCACACTGGCGCTATTTTGCGCGTCGCACTATTTTGTGCAGTTGACACTCGCGCTATTTTGCGCGTCGCACTGTTTTGGGCAGTTGACACCCGCGCTATTTTGGGCGTCGCAGTGTTTTGTGCAGTTCACACTCGCGCTATTTTGCGCGTCGCACTGTTTTGTGCAGTTCACACTCGCGCTATTTTGCGCGTCGCGCTGTTTTGTGCAGTTCACACTCGCGCTATTTTGCGCGTCGCCCTGTTTTGTGCAGTTTATCACTCGAGCTATTTTGCGCGTCGCACTGTTTTGTGCAGTTGACACTCGCGCTATTTTGCGCGTCGCACTGTTTTGTGCAGTTCACACTCGCGCTATTTTGCGCGTCGCACTGTTTTGTGCAGTTCACACTCGAGCTATTTTGCGCGTCGCACTGTTTTGTGCAGTTGACACTCGCGCTATTTTGCGCGTCGCACTCTTTTGTGCAGTTGACACTCGCGCTATTTTGCGCGTCGCACTGTTTTGTGCAGTTGACACTCGCGCTATTTTGCGCGTCGCACTGTTTTGTGCAGTTCACACTCGCGCTATTTTGCGCGTCGCACTGTTTTGTGCAGTTTATCACTCCCGCTATTTTGCGCGTCGCACTGTTTTGTGCTGTTGACACTCGCGCTATTTTGCGCGTCGCACTGTTTTGTGCAGTTTATCACTCGAGCTATTTTGCGCGTCGCACTGTTTTGTGCAGTTTATCACTCGAGCTATTTTGCGCGTCGCACTGTTTTGTGCAGTTGACACTCGCGCTATTTTGCGCGTCGCACTATTTTGTGCAGTTGACACTCGCGCTATTTTGCGCGTCGCACTGTTTTGTGCAGTTGACACTCGCGCTATTTTGCGCGTCGCAGTGTTTTGTGCAGTTCACACTCGCGCTATTTTGCGCGTCGCACTGTTTTGTGCAGTTCACACTCGCGCTATTTTGCGCGTCGCGCTGTTTTGTACAGTTCACACTCGCGCTATTTTGCGCGTCGCCCTGTTTTGTGCAGTTTATCACTCGAGCTATTTTGCGCGTCGCACTGTTTTGTGCAGTTGACACTCGCGCTATTTTGCGCGTCGCACTGTTTTGTGCAGTTCACACTCGCGCTATTTTGCGCGTCGCACTGTTTTGTGAAGTTCACACTCGCGCTATTTTGCGCGTCACAGTGTTTTGTGCAGTTCACACTGGCGCTATTTTGCGCGTCGCACTATTTTGTGCAGTTGACACTCGCGCTATTTTGCGCGTCGCACTGTTTTGGGCAGTTGACACCCGCGCTATTTTGGGCGTCGCAGTGTTTTGTGCAGTTCACACTCGCGCTATTTTGCGCGTCGCACTGTTTTGTGCAGTTCACACTCGCGCTATTTTGCGCGTCGCACTGTTTTGTGCAGTTGACACTCGCGCTATTTTGCGCGTCGCACTGTTTTGTGCAGTTCACACTGGCGCAATTTTGCGCGTCGCACTGTTTTGTGCAGTTCACACTCGCGCTATTTTGCGCGTGGCACTGTTTTGTGCAGTTCACACTCGCGCTATTTTGCGCGTCGCACTGTTTTGTGCAGTTCACACTCGCGCTATTTTGCGCGTCGCACTGTTTTGTGCAGTTTATCACTCCCGCTATTTTGCGCGTCGCACTGTTTTGTGCAGTTGACACTCGCGCTATTTTGCGCGTCGCACTGTTTTGTGCAGTTTATCACTCGAGCTATTTTGCGCGTCGCACTGTTTTGTGCAGTTGACACTCGCGCTATTTTGCGCGTCGCACTATTTTGTGCAGTTGACACTCGCGCTATTTTGCGCGTCGCACTGTTTTGTGCAGTTGACACTCGCGCTATTTTGCGCGTCGCAGTGTTTTGTGCAGTTCACACTCGCGCTATTTTGCGCGTCGCACTGTTTTGTGCAGTTCACACTCGCGCTATTTTGCGCGTCGCGCTGTTTTGTACAGTTCACACTCGCGCTATTTTGCGCGTAGCCCTGTTTTGTGCAGTTTATCACTCGAGCTATTTTGCGCGTCGCACTGTTTTGTGCAGTTGACACTCGCGCTATTTTGCGCGTCGCACTGTTTTGTGCAGTTCACACTCGCGCTATTTTGCGCGTCGCAGTGTTTTGTGCAGTTCACACTGGCGCAATTTTGCGCGTCGCACTGTTTTGTGCAGTTCACACTCGCGCTATTTTGCGCGTGGCACTGTTTTGTGCAGTTCACACTCGCGCTATTTTGCGCGTCGCACTGTTTTGTGCAGTTCACACTCGCGCTATTTTGCGCGTCGCACTGTTTTGTGCAGTTTATCACTCCCGCTATTTTGCGCGTCGCACTGTTTTGTGCAGTTGACACCCGCGCTATTTTGCGCGTCGCACTGTTTTGTGCAGTTTATCACTCGAGCTATTTTGCGCGTCGCACTGTTTTGTGCAGTTGACACTCGCGCTATTTTGCGCGTCGCACAATTTTGTGCAGTTGACACTCGCGCTATTTTGCGCGTCGCACTGTTTTGTGCAGTTGACACTCGCGGTATTTTGCGCGTCGCAGTGTTTTGTGCAGTTCACACTCGCGCTATTTTGCGCGTCGCACTGTTTTGTGCAGTTCACACTCGCGCTATTTTGCGCGTCGCGCTGTTTTGTGCAGTTCACACTCGCGCTCTTTTGCGCGTCGCCCTGTTTTGTGCAGTTTATCACTCGAGCTATTTTGCGCGTCGCACTGTTTTGTGCAGTTGACACTCGCGCTATTTTGCGCGTCGCACTGTTTTGTGCAGTTCACACTCGCGCTATTTTGCGCGTCGCACTGTTTTGTGCAGTTCACACTCGCGCTATTTTGCGCGTCGCACTGTTTTGTGAAGTTCACACTCGCGCTATTTTGCGCGTCCCAGTGTTTTGTGCAGTTCACACTGGCGCTATTTTGCGCGTCGCACTATTTTGTGCAGTTGACACTCGCGCTATTTTGCGCGTCGCACTGTTTTGTGCAGTTGACACTCGCGGTATTTTGCGCGTCGCAGTGTTTTGTGCAGTTCACACTCGCGCTATTTTGCGCGTCGCACTGTTTTGTGCAGTTGACACTCGCGGTATTTTGCGCGTCGCAGTGTTTTGTGCAGTTCACACTCGCGCTATTTTGCGCGTCGCACTGTTTTGTGCAGTTCACACTCGCGCTATTTTGCGCGTCGCGCTGTTTTGTGCAGTTCACACTCGCGCTATTTTGCGCGTCGCCCTGTTTTGTGCAGTTTATCACTCGAGCTATTTTGCGCGTCGCACTGTTTTGTGCAGTTGACACTCGCGCTATTTTGCGCGTCGCACTGTTTTGTGCAGTTCACACTCGCGCTATTTTGCGCGTCGCACTGTTTTGTGCAGTTCACACTCGCGCTATTTTGCGCGTCGCACTGTTTTGTGAAGTTCACACTCGCGCTATTTTGCGCGTCCCAGTGTTTTGTGCAGTTCACACTGGCGCTATTTTGCGCGTCGCACTATTTTGTGCAGTTGACACTCGCGCTATTTTGCGCGTCGCACTGTTTTGGGCAGTTGACACCCGCGCTATTTTGGGCGTCGTAGTGTTTTGTGCAGTTCACACTCGCGCTATTTTGCGCGTCGCACTGTTTTGTGCAGTTCACACTCGCGCTATTTTGCGCGTCGCACTGTTTTGTGCAGTTGACACTCGCGCTATTTTGCGCGTCGCACTGTTTTGTGCAGTTCACACTGGCGCAATTTTGCGCGTCGCACTGTTTTGTGCAGTTCACACTCGCGCTATTTTGCGCGTGGCACTGTTTTGTGCAGTTCACACTCGCGCTATTTTGCGCGTCGCACTGTTTTGTGCAGTTCACACTCGCGCTATTTTGCGCGTCGCACTGTTTTGTGCAGTTTATCACTCCCGCTATTTTGCGCGTCGCACTGTTTTGTGCAGTTGACACTCGCGCTATTTTGCGCGTCGCACTGTTTTGTGCAGTTTATCACTCGAGCTATTTTGCGCGTCGCACTGTTTTGTGCAGTTGACACTCGCGCTATTTTGCGCGTCGCGCTGTTTTGTACAGTTCACACTCGCGCTATTTTGCGCGTCGCCCTGTTTTGTGCAGTTTATCACTCGAGCTATTTTGCGCGTCGCACTGTTTTGTGCAGTTGACACTCGCGCTATTTTGCGCGTCGCACTGTTTTGTGCAGTTCACACTCGCGCTATTTTGCGCGTCGCACTGTTTTGTGCAGTTCACACTCGCGCTATTTTGCGCGTCGCACTGTTTTGTGAAGTTCACACTCGCGCTATTTTGCACGTCACAGTGTTTTGTGCAGTTCACACTGGCGCTATTTTGCGCGTCGCACTATTTTGTGCAGTTGACACTCGCGCTATTTTGCGCGTCGCACTGTTTTGGGCAGTTGACACCCGCGCTATTTTGGGCGTCGCAGTGTTTTGTGCAGTTCACACTCGCGCTATTTTGCGCGTCGCACTGTTTTGTGCAGTTCACACTCGCGCTATTTTGCGCGTCGCACTGTTTTGTGCAGTTGACACTCGCGCTATTTTGCGCGTCGCACTGTTTTGTGCAGTTCACACTGGCGCAATTTTGCGCGTCGCACTGTTTTGTGCAGTTCACACTCGCGCTATTTTGCGCGTGGCACTGTTTTGTGCAGTTCACACTCGCGCTATTTTGCGCGTCGCACTGTTTTGTGCAGTTCACACTCGCGCTATTTTGCGCGTCGCACTGTTTTGTGCAGTTTATCACTCCCGCTATTTTGCGCGTCGCACTGTTTTGTGCAGTTGACACTCGCGCTATTTTGCGCGTCGCACTGTTTTGTGCAGTTTATCACTCGAGCTATTTTGCGCGTCGCACTGTTTTGTGCAGTTGACGCTCGCGCTATTTTGCGCGTCGCACTCTTTTGTGCAGTTGACACTCGCGCTATTTTGCGCGTCGCACTGTTTTGTGCAGTTGACACTCGCGCTATTTTGCGCGTCGCAGTGTTTTGTGCAGTTCACACTCGCGCTATTTTGCGCGTCGCACTGTTTTGTGCAGTTCACACTCGCGCTATTTTGCGCGTCGCGCTGTTTTGTACAGTTCACACTCGCGCTATTTTGCGCGTAGCCCTGTTTTGTGCAGTTTATCACTCGAGCTATTTTGCGCGTCGCACTGTTTTGTGCAGTTGACACTCGCGCTATTTTGCGCGTCGCACTGTTTTGTGCAGTTCACACTCGCGCTATTTTGCGCGTCGCAGTGTTTTGTGCAGTTCACACTGGCGCAATTTTGCGCGTCGCACTGTTTTGTGCAGTTCACACTCGCGCTATTTTGCGCGTGGCACTGTTTTGTGCAGTTCACACTCGCGCTATTTTGCGCGTCGCACTGTTTTGTGCAGTTCACACTCGCGCTATTTTGCGCGTCGCACTGTTTTGTGCAGTTTATCACTCCCGCTATTTTGCGCGTCGCACTGTTTTGTGCAGTTGACACCCGCGCTATTTTGCGCGTCGCACTATTTTGTGCAGTTTATCACTCGAGCTATTTTGCGCGTCGCACTGTTTTGTGCAGTTGACACTCGCGCTATTTTGCGCGTCGCACTATTTTGTGCAGTTGACACTCGCGCTATTTTGCGCGTCGCACTGTTTTGTGCAGTTGACACTCGCGCTATTTTGCGCGTCGCAGTGTTTTGTGCAGTTCACACTCGCGCTATTTTGCGCGTCGCACTGTTTTGTGCAGTTCACACTCGCGCTATTTTGCGCGTCGCGCTGTTTTGTGCAGTTCACACTCGCGCTATTTTGCGCGTCGCCCTGTTTTGTGCAGTTTATCACTCGAGCTATTTTGCGCGTCGCACTGTTTTGTGCAGTTGACACTCGCGCTATTTTGCGCGTCGCACTGTTTTGTGCAGTTCACACTCGCGCTATTTTGCGCGTCGCACTGTTTTGTGCAGTTCACACTCGCGCTATTTTGCGCGTCGCACTGTTTTGTGAAGTTCACACTCGCGCTATTTTGCGTGTCACAGTGTTTTGTGCAGTTCACACTGGCGCTATTTTGCGCGTCGCACTATTTTGTGCAGTTGACACTCGCGCTATTTTGCGCGTCGCACTGTTTTGGGCAGTTGACACCCGCGCTATTTTGGGCGTCGCAGTGTTTTGTGCAGTTCACACTCGCGCTATTTTGCGCGTCGCACTGTTTTGTGCAGTTCACACTCGCGCTATTTTGCGCGTCGCACTGTTTTGTGCAGTTGACACTCGCGCTATTTTGCGCGTCGCACTGTTTTGTGCAGTTCACACTGGCGCAATTTTGCGCGTCGCACTGTTTTGTGCAGTTCACACTCGCGCTATTTTGCGCGTGGCACTGTTTTGTGCAGTTCACACTCGCGCTATTTTGCGCGTCGCACTGTTTTGTGCAGTTCACACTCGCGCTATTTTGCGCGTCGCACTGTTTTGTGCAGTTTATCACTCCCGCTATTTTGCGCGTCGCACTGTTTTGTGCAGTTGACACTCGCGCTATTTTGCGCGTCGCACTGTTTTGTGCAGTTTATCACTCGAGCTATTTTGCGCGTCGCACTGTTTTGTGCAGTTGACACTCGCGCTATTTTGCGCGTCGCACTATTTTGTGCAGTTGACACTCGCGCTATTTTGCGCGTCGCACTGTTTTGTGCAGTTGACACTCGCGCTATTTTGCGCGTCGCAGTGTTTTGTGCAGTTCACACTCGCGCTATTTTGCGCGTCGCACTGTTTTGTGCAGTTCACACTCGCGCTATTTTGCGCGTCGCGCTGTTTTGTACAGTTCACACTCGCGCTATTTTGCGCGTCGCCCTGTTTTGTGCAGTTTATCACTCGAGCTATTTTGCGCGTCGCCCTGTTTTGTGCAGTTGACACTCGCGCTATTTTGCGCGTCGCACTGTTTTGTGCAGTTCACACTCGCGCTATTTTGCGCGTCGCAGTGTTTTGTGCAGTTCACACTGGCGCTATTTTGCGCGTCGCACTGTTTTGTGCAGTTCACACTCGCGCTATTTTGCGCGTGGCACTGTTTTGTGCAGTTCACACTCGCGCTATTTTGCGCGTGGCACTGTTTTGTGCAGTTCACACTCGCGCTATTTTGCGCGTCGCACTGTTTTGTGCAGTTTATCACTCCCGCTATTTTGCGCGTCGCACTGTTTTGTGCAGTTGACACTCGCGCTATTTTGCGCGTCGCACTGTTTTGTGCAGTTTATCACTCGAGCTATTTTGCGCGTCGCACTGTTTTGTGCAGTTGACACTCGCGCTATTTTGCGCGTCGCACTATTTTGTGCAGTTGACACTCGCGCTATTTTGCGCGTCGCACTGTTTTGTGCAGTTGACACTCGCGCTATTTTGCGCGTCGCAGTGTTTTGTGCAGTTCACACTCGCGCTATTTTGCGCGTCGCACTGTTTTGTGCAGTTCACACTCGCGCTATTTTGCGCGTCGCGCTGTTTTGTGCAGTTCACACTCGCGCTATTTTGCGCGTCGCCCTGTTTTGTGCAGTTTATCACTCGAGCTATTTTGCGCGTCGCACTGTTTTGTGCAGTTGACACTCGCGCTATTTTGCGCGTCGCACTGTTTTGTGCAGTTCACACTCGCGCTATTTTGCGCGTCGCACTGTTTTGTGCAGTTCACACTCGCGCTATTTTGCGCGTCGCACTGTTTTGTGAAGTTCACACTCGCGCTATTTTGCGCGTCACAGTGTTTTGTGCAGTTCACACTGGCGCTATTTTGCGCGTCGCACTATTTTGTGCAGTTGACACTCGCGCTATTTTGCGCGTCGCACTGTTTTGGGCAGTTGACACCCGCGCTATTTTGGGCGTCGCAGTGTTTTGTGCAGTTCACACTCGCGCTATTTTGCGCGTCGCACTGTTTTGTGCAGTTCACACTCGCGCTATTTTGCGCGTCGCGCTGTTTTGTGCAGTTCACACTCGCGCTATTTTGCGCGTCGCCCTGTTTTGTGCAGTTTATCACTCGAGCTATTTTGCGCGTCGCACTGTTTTGTGCAGTTGACACTCGCGCTATTTTGCGCGTCGCACTGTTTTGTGCAGTTCACACTCGCGCTATTTTGCGCGTCGCACTGTTTTGTGAAGTTCACACTCGCGCTATTTTGCGCGTCACAGTGTTTTGTGCAGTTCACACTGGCGCTATTTTGCGCGTCGCACTATTTTGTGCAGTTGACACTCGCGCTATTTTGCGCGTCGCACTGTTTTGGGCAGTTGACACCCGCGCTATTTTGGGCGTCGCAGTGTTTTGTGCAGTTCACACTCGCGCTATTTTGCGCGTCGCACTGTTTTGTGCAGTTCACACTCGCGCTATTTTGCGCGTCGCGCTGTTTTGTGCAGTTCACACTCGCGCTATTTTGCGCGTCGCACTGTTTTGTGCAGTTTATCACTCGAGCTATTTTGCGCGTCGCACTGTTTTGTGCAGTTGACAATCGCGCTATTTTGCGCGTCGCACTGTTTTGTGCAGTTTATCACTCGAGCTATTTTGCGCGTCGCACTGTTTTGTGCAGTTCACTCTCGCGCTATTTTGCGCGTCGCACTGTTTTGTGCAGTTCACAATCGCGCAATTTTGCGGGTCGCACTGTTTTGTGCCATTTATCACTTGCTATATTTTGCGCGTCGCACTATTTTATGCAGTTCAAACTCGCGCTATTTTGCGCGTCGCACTGTTTTGTGCAGTTCACACTCGCCCTATTTTGCGCGTCGCCCTGTTTTGTGCCGTTTATGACTCGCGCTATTTTGCGCGTCGCACTGTTTTGTGCAGTTGACACTCGCGCTATTTTGCGCGTCGCACTGTTTTGTGCAGTTGACACTCGCGCTATTTTGCGCGTCGCACTGTTTTGTGCAGTTCACACTCGCGCTATTTTGCGCGTCGCACTGTTTTGTGCAGTTCACACTCGCGCTATTTTGCGCGTCGCGCTGTTTTGTGCAGTTCACACTCGCGCTATTTTGCGCGTCGCAGTGTTTTGTGCAGTTCACACTGGCGCTATTTTGCGCGTCGCACTGTTTTGTGCAGTTCACACTGGCGCTATTTTGCGCGTCGCAGTGTTTTGTGCAGTTCACACTCGCGCTATTTTGCGCGTCGCACTGTTTTGTGCAGTTGACACTCGCGCTATTTTGCGCGTCGCACTGTTTTGTGCAGTTCACACTCGCGCTATTTTGCGCGTCGCACTGTTTTGTGCAGTTTATCACTCGCGCTATTTTGCGCGTCGCACTGTTTTGTGCAGTTCACACTCGCGCTATTTTGCGCGTCGCACTGTTTTGTGCAGTTTATCACTCGAGCTATTTTGCGCGTCGCACTGTTTTGTGCAGTTGACACTCGCGCTATTTTGCGCATCGCACTGTTTTGTGCAGTTGACACTCGCGCTATTTTGCGCGTCGCACTGTTTTGTGCAGTTCACACTCGCGCTATTTTGCGCGTCGCACTGTTTTGTGCAGTTCACACTCGCGCTATTTTGCGCGTCGCACTGTTTTGTGGAGTTCACACTCGCGCTATTTTGCGCGTCCCAGTGTTTTGTGCAGTTCACACTGGCGCTATTTTGCGCGTCGCACTGTTTTGTGCAGTTGACACTCGCGCTATTTTGCGCGTCGCACTGTTTTGTGCAGTTGACACTCGCGCTATTTTGCGCGTCGCACTGTTTTGTGCAGTTCACACTCGCGCTATTTTGCGCGTCGCACTGTTTTGTGCAGTTCACACTCGCCCTATTTTGCGCGTCGCCCTGTTTTGTGCAGTTGACACTCGCGCTATTTTGCACGTCGCGCTGTTTTGTGCAGTTTATCACTCGCGCTATTTTGCGCGTCGCCCTGTTTTGTGCAGTTGACACTCGCGCTATTTTGCGCGTCGCACTGTTTTGTGCAGTTCACACTCGCGCTATTTTGCGCGTCGCACTGTTTTGTGCTGTTCACACTCGCGCTATTTTGCGCGTCGCACTGTTTTGTGCAGTTGACACTCGCGCTATTTTGCGCGTCGCAGTGTTTTGTGCAGTTCACACTCGCGCTATTTTGCGCGTCGCACTGTTTTGTGCAGTTCACACTCGCGCTATTTTGCGCGTCGCGCTGTTTTGTGCAGTTCACACTCGCGCTATTTTGCGCGTCGCAGTGTTTTGTGCAGTTCACACTGGCGCTATTTTGCGCGTCGCACTGTTTTGTGCAGTTCACACTGGCGCTATTTTGCGCGTCGCAGTGTTTTGTGCAGTTCACACTCGCGCTATTTTGCGCGTCGCACTGTTTTGTGCAGTTGACACTCGCGCTATTTTGCGCGTCGCACTGTTTTGTGCAGTTCACACTCGCGCTATTTTGCGCGTCGCACTGTTTTGTGCAGTTTATCACTCGCGCTATTTTGCGCGTCGCACTGTTTTGTGCAGTTCACACTCGCGCTATTTTGCGCGTCGCACTGTTTTGTGCAGTTTATCACTCGAGCTATTTTGCGCGTCGCACTGTTTTGTGCAGTTGACACTCGCGCTATTTTGCGCATCGCACTGTTTTGTGCAGTTGACACTCGCGCTATTTTGCGCGTCGCACTGTTTTGTGCAGTTCACACTCGCGCTATTTTGTGCGTCGCACTGTTTTGTGCAGTTCACACTCGCGCTATTTTGCGCGTCGCACTGTTTTGTGGAGTTCACACTCGCGCTATTTTGCGCGTCCCAGTGTTTTGTGCAGTTCACACTGGCGCTATTTTGCGCGTCGCACTGTTTTGTGCAGTTGACACTCGCGCTATTTTGCGCGTCGCACTGTTTTGTGCAGTTCACACTCGCGCTATTTTGCGCGTCGCACTGTTTTGTGCAGTTCACACTCGCGCTATTTTGCGCGTCGCGCTGTTTTGTGCAGTTGACACTCGCGCTATTTTGCACGTCGCGCTGTTTTGTGCAGTTTATCACTCGCGCTATTTTGCGCGTCGCCCTGTTTTGTGCAGTTGACACTCGCGCTATTTTGCGCGTCGCACTGTTTTGTGCAGTTCACACTCGCGCTATTTTGCGCGTCGCACTGTTTTGTGCAGTTCACACTCGCGCTATTTTGCGCGTCGCACTGTTTTGTGCAGTTCACACTCGCGCTATTTTGCGCGTCGCACTGTTTTGTGCAGTTCACACTCGCGCTATTTTGCGCGTCGCACTGTTTTGTGCAGTTCACACTCGCGCCATTTTGCGCGTCGCACTGTTTTGTGCAGTTCACACTCGCGCCATTTTGCGCGTCGCACTGTTTTGTGCAGTTCACACTCGCGGTATTTTGCGCGTCGCACTGTTTTGTGCAGTTTATCACTCGCGCGATTTTGCGCGTCGCACTGTTTTGTGCAGTTCACACTCGCGCCATTTTGCGCGTCGCACTGTTTTGTGCAGTTCACACTCGCGCCATTTTGCGCGTCGCACAGTTTTGTGCAGTTCACACTCGCGGT
The DNA here is from genome assembly GCA_036172215.1 of Camellia granthamiana. Taxonomy (NCBI): domain Eukaryota; kingdom Viridiplantae; phylum Streptophyta; class Magnoliopsida; order Ericales; family Theaceae; genus Camellia; species Camellia granthamiana. The sequence goes on from JAXFYN010000434.1 coordinate 204,842, forward strand.
ATTTTGCGCGTCGCACTGTTTTGTGCAGTTCACACTCGCGCTATTTTGCGCGTCGCACTGTTTTGTGCAGTTCACACTCGCGCTATTTTACGCGTCGCACTGTTTTGTGCAGTTTATCACTCGCGCAATTTTGCGCGTCGCACTGTTTTGTGCAGTTGACACTCCCGCGATTTTGCGCGTCGCACTGTTTTGTGCAGTTCACACTCGCGCCATTTTGCGTGTCGCACTGTTTTGTGCAGTTCACACTCGCGCTATTTTGCGCGTCGCACTGTTTTGTGCAGTTTATCACTCGCGCTATTTTGCGCGTCGCACTGTTTTGTGCAGTTGACACTCCCGCTATTTTGCGCGTCGCACTGTTTTGTGCAGTTCACACTCGCGCCATTTTGCGCGTCGCACTGTTTTGTGCAGTTCACACTCGCGGTATTTTGCGCGTCGCACTGTTTTGTGCAGTTCACACTCGCGCTATTTTGCGCGTCGCACTGTTTTGTGCAGTTCACACTCGCGCTATTTTGCGCGTCGCACTGTTTTGTGCAGTTTATCACTCGCGCTATTTTGCGCGTCGCACTGTTTTGTGCAGTTGACACTCACGCTATTTTGCGCGTCGCACTGTTTTGTGCAGTTGACACTCGCGCGATTTTGCGCGTCGCACAGTTTTGTGCAGTTGACACTCGCGGTATTTTGCGCGTCGCAGTGTTTTGTGCAGTTCACACTCGCGCTATTTTGCGCGTCGCACTGTTTTGTGCAGTTCACACTCGCGCTATTTTGCGCGTCGCGCTGTTTTGTGCAGTTCACACTCGCGCTATTTTGCGCGTCGCCCTGTTTTGTGCAGTTTATCACTCGAGCTATTTTGCGCGTCGCACTGTTTTGTGCAGTTGACACTCGCGCTATTTTGCGCGTCGCAGTGTTTTGTGCAGTTCACACTCGCGCTATTTTGCGCGTCGCGCTGTTTTGTGCAGTTCACACTCGCGCTATTTTGCGCGTCGCCCTGTTTTGTGCAGTTTATCACTCGCGCTATTTTGTGCGTCGCCCTGTTTTGTGCAGTTGACACTCGAGCTATTTTGCGCGTCGCACTGTTTTGTGCAGTTCACACTCGCGCTATTTTGCGCGTCGCACTGTTTTGTGCAGTTCACACTCGCGCTATTTTGCGCGTCGCACTGTTTTGTGCAGTTCACACTCGCGCTATTTTGCGCGTCGCGCTGTTTTGTGCAGTTCACACTCACGCTATTTTGCGCGTCGCGCTGTTTTGTGCAGTTCACACTGGCGCTATTTTGCGCGTCGCAGTGGTTTGTGCAGTTCACACTGGCGCTATTTTGCGCGTCGCCCTGTTTTGTGCAGTTCACACTGGCGCTATTTTGCGCGTCGCACTGTTTTGTGCAGTTCACACTCGCGCTATTTTGCGCGTCGCACTGTTTTGTGCAGTTGACACTCGCGCTATTTTGCGCGTCGCACTGTTTTGTGCAGTTTATCACTCGCGTTATTTTGCGCGTCGCACTGTTTTGTGCAGTTGACACTCGAGCTATTTTGCGCGTCGCACTATTTTGTGCAGTTGACACTCGCGCTATTTTGCGCGTCGCACTGTTTTGTGCAGTTGACACTCGCGCTATTTTGCGCGTCGCAGTGTTTTGTGCAGTTCACACTCGCGCTATTTTGCGCGTCGCACTATTTTGTGCAGTTCAAACTCGCGCTATTTTGCGCGTCGCACTGTTTTGTGCAGTTCACACTCGGCCTATTTTGCGCGTCGCCCTGTTTTGTGCAGTTTATCACTCGCGCTATTTTGGGCGTCGCACTGTTTTGTGCAGTTGACACTCGCGCTATTTTCCGCGTCGCCCTGTTTTGTGCAGTTCACACTCGCGCTATTTTGCGCGTCGCACTGTTTTGTGCAGTTCACACTCGCGCTATTTTGCGCGTCGCAGTGTTTTGTGCAGTTCACACTGGCGCTATTTTGCGCGTCGCACTGTTTTGTGCAGTTCACACTCGCGCTATTTTGCGCGTCGCACTGTTTTGTGCAGTTCACACTCGCGCTATTTTGCGCGTCGCACTGTTTTGTGCAGTTTATCACTCCCGCTATTTTGCGCGTCGCACTGTTTTGTGCAGTTGACACTCGCGCTATTTTGCGCGTCGCACTGTTTTGTGCAGTTTATCACTCGAGCTATTTTGCGCGTCGCACTGTTTTGTGCAGTTGACAATCGCGCTATTTTGCGCGTCGCACTGTTTTGTGCAGTTTATCACTCGAGCTATTTTGCGCGTCGCACTGTTTTGTGCAGTTCACTCTCGCGCTATTTTGCGCGTCGCACTGTTTTGTGCAGTTCACAATCGCGCAATTTTGCGGGTCGCACTGTTTTGTGCCATTTATCACTTGCTATATTTTGCGCGTCGCACTATTTTATGCAGTTCAAACTCGCGCTATTTTGCGCGTCGCACTGTTTTGTGCAGTTCACACTCGCCCTATTTTGCGCGTCGCCCTGTTTTGTGCCGTTTATCACTCGCGCTATTTTGCGCGTCGCACTGTTTTGTGCAGTTGACACTCGCGCTATTTTGCGCGTCGCACTGTTTTGTGCAGTTGACACTCGCGCTATTTTGCGCGTCGCAGTGTTTTGTGCAGTTCACACTCGCGCTATTTTGCGCGTCGCACTGTTTTGTGCAGTTCACACTCGCGCTATTTTGCGCGTCGCGCTGTTTTGTGCAGTTCACACTCGCGCTATTTTGCGCGTCGCAGTGTTTTGTGCAGTTCACACTGGCGCTATTTTGCGCGTCGCACTGTTTTGTGCAGTTAACACTGGCGCTATTTTGCGCGTCGCACTGTTTTGTGCAGTTGACACTCGCGCTATTTTGCGCGTCGCAGTGTTTTGTGCAGTTCACACTCGCGCTATTTTGCGCGTCGCAGTGTTTTGTGCAGTTCACACTCGCGCTATTTTGCGCGTCGCACTGTTTTGTGCAGTTGACACTCGCGCTATTTTGCGCGTCGCACTGTTTTGTGCAGTTGACACTCGCGCTATTTTGCGCGTCGCACTGTTTTGTGCAGTTCACACTCGCGCTATTTTGCGCGTCGCACTGTTTTGTGCAGTTTATCACTCGCGCTATTTTGCGCGTCGCACTGTTTTGTGCAGTTCACACTCGCGCTATTTTGCGCGTCGCACTGTTTTGTGCAGTTTATCACTCGAGCTATTTTGCGCGTCGCACTGTTTTGTGCAGTTGACACTCGCGCTATTTTGCGCGTCGCACTTTTTGTGCAGTTGACACTCGCTCTATTTTGCGCGTCGCAGTGTTTTGTGCAGTTGACACTCGCGCTATTTTGCGCGTCGCAGTGTTTTGTGCAGTTCACACTCGCGCTATTTTGCGCGTCGCACTGTTTTGTGCAGTTCACACTCGCGCTATTTTGCGCGTCGCCCTGTTTTGTGCAGTTTATCACTCGAGCTATTTTGCGCGTCGCACGGTTTTGTGCAGTTGACACTCGCGCTATTTTGCGCGTCGCACTGTTTTGTGCAGTTCACACTCGCGCTATTTTGCGCGTCGCACTGTTTTGTGGAGTTCACACTCGCGCTATTTTGCGCGTCGCAGTGTTTTGTGCAGTTCACACTGGCGCTATTTTGCGCGTCGCACTGTTTTGTGCAGTTCACACTCGCGCTATTTTGCGCGTCGCACTGTTTTGTGCAGTTCACACTCGCGCTATTTTGCGCGTCGCACTGTTTTGTGCAGTTTATCACTCCCGCTATTTTGCGCGTCGCACTGTTTTGTGCAGTTGACACTCGCGCTATTTTACGCGTCGCACTGTTTTGTGCAGTTTATCACTCGAGCTATTTTGCGCGTCGCACTGTTTTGTGCAGTTGACACTCGCGCTATTTTGCGCGTCGCACTGTTTTGTGCAGTTTATCACTCGAGCTATTTTGCGCGTCGCACTGTTTTGTGCAGTTCACTCTCGCGCTATTTTGCGCGTCGCACTGTTTTGTGCAGTTCACAATCGCGCAATTTTGCGTGTCGCACTGTTTTGTGCCGTTTATCACTTGCTATATTTTGCGCGTCGCACTATTTTGTGCAGTTCAAACTCGCGCTATTTTGCGCGTCGCACTGTTTTGTGCAGTTCACACTCGCCCTATTTTGCGCGTCGCCCTGTTTTGTGCAGTTTATCACTCGCGCTATTTTGCGCGTCGCACTGTTTTGTGCAGTTGACACTCGCGCTATTTTGCGCGTCGCACTGTTTTGTGCAGTTGACACTCGCGCTATTTTGCGCGTCGCAGTGTTTTGTGCAGTTCAAACTCGCGCTATTTTGCGCGTCGCACTGTTTTGTGCAGTTCACACTCGCCCTATTTTGCGCGTCGCCCTATTTTGTGCAGTTTATCACTCGCGCTATTTTGCGCGTCGCACTGTTTTGTGCAGTTCACACTCGCGCCATTTTGCGCGTCGCACTGTTTTGTGCAGTTCACACTCGCGGTATTTTGCGCGTCGCACTGTTTTGTGCAGTTCACACTCGCGCTATTTTGCGCGTCGCACTGTTTTGTGCAGTTCACACTCGCGCTATTTTGCGCGTGGCACTGTTTTGTGCAGTTCACACTCGCGCTATTTTGCGCGTCGCACTGTTTTGTGCAGTTCACACTCGCGCTATTTTGCGCGTCGCACTGTTTTGTGCAGTTTATCACTCCCGCTATTTTGCGCGTCGCACTGTTTTGTGCAGTTGACACTCGCGCTATTTTGCGCGTCGCACTGTTTTGTGCAGTTTATCACTCGAGCTATTTTGCGCGTCGCACTGTTTTGTGCAGTTGACACTCGCGCTATTTTGCGCGTCGCACTATTTTGTGCAGTTGACACTCGCGCTATTTTGCGCGTCGCACTGTTTTGTGCAGTTGACACTCGCGCTATTTTGCGCGTCGCAGTGTTTTGTGCAGTTCACACTCGCGCTATTTTGCGCGTCGCGCTGTTTTGTGCAGTTCACACTCGCGCTATTTTGCGCGTCGCCCTGTTTTGTGCAGTTTATCACTCACGCTATTTTGTGCGTCGCCTTGTTTTGTGCAGTTGACACTCGAGCTATTTTGCGCGTCGCACTGTTTTGTGCAGTTTACACTCGCGCTATTTTGCGCGTCGCACTGTTTTGTGCAGTTCACACTCGCGCTATTTTGCGCGTCGCGCTGTTTTGTGCAGTTCACAATCGCGCTATTTTGCGCGTCGCGCTGTTTTGTGCAGTTCACACTGGCGCTATTTTGCGCGTCGCAGTGGTTTGTGCAGTTCACACTGGCGCTATTTTGCGCGTCGCCCTGTTTTGTGCAGTTCACACTGGCGCTATTTTGCGCGTCGCACTGTTTTGTGCAGTTCACACTCGCGCTATTTTGCGCGTCGCACTGTTTTGTGCAGTTGACACTCGCGCTATTTTGCGCGTCGCACTGTTTTGTGCAGTTTATCACTCGCGCTATTTTGCGCGTCGCACTGTTTTGTGCAGTTGACACTCGAGCTATTTTGCGCGTCGCACTATTTTGTGCAGTTGACACTCGCGCTATTTTGCGCGTCGCACTGTTTTGTGCAGTTGACACTCGCGCTATTTTGCGCGTCGCAGTGTTTTGTGCAGTTCACACTCGCGCTATTTTGCGCGTCGCACTATTTTGTGCAGTTCAAACTCGCGCTATTTTGCGCGTCGCACTGTTTTGTGCAGTTCACACTCGCCCTATTTTGCGCGTCGCCCTGTTTTGTGCAGTTTATCACTCGCGCTATTTTGGGCGTCGCACTGTTTTGTGCAGTTGACACTCGCGCTATTTTCCGCGTCGCCCTGTTTTGTGCAGTTCACACTCGCGCTATTTTGCGCGTCGCACTGTTTTGTGCAGTTCACACTCGCGCTATTTTGCGCGTCGCACTGTTTTGTGCAGTTCACACTGGCGCTATTTTGCGCGTCGCACTGTTTTGTGCAGTTCACACTCGCGCTATTTTGCGCGTCGCACTGTTTTGTGCGGTTCACACTCGCGCTATTTTGCGCGTCGCACTGTTTTGTGCAGTTTATCACTCGCGCTATTTTGCGCGTCGCACTGTTTTGTGCAGTTGACACTCGCGCTATTTTGCGCGTCGCACTGTTTTGTGCAGTTTATCACTCGAGCTATTTTGCGCGTCGCACTGTTTTGTGCAGTTGACAATCGCGCTATTTTGCGCGTCGCACTGTTTTGTGCAGTTTATCACTCGAGCTATTTTGCGCGTCGCACTGTTTTGTGCAGTTCACTCTCGCGCAATTTTGCGCGTCGCACTGTTTTGTGCAGTTCACAATCGCGCAATTTTGCGTGTCGCACTGTTTTGTGCCGTTTATCACTTGCTATATTTTGCGCGTCGCACTATTTTGTGCAGTTCAAACTCGCGCTATTTTGCGCGTCGCACTGTTTTGTGCAGTTCACACTCGCCCTATTTTGCGCGTCGCCCTGTTTTGTGCAGTTTATCACTCGCGCTATTTTGCGCGTCGCACTGTTTTGTGCAGTTGACACTCGCGCTATTTTGCGCGTCGCACTGTTTTGTGCAGTTGACACTCGCGCTATTTTGCGCGTCGCAGTGTTTTGTGCAGTTCACACTCGCGCTATTTTGCGCGTCGCACTGTTTTGTGCAGTTCACACTCGCGCTATTTTGCGCGTCGCGCTGTTTTGTGCAGTTCACACTCGCGCTATTTTGCGCGTCGCAGTGTTTTGTGCAGTTCACACTCGCGCTATTTTGCGCGTCGCGCTGTTTTGTGCAGTTCACACTCGCGCTATTTTGCGCGTCGCAGTGTTTTGTGCAGTTCACACTCGCGCTATTTTGCGCGTCGCACTGTTTTGTGCAGTTCACACTGGCGCTATTTTGCGCGTCGCAGTGTTTTGTGCAGTTCACATTCGCGCTATTTTGCGCGTCGCACTGTTTTGTGCAGTTGACACTCGCGCTATTTTGCGCGTCGCACTGTTTTGTGCAGTTGACACTCGCGCTATTTTGCGCGTCGCACTGTTTTGTGCAGTTCACACTCGCGCTATTTTGCGCGTCGCACTGTTTTGTGCAGTTTATCACTCGCGCTATTTTGCGCGTCGCACTGTTTTGTGCAGTTCACACTCGCGCTATTTTGCGCGTCGCACTGTTTTGTGCAGTTTATCACTCGAGCTATTTTGCGCGTCGCACTGTTTTGTGCAGTTGACACTCGCGCTATTTTGCGCGTCGCACTTTTTGTGCAGTTGACACTCGCTCTATTTTGCGCGTCGCAGTGTTTTGTGCAGTTGACACTCGCGCTATTTTGCGCGTCGCAGTGTTTTGTGCAGTTCACACTCGCGCTATTTTGCGCGTCGCACTGTTTTGTGCAGTTTACACTCGCGCTATTTTGCGCGTCGCCCTGTTTTGTGCAGTTTATCACTCGAGCTATTTTGCGCGTCGCACAGTTTTGTGCAGTTGACACTCGCGCTATTTTGCGCGTCGCACTGTTTTGTGCAGTTGACACTCGCGCTATTTTGCGCGTCGCAGTGTTTTGTGCAGTTCACACTCGCGCTATTTTGCGCGTCGCACTATTTTGTGCAGTTCAAACTCGCGCTATTTTGCGCGTCGCACTGTTTTGTGCAGTTCACACTCGCCCTATTTTGCGCGTCGCCCTGTTTTGTGCAGTTTATCACTCGCGCTATTTTGGGCGTCGCACTGTTTTGTGCAGTTGACACTCGCGCTATTTTCCGCGTCGCCCTGTTTTGTGCAGTTCACACTCGCGCTATTTTGCGCGTCGCACTGTTTTGTGCAGTTCACACTCGCGCTATTTTGCGCGTCGCAGTGTTTTGTGCAGTTCACACTGGCGCTATTTTGCGCGTCGCACTGTTTTGTGCAGTTCACACTCGCGCTATTTTGCGCGTCGCACTGTTTTGTGCAGTTCACACTCGCGCTATTTTGCGCGTCGCACTGTTTTGTGCAGTTTATCACTCCCGCTATTTTGCGCGTCGCACTGTTTTGTGCAGTTGACACTCGCGCTATTTTGCGCGTCGCACTGTTTTGTGCAGTTTATCACTCGAGCTATTTTGCGCGTCGCACTGTTTTGTGCAGTTGACAATCGCGCTATTTTGCGCGTCGCACTGTTTTGTGCAGTTTATCACTCGAGCTATTTTGCGCGTCGCACTGTTTTGTGCAGTTCACTCTCGCGCAATTTTGCGCGTCGCACTGTTTTGTGCAGTTCACAATCGCGCAATTTTGCGTGTCGCACTGTTTTGTGCCGTTTATCACTTGCTATATTTTGCGCGTCGCACTATTTTGTGCAGTTCAAACTCGCGCTATTTTGCGCGTCGCACTGTTTTGTGCAGTTCACACTCGCCCTATTTTGCGCGTCGCCCTGTTTTGTGCAGTTTATCACTCGCGCTATTTTGCGCGTCGCACTGTTTTGTGCAGTTGACACTCGCGCTATTTTGCGCGTCGCACTGTTTTGTGCAGTTGACACTCGCGCTATTTTCCGCGTCGCAGTGTTTTGTGCAGTTCACACTCGCGCTATTTTGCGCGTCGCACTGTTTTGTGCAGTTCACTCTCGCGCTATTTTGCGCGTCGCGCTGTTTTGTGCAGTTCACACTCGCGCTATTTTGCGCGTCGCAGTGTTTTGTGCAGTTCACACTCGCGCTATTTTGCGCGTCGCGCTGTTTTGTGCAGTTCACACTCGCGCTATTTTGCGCGTCGCAGTGTTTTGTGCAGTTCACACTCGCGCTATTTTGCGCGTCGCGCTGTTTTGTGCAGTTCACACTCGCGCTATTTTGCGCGTCGCAGTGTTTTGTGCAGTTCACACTCGCGCTATTTTGCGCGTCGCACTGTTTTGTGCAGTTCACACTGGCGCTATTTTGCGCGTCGCAGTGTTTTGTGCAGTTCACACTCGCGCTATTTTGCGCGTCGCACTGTTTTGTGCAGTTGACACTCGCGCTATTTTGCGCGTCGCACTGTTTTGTGCAGTTGACACTCGCGCTATTTTGCGCGTCGCACTGTTTTGTGCAGTTCACACTCGCGCTATTTTGCGCGTCGCACTGTTTTGTGCAGTTTATCACTCGCGCTATTTTGCGCGTCGCACTGTTTTGTGCAGTTCACACTCGCGCTATTTTGCGCGTCGCACTGTTTTGTGCAGTTTATCACTCGAGCTATTTTGCGCGTCGCACTGTTTTGTGCAGTTGACACTCGCGCTATTTTGCGCGTCGCACTTTTTGTGCAGTTGACACTCGCTCTATTTTGCGCGTCGCAGTGTTTTGTGCAGTTGACACTCGCGCTATTTTGCGCGTCGCAGTGTTTTGTGCAGTTCACACTCGCGCTATTTTGCGCGTCGCACTGTTTTGTGCAGTTCACACTCGCGCTATTTTGCGCGTCGCCCTGTTTTGTGCAGTTTATCACTCGAGCTATTTTGCGCGTCGCACAGTTTTGTGCAGTTGACACTCGCGCTATTTTGCGCGTCGCACTGTTTTGTGCAGTTCACACTCGCGCTATTTTGCGCGTCGCACTGTTTTGTGAGTTCACACTCGCGCTATTTTGCGCGTCGCAGTGTTTTGTGCAGTTCACACTGGCGCTATTTTGCGCGTCGCACTGTTTTGTGCAGTTCACACTCGCGCTATTTTGCGCGTCGCACTGTTTTGTGCAGTTCACACTCGCGCTATTTTGCGCGTCGCACTGTTTTGTGCAGTTTATCACTCCCGCTATTTTGCGCGTCGCACTGTTTTGTGCAGTTGACACTCGCGCTATTTTACGCGTCGCACTGTTTTGTGCAGTTTATCACTCGAGCTATTTTGCGCGTCGCACTGTTTTGTGCAGTTGACACTCGCGCTATTTTGCGCGTCGCACTGTTTTGTGCAGTTGACACTCGCGCTATTTTGCGCGTCGCAGTGTTTTGTGCAGTTCAAACTCGCGCTATTTTGCGCGTCGCACTGTTTTGTGCAGTTCACACTCGCCCTATTTTGCGCGTCGCCCTGTTTTGTGCAGTTTATCACTCGCGCTATTTTGCGCGTCGCACTGTTTTGTGCAGTTCACACTCGCGCCATTTTGCGCGTCGCACTGTTTTGTGCAGTTCACACTCGCGGTATTTTGCGCGTCGCACTGTTTTGTGCAGTTCACACTCGCGCTATTTTGCGCGTCGCACTGTTTTGTGCAGTTCACACTCGCGCTATTTTGCGCGTCGCACTGTTTTGTGCAGTTTATCACTCGCGCTATTTTGCGCGTCGCACTGTTTTGTGCAGTTGACACTCCCGCTATTTTGCGCGTCGCACTGTTTTGTGCAGTTCACACTCGCGATTTTGCGCGTCGCACTGTTTTGTGCAGTTCACACTCGCGGTATTTTGCGCGTCGCAGTGTTTTGTGCAGTTCACACTCGCGCTATTTTGCGCGTCGCCCTGTTTTGTGCAGTTCACACTCGCGCTATTTTGCGCGTCGCGCTGTTTTGTGCAGTTCACACTCGCGCCATTTTGCGCGTCGCCCTGTTTTGTGCAGTTCACACTCGCGGTATTTTGCGCGTCGCACTGTTTTGTGCAGTTCACACTCGCGCTATTTTGCGCGTCGCACTGTTTTGTGCAGTTCACACTCGCGCTATTTTGCGCGTCGCACTGTTTTGTGCAGTTTATCACTCGCGCTATTTTGCGCGTCGCACTGTTTTGTGCAGTTGACACTCCCGCTATTTTGCGCGTCGCACTGTTTTGTGCAGTTCACACTCGCGCGATTTTGCGCGTCGCACTGTTTTGTGCAGTTCACACTCGCGGTATTTTGCGCGTCGCAGTGTTTTGTGCAGTTCACACTCGCGCTATTTTGCGCGTCGCACTGTTTTGTGCAGTTCACACTCGCGCTATTTTGCGCGTCGCGCTGTTTTGTGCAGTTTACACTCGCGCTATTTTGCGCGTCGCGCTGTTTTGTGCAGTTCACACTGGCGCTATTTTGCGCGTCGCAGTGGTTTGTGCAGTTCACACTGGCGCTATTTTGCGCGTCGCCCTGTTTTGTGCAGTTCACACTGGCGCTATTTTGCGCGTCGCACTGTTTTGTGCAGTTGACACTCGCGCTATTTTGCGCGTCGCACTGTTTTGTGCAGTTTATCACTCGCGCTATTTTGCGCGTGGCACTGTTTTGTGCAGTTGACACTCGAGCTATTTTGCGCGTCGCACTGTTTTGTGCAGTTCACACTCGCGCTATTTTGCGCGTCGCACTGTTTTGTGCAGTTCACACTCGCGCTATTTTGCGCGTCGCACTGATTTTGTGCAGTTTATCACTCGCGCTATTTTGCGCGTCGCACTGTTTTGTGCAGTTGACACTCCCGCTATTTTGCGCGTCGCACTGTTTTGTGCAGTTCACACTCGCGCGATTTTGCGCGTCGCACTGTTTTGTGCAGTTCACACTCGCGGTATTTTGCGCGTCGCAGTGTTTTGTGCAGTTCACACTCGCGCTATTTTGCGCGTCGCACTGTTTTGTGCAGTTCACACTCGCGCTATTTTGCGCGTCGCGCTGTTTTGTGCAGTTCACACTCGCGCTATTTTGCGCGTCGCCCTGTTTTGTGCAGTTTATCACTCGAGCTATTTTGCGCGTCGCACTGTTTTGTGCAGTTGACACTCGCGCTATTTTGCGCGTCGCAGTGTTTTGTGCAGTTCACACTCGCGCTATTTTGCGCGTCGCGCTGTTTTGTGCAGTTCACACTCGCGCTATTTTGCGCGTCGCCCTGTTTTGTGCAGTTTATCACTCGCGCTATTTTGTGCGTCGCCCTGTTTTGTGCAGTTGACACTCGAGCTATTTTGCGCGTCGCACTGTTTTGTGCAGTTTACACTCGCGCTATTTTGCGCGTCGCACTGTTTTGTGCAGTTCACACTCGCGCTATTTTGCGCGTCGCACTGTTTTGTGCAGTTCACACTCGCGCTATTTTGCGCGTCGCGCTGTTTTGTGCAGTTTACACTCGCGCTATTTTGCGCGTCGCGCTGTTTTGTGCAGTTCACACTGGCGCTATTTTGCGCGTCGCAGTGGTTTGTGCAGTTCACACTGGCGCTATTTTGCGCATCGCCCTGTTTTGTGCAGTTCACACTGGCGCTATTTTGCGCGTCGCACTGTTTTGTGCAGTTCACACTCGCGCTATTTTGCGCGTCGCACTGTTTTGTGCAGTTGACACTCGCGCTATTTTGCGCGTCGCACTGTTTTGTGCAGTTTATCACTCGCGCTATTTTGCGCGTCGCACTGTTTTGTGCAGTTGACACTCGAGCTATTTTGCGCGTCGCACTATTTTGTGCAGTTGACACTCGCGCTATTTTGCGCGTCGCACTGTTTTGTGCAGTTGACACTCGCGCTATTTTACGCGTCGCACTGTTTTGTGCAGTTTATCACTCGAGCTATTTTGCGCGTCGCACTGTTTTGTGCAGTTGACACTCGCGCTATTTTGCGCGTCGCACTGTTTTGTGCAGTTGACACTCGCGCTATTTTGCGCGTCGCAGTGTTTTGTGCAGTTCAAACTCGCGCTATTTTGCGCGTCGCACTGTTTTGTGCAGTTCACACTCGCCCTATTTTGCGCGTCGCCCTGTTTTGTGCAGTTTATCACTCGCGCTATTTTGCGCGTCGCACTATTTTGTGCAGTTCACACTCGCGCCATTTTGCGCGTCGCACTGTTTTGTGCAGTTCACACTCGCGGTATTTTGCGCGTCGCACTGTTTTGTGCAGTTCACACTCGCGCTATTTTGCGCGTCGCACTGTTTTGTGCAGTTCACACTCGCGCTATTTTGCGCGTCGCACTGTTTTGTGCAGTTTATCACTCGCGCTATTTTGCGCGTCGCACTGTTTTGTGCAGTTGACACTCCCGCTATTTTGCGCGTCGCACTGTTTTGTGCAGTTCACACTCGCGCGATTTTGCGCGTCGCACTGTTTTGTGCAGTTCACACTCGCGATATTTTGCGCGTCGCAGTGTTTTGTGCAGTTCACACTCGCGCTATTTTGCGCGTCGCCCTGTTTTGTGCAGTTCACACTCGCGCTATTTTGCGCGTCGCGCTGTTTTGTGCAGTTCACACTCGCGCCATTTTGCGCGTCGCCCTGTTTTGTGCAGTTCACACTCGCGGTATTTTGCGCGTCGCACTGTTTTGTGCAGTTCACACTCGCGCTATTTTGCGCGTCGCACTGTTTTGTGCAGTTCACACTCGCGCTATTTTGCGCGTCGCACTGTTTTGTGCAGTTTATCACTCGCGCTATTTTGCGCGTCGCACTGTTTTGTGCAGTTGACACTCCCGCTATTTTGCGCGTCGCACTGTTTTGTGCAGTTCACACTCGCGCGATTTTGCGCGTCGCACTGTTTTGTGCAGTTCACACTCGCGGTATTTTGCGCGTCGCAGTGTTTTGTGCAGTTCACACTCGCGCTATTTTGCGCGTCGCACTGTTTTGTGCAGTTCACACTCGCGCTATTTTGCGCGTCGCGCTGTTTTGTGCAGTTTACACTCGCGCTATTTTGCGCGTCGCGCTGTTTTGTGCAGTTCACACTGGCGCTATTTTGCGCGTCGCAGTGGTTTGTGCAGTTCACACTGGCGCTATTTTGCGCGTCGCCCCTGTTTTGTGCAGTTCACACTGGCGCTATTTTGCGCGTCGCACTGTTTTGTGCAGTTGACACTCGCGCTATTTTGCGCGTCGCACTGTTTTGTGCAGTTTATCACTCGCGCTATTTTGCGCGTTGCACTGTTTTGTGCAGTTGACACTCGAGCTATTTTGCGCGTCGCACTGTTTTGTGCAGTTCACACTCGCGCTATTTTGCGCGTCGCACTGTTTTGTGCAGTTCACACTCGCGCTATTTTGCGCGTCGCACTGTTTTGTGCAGTTTATCACTCGCGCTATTTTGCGCGTCGCACTGTTTTGTGCAGTTGACACTCCCGCTATTTTGCGCGTCGCACTGTTTTGTGCAGTTCACACTCGCGCGATTTTGCGCGTCGCACTGTTTTGTGCAGTTCACACTCGCGGTATTTTGCGCGTCGCAGTGTTTTGTGCAGTTCACACTCGCGCTATTTTGCGCGTCGCACTGTTTTGTGCAGTTCACACTCGCGCTATTTTGCGCGTCGCGCTGTTTTGTGCAGTTCACACTCGCGCTATTTTGCGCGTCGCCCTGTTTTGTGCAGTTTATCACTCGAGCTATTTTGCGCGTCGCACTGTTTTGTGCAGTTGACACTCGCGCTATTTTGCGCGTCGCAGTGTTTTGTGCAGTTCACACTCGCTCTATTTTGCGCGTCGCGCTGTTTTGTGCAGTTCACACTCGCGCTATTTTGCGCGTCGCCCTGTTTTGTGCAGTTTATCACTCGCGCTATTTTGTGCGTCGCCCTGTTTTGTGCAGTTGACACTCGAGCTATTTTGCGCGTCGCACTGTTTTGTGCAGTTTACACTCGCGCTATTTTGCGCGTCGCACTGTTTTGTGCAGTTCACACTCGCGCTATTTTGCGCGTCGCACTGTTTTGTGCAGTTCACACTCGCGCTATTTTGCGCGTCGCGCTGTTTTGTGCAGTTTACACTCGCGCTATTTTGCGCGTCGCGCTGTTTTGTGCAGTTCACACTGGCGCTATTTTGCGCGTCGCAGTGGTTTGTGCAGTTCACACTGGCGCTATTTTGCGCATCGCCCTGTTTTGTGCAGTTCACACTGGCGCTATTTTGCGCGTCGCACTGTTTTGTGCAGTTCACACTCGCGCTATTTTGCGCGTCGCACTGTTTTGTGCAGTTGACACTCGCGCTATTTTGCGCGTCGCACTGTTTTGTGCAGTTTATCACTCGCGCTATTTTGCGCGTCGCACTGTTTTGTGCAGTTGACACTCGAGCTATTTTGCGCGTCGCACTCTTTTGTGCAGTTGACACTCGCGCTATTTTGCGCGTCGCACTGTTTTGTGCAGTTGACACTCGCGCTATTTTGCGCGTCGCAGTGTTTTGTGCAGTTCACACTCGCGCTATTTTGCGCGTCGCACTATTTTGTGCAGTTCAAACTCGCGCTATTTTGCGCGTCGCACTGTTTTGTGCAGTTCACACTCGCCCTATTTTGCGCGTCGCCCTGTTTTGTGCAGTTTATCACTCGCGCTATTTTGGGCGTCGCACTGTTTTGTGCAGTTGACACTCGCGTTATTTTCCGCGTCGCCCTGTTTTGTGCAGTTCACACTCGCGCTATTTTGCGCGTCGCACTGTTTTGTGCAGTTCACACTCGCGCTATTTTGCGCGTCGCAGTGTTTTCTGCAGTTCACACTGGCGCTATTTTGCGCGTCGCACTGTTTTGTGCAGTTCACACTCGCGCTATTTTGCGCGTCGCACTGTTTTGTGCAGTTCACACTCGCGCTATTTTGCTCGTCGCACTGTTTTGTGCAGTTTATCACTCCCGCTATTTTGCGCGTCGCACTGTTTTGTGCAGTTGACACTCGCGCTATTTTGCGCGTCGCACTGTTTTGTGCAGTTTATCACTCGAGCTATTTTGCGCGTCGCACTGTTTTGTGCAGTTGACAATCGCGCTATTTTGCGCGTCGCACTGTTTTGTGCAGTTTATCACTCGAGCTATTTTGCGCGTCGCACTGTTTTGTGCAGTTCACTCTCGCGCTATTTTGCGCGTCGCACTGTTTTGTGCAGTTCACAATCGCGCAATTTTGCGTGTCGCACTGTTTTGTGCCGTTTATCACTTGCTATATTTTGCGCGTCGCACTATTTTGTGCAGTTCAAACTCGCGCTATTTTGCGCGTCGCACTGTTTTGTGCAGTTCACACTCGTCCTATTTTGCGCGTCGCCCTGTTTTGTGCAGTTTATCACTCGCGCTATTTTGTGCGTCGCCCTGTTTTGTGCAGTTGACACTCGAGCTATTTTGCGCGTCGCACTGTTTTGTGCAGTTTACACTCGCGCTATTTTGCGCGTCGCACTGTTTTGTGCAGTTCACACTCGCGCTATTTTGCGCGTCGCACTGTTTTGTGCAGTTCACACTCGCGCTATTTTGCGCGTCGCGCTGTTTTGTGCAGTTTACACTCGCGCTATTTTGCGCGTCGCGCTGTTTTGTGCAGTTCACAATGGCGCTATTTTGCGCGTCGCAGTGGTTTGTGCAGTTCACACTGGCGCTATTTTGCGCGTCGCCCTGTTTTGTGCAGTTCACACTGGCGCTATTTTGCGCGTCGCACTGTTTTGTGCAGTTCACACTCGCGCTATTTTGCGCGTCGCACTGTTTTGTGCAGTTGACACTCGCGCTATTTTGCGCGTCGCACTGTTTTGTGCAGTTTATCACTCGCGCTATTTTGCGCGTCGCACTGTTTTGTGCAGTTCACACTCGCGCGATTTTGCGCGTCGCACTGTTTTGTGCAGTTCACACTCGCGGTATTTTGCGCGTCGCACTGTTTTGTGCAGTTCACACTCGCGCTATTTTGCGCGTCGCACTGTTTTGTGCAGTTCACACTCGCGCTATTTTGCGCGTCGCACTGTTTTGTGCAGTTCACACTCGCGCTATTTTGCGCGTCGCACTGTTTTGTGCAGTTCACACTCGCGCTATTTTGCGCGTCGCGCTGTTTTGTGCAGTTTACACTCGCGCTATTTTGCGCGTCGCGCTGTTTTGTGCAGTTCACAATGGCGCTATTTTGCGCGTCGCAGTGGTTTGTGCAGTTCACACTGGCGCTATTTTGCGCGTCGCCCTGTTTTGTGCAGTTCACACTGGCGCTATTTTGCGCGTCGCACTGTTTTGTGCAGTTCACACTCGCGCTATTTTGCGCGTCGCACTGTTTTGTGCAGTTGACACTCGCGCTATTTTGCGCGTCGCACTGTTTTGTGCAGTTTATCACTCGCGCTATTTTGCGCGTCGCACTGTTTTGTGCAGTTCACACTCGCGCCATTTTGCGCGTCGCACTGTTTTGTGCAGTTCACACTCGCGGTATTTTGCGCGTCGCACTGTTTTGTGCAGTTCACACTCGCGCTATTTTGCGCGTCGCACTGTTTTGTGCAGTTCACACTCGCGCTATTTTGCGCGTCGCACTGTTTTGTGCAGTTTATCACTCGCGCTATTTTGCGCGTCGCACTGTTTTGTGCAGTTGACACTCCCGCTATTTTGCGCGTCGCACTGTTTTGTGCAGTTCACACTCGCGCGATTTTGCGCGTCGCACTGTTTTGTGCAGTTCACACTCGCGGTATTTTGCGCGTCGCAGTGTTTTGTGCAGTTCACACTCGCGCTATTTTGCGCGTCGCACTGTTTTGTGCAGTTCACACTCGCGCTATTTTGCGCGTCGCGCTGTTTTGTGCAGTTTACACTCGCGCTATTTTGCGCGTCGCGCTGTTTTGTGCAGTTCACACTGGCGCTATTTTGCGCGTCGCAGTGGTTTGTGCAGTTCACACTGGCGCTATTTTGCGCGTCGCCCTGTTTTGTGCAGTTCACACTGGCGCTATTTTGCGCGTCGCACTGTTTTGTGCAGTTCACACTCGCGCTATTTTGCGCGTCGCACTGTTTTGTGCAGTTGACACTCGAGCTATTTTGCGCGTCGCACTGTTTTGTGCAGTTGACACTCGCGCTATTTTGCGCGTCGCAGTGTTTTGTGCAGTTCACACTCGCGCTATTTTGCGCGTCGCGCTGTTTTGTGCAGTTCACACTCGCGCTATTTTGCGCGTCGCCCTGTTTTGTGCAGTTTATCACTCGCGCTATTTTGTGCGTCGCCCTGTTTTGTGCAGTTGACACTCGAGCTATTTTGCGCGTCGCACTGTTTTGTGCAGTTTACACTCGCGCTATTTTGCGCGTCGCACTGTTTTGTGCAGTTCACACTCGCGCTATTTTGCGCGTCGCACTGTTTTGTGCAGTTCACACTCGCGCTATTTTGCGCGTCGCGCTGTTTTGTGCAGTTTACACTCGCGCTATTTTGCGCGTCGCGCTGTTTTGTGCAGTTCACACTGGCGCTATTTTGCTCGTCGCAGTGGTTTGTGCAGTTCACACTGGCGCTATTTTGCGCGTCGCCCTGTTTTGTGCAGTTCACACTGGCGCTATTTTGCGCGTCGCACTGTTTTGTGCAGTTCACACTCGCGCTATTTTGCGCGTCGCACTGTTTTGTGCAGTTGACACTCGCGCTATTTTGCGCGTCGCACTGTTTTGTGCAGTTTATCACTCGCGCTATTTTGCGCGTCGCACTGTTTTGTGCAGTTGACACTCGAGCTATTTTGCGCGTCGCACTATTTTGTGCAGTTGACACTCGCGCTATTTTGCGCGTCGCACTGTTTTGTGCAGTTGACACTCGCGCTATTTTGCGCGTCGCAGTGTTTTGTGCAGTTCACACTCGCGCTATTTTGCGCGTCGCACTATTTTGTGCAGTTCAAACTCGCGCTATTTTGCGCGTCGCACTGTTTTGTGCAGTTCACACTCGCCCTATTTTGCGCGTCGCCCTGTTTTGTGCAGTTTATCACTCGCGCTATTTTGGGCGTCGCACTGTTTTGTGCAGTTGACACTCGCGTTATTTTCCGCGTCGCCCTGTTTTGTGCTGTTCACACTCGCGCTATTTTGCGCGTCGCACTGTTTTGTGCAGTTCACACTCGCGCTATTTTGCGCGTCGCAGTGTTTTCTGCAGTTCACACTGGCGCTATTTTGCGCGTCGCACTGTTTTGTGCAGTTCACACTCGCGCTATTTTGCGCGTCGCACTGTTTTGTGCAGTTCACACTCGCGCTATTTTGCTCGTCGCACTGTTTTGTGCAGTTTATCACTCCCGCTATTTTGCGCGTCGCACTGTTTTGTGCAGTTGACACTCGCGCTATTTTGCGCGTCGCACTGTTTTGTGCAGTTTATCACTCGAGCTATTTTGCGCGTCGCACTGTTTTGTGCAGTTGACAATCGCGCTATTTTGCGCGTCGCACTGTTTTGTGCAGTTTATCACTCGAGCTATTTTGCGCGTCGCACTGTTTTGTGCAGTTCACTCTCGCGCTATTTTGCGCGTCGCACTGTTTTGTGCAGTTCACAATCGCGCAATTTTGCGTGTCGCACTGTTTTGTGCCGTTTATCACTTGCTATATTTTGCGCGTCGCACTATTTTGTGCAGTTCAAACTCGCGCTATTTTGCGCGTCGCACTGTTTTGTGCAGTTCACACTCGTCCTATTTTGCGCGTCGCCATGTTTTGTGCAGTTTATCACTCGCGCTATTTTGTGCGTCGCCCTGTTTTGTGCAGTTGACACTCGAGCTATTTTGCGCGTCGCACTGTTTTGTGCAGTTGACACTCGCGCTATTTTGCGCGTCGCACTGTTTTGTGCAGTTCACACTCGCGCTATTTTGCGCGTCGCACTGTTTTGTGCAGTTCACACTCGCGCTATTTTGCGCGTCGCGCTGTTTTGTGCAGTTTACACTCGCGCTATTTTGCGCGTCGCGCTGTTTTGTGCAGTTCACACTGGCGCTATTTTGCGCGTCGCAGTGGTTTGTGCAGTTCACACTGGCGCTATTTTGCGCGTCGCCCTGTTTTGTGCAGTTCACACTGGCGCTATTTTGCGCGTCGCACTGTTTTGTGCAGTTGACACTCGCGCTATTTTGCGCATCGCACTGTTTTGTGCAGTTTATCACTCGCGCTATTTTGCGCGTCGCACTGTTTTGTGCAGTTCACACTCGCGCCATTTTGCGCGTCGCACTGTTTTGTGCAGTTCACACTCGCGGTATTTTGCGCGTCGCACTGTTTTGTGGAGTTCACACTCGCGCTATTTTGCGCGTCGCACTGTTTTGTGCAGTTCACACTCGCGCTATTTTGCGCGTCGCACTGTTTTGTGCAGTTTATCACTCGCGCTATTTTGCGCGTCGCACTGTTTTGTGCAGTTGACACTCCCGCTATTTTGCGCGTCGCACTGTTTTGTGCAGTTCACACTCGCGCGATTTTGCGCGTCGCACTGTTTTGTGCAGTTCACACTCGCGGTATTTTGCGCGTCGCAGTGTTTTGTGCAGTTCACACTCGCGCTATTTTGCGCGTCGCACTGTTTTGTGCAGTTCACACTCGCGCTATTTTGCGCGTCGCGCTGTTTTGTGCAGTTTACACTCGCGCTATTTTGTGCGTCGCGCTGTTTTGTGCAGTTCACACTGGCGCTATTTTGCGCGTCGCAGTGGTTTGTGCAGTTCACACTGGCGCTATTTTGCGCGTCGCACTGTTTTGTGCAGTTCACACTCGCGCTATTTTGCGCGTCGCACTGTTTTGTGCAGTTCACACTCGCGCTATTTTGCGCGTCGCACTGTTTTGTGCAGTTTATCACTCGCGCTATTTTGCGCGTCGCACTGTTTTGTGCAGTTGACACTCGAGCTATTTTGCGCGTCGCACTGTTTTGTGCAGTTCACACTCGCGCTATTTTGCGCGTCGCACTGTTTTGTGCAGTTCACACTCGCGCTATTTTGCGCGTCGCACTGTTTTGTGCAGTTTATCACTCGCGCTATTTTGCGCGTCGCACTGTTTTGTGCAGTTGACACTCCCGCTATTTTGCGCGTCGCACTGTTTTGTGCAGTTCACACTCGCGCGATTTTGCGCGTCGCACTGTTTTGTGCAGTTCACACTCGCGGTATTTTGCGCGTCGCAGTGTTTTGTGCAGTTCACACTCGCGCTATTTTGCGCGTCGCACTGTTTTGTGCAGTTCACACTCGCGCTATTTTGCGCGTCGCGCTGTTTTGTGCAGTTCACACTCGCGCTATTTTGCGCGTCGCGCTGTTTTGTGCAGTTTATCACTCGAGCTATTTTGCGCGTCGCACTGTTTTGTGCAGTTGACACTCGCGCTATTTTGCGCGTCGCACTGTTTTGTGCAGTTTATCACTCGAGCTATTTTGCGCGTCGCACTGTTTTGTGCAGTTGACACTCCCGCTATTTTGCGCGTCGCACTGTTTTGTGCAGTTCACACTCGCGCGATTTTGCGCGTCGCACTGTTTTGTGCAGTTCACACTCGCGGTATTTTGCGCGTCGCAGTGTTTTGTGCAGTTCACACTCGCGCCATTTTGCGCGTCGCAGTGTTTTGTGCAGTTCACACTCGCGCTATTTTGCGCGTCGCGCTGTTTTGTGCAGTTCACACTCGCGCTATTTTGCGCGTCGCCCTGTTTTGTGCAGTTTATCACTCGCGCTATTTTGTGCGTCGCCCTGTTTTGTGCAGTTGACACTCGAGCTATTTTGCGCGTCGCACTGTTTTGTGCAGTTTACACTCGCGCTATTTTGCGCGTCGCACTGTTTTGTGCAGTTCACACTCGCGCTATTTTGCGCGTCGCACTGTTTTGTGCAGTTCACACTCGCGCTATTTTCCGCGTCGCGCTGTTTTGTGCAGTTCACACTGGCGCTATTTTGCGCGTCGCAGTGGTTTGTGCAGTTCACACTGGCGCTATTTTGCGCGTCGCCCTGTTTTGTGCAGTTCACACTGGCGCTATTTTGCGCGTCGCACTGTTTTGTGCAGTTCACACTCGCGCTATTTTGCGCGTCGCACTGTTTTGTGCAGTTTATCACTCGAGCTATTTTGCGCGTCGCACTGTTTTGTGCAGTTGACAATCGCGCTATTTTGCGCGTCGCACTGTTTTGTGCAGTTTATCACTCGAGCTATTTTGCGCGTCGCACTGTTTTGTGCAGTTCACTCTCGCGCTATTTTGCGCGTCGCACTGTTTTGTGCAGTTCACAATCGCGCAATTTTGCGTGTCGCACTGTTTTGTGCCGTTTATCACTTGCTATATTTTGCGCGTCGCACTATTTTGTGCAGTTCAAACTCGCGCTATTTTGCGCGTCGCACTGTTTTGTGCAGTTCACACTCGTCCTATTTTGCGCGTCGCCATGTTTTGTGCAGTTTATCACTCGCGCTATTTTGTGCGTCGCCCTGTTTTGTGCAGTTGACACTCGAGCTATTTTGCGCGTCGCACTGTTTTGTGCAGTTGACACTCGCGCTATTTTGCGCGTCGCACTGTTTTGTGCAGTTCACACTCGCGCTATTTTGCGCGTCGCACTGTTTTGTGCAGTTCACACTCGCGCTA
Source organism: Camellia granthamiana (assembly GCA_036172215.1). Taxonomy (NCBI): domain Eukaryota; kingdom Viridiplantae; phylum Streptophyta; class Magnoliopsida; order Ericales; family Theaceae; genus Camellia; species Camellia granthamiana. The sequence goes on from JAXFYN010000434.1 coordinate 226,685, forward strand.
TTTTGCGCGTCGCGCTGTTTTGTGCAGTTTACACTCGCGCTATTTTGCGCGTCGCGCTGTTTTGTGCAGTTCACACTGGCGCTATTTTGCGCGTCGCAGTGGTTTGTGCAGTTCACACTGGCGCTATTTTGCGCGTCGCCCTGTTTTGTGCAGTTCACACTGGCGCTATTTTGCGCGTCGCACTGTTTTGTGCAGTTGACACTCGCGCTATTTTGCGCATCGCACTGTTTTGTGCAGTTTATCACTCGCGCTATTTTGCGCGTCGCACTGTTTTGTGCAGTTCACACTCGCGCCATTTTGCGCGTCGCACTGTTTTGTGCAGTTCACACTCGCGGTATTTTGCGCGTCGCACTGTTTTGTGGAGTTCACACTCGCGCTATTTTGCGCGTCGCACTGTTTTGTGCAGTTCACACTCGCGCTATTTTGCGCGTCGCACTGTTTTGTGCAGTTTATCACTCGCGCTATTTTGCGCGTCGCACTGTTTTGTGCAGTTGACACTCCCGCTATTTTGCGCGTCGCACTGTTTTGTGCAGTTCACACTCGCGCGATTTTGCGCGTCGCACTGTTTTGTGCAGTTCACACTCGCGGTATTTTGCGCGTCGCAGTGTTTTGTGCAGTTCACACTCGCGCTATTTTGCGCGTCGCACTGTTTTGTGCAGTTCACACTCGCGCTATTTTGCGCGTCGCGCTGTTTTGTGCAGTTTACACTCGCGCTATTTTGCGCGTCGCGCTGTTTTGTGCAGTTCACACTGGCGCTATTTTGCGCGTCGCAGTGGTTTGTGCAGTTCACACTGGCGCTATTTTGCGCGTCGCACTGTTTTGTGCAGTTCACACTCGCGCTATTTTGCGCGTCGCACTGTTTTGTGCAGTTCACACTCGCGCTATTTTGCGCGTCGCACTGTTTTGTGCAGTTTATCACTCGCGCTATTTTGCGCGTCGCACTGTTTTGTGCAGTTGACACTCGAGCTATTTTGCGCGTCGCACTGTTTTGTGCAGTTCACACTCGCGCTATTTTGCGCGTCGCACTGTTTTGTGCAGTTCACACTCGCGCTATTTTGCGCGTCGCACTGTTTTGTGCAGTTTATCACTCGCGCTATTTTGCGCGTCGCACTGTTTTGTGCAGTTGACACTCCCGCTATTTTGCGCGTCGCACTGTTTTGTGCAGTTCACACTCGCGCGATTTTGCGCGTCGCACTGTTTTGTGCAGTTCACACTCGCGGTATTTTGCGCGTCGCAGTGTTTTGTGCAGTTCACACTCGCGCTATTTTGCGCGTCGCACTGTTTTGTGCAGTTCACACTCGCGCTATTTTGCGCGTCGCGCTGTTTTGTGCAGTTCACACTCGCGCTATTTTGCGCGTCGCGCTGTTTTGTGCAGTTTATCACTCGAGCTATTTTGCGCGTCGCACTGTTTTGTGCAGTTGACACTCGCGCTATTTTGCGCGTCGCACTGTTTTGTGCAGTTTATCACTCGAGCTATTTTGCGCGTCGCACTGTTTTGTGCAGTTGACACTCCCGCTATTTTGCGCGTCGCACTGTTTTGTGCAGTTCACACTCGCGCGATTTTGCGCGTCGCACTGTTTTGTGCAGTTCACACTCGCGGTATTTTGCGCGTCGCAGTGTTTTGTGCAGTTCACACTCGCGCTATTTTGCGCGTCGCACTGTTTTGTGCAGTTCACACTCGCGCTATTTTGCGCGTCGCGCTGTTTTGTGCAGTTCACACTCGCGCTATTTTGCGCGTCGCCCTGTTTTGTGCAGTTTATCACTCGCGCTATTTTGTGCGTCGCCCTGTTTTGTGCAGTTGACACTCGAGCTATTTTGCGCGTCGCACTGTTTTGTGCAGTTTACACTCGCGCTATTTTGCGCGTCGCACTGTTTTGTGCAGTTCACACTCGCGCTATTTTGCGCGTCGCACTGTTTTGTGCAGTTCACACTCGCGCTATTTTCCGCGTCGCGCTGTTTTGTGCAGTTCACACTGGCGCTATTTTGCGCGTCGCAGTGGTTTGTGCAGTTCACACTGGCGCTATTTTGCGCGTCGCCCTGTTTTGTGCAGTTCACACTGGCGCTATTTTGCGCGTCGCACTGTTTTGTGCAGTTCACACTCGCGCTATTTTGCGCGTCGCACTGTTTTGTGCAGTTGACACTCGCGCTATTTTGCGCGTCGCACTGTTTTGTGCAGTTTATCACTCGCGCTATTTTGCGCGTCGCACTGTTTTGTGCAGTTGACACTCGAGCTATTTTGCGCGTCGCACTATTTTGTGCAGTTGACACTCGCGCTATTTTGCGCGTCGCACTGTTTTGTGCAGTTGACACTCGCGCTATTTTGCGCGTCGCAGTGTTTTGTGCAGTTCACACTCGCGCTATTTTGCGCGTCGCACTATTTTGTGCAGTTCAAACTCGCGCTATTTTGCGCGTCGCACTGTTTTGTGCAGTTCACACTCGCCCTATTTTGCGCGTCGCCCTGTTTTGTGCAGTTTATCACTCGCGCTATTTTGGGCGTCGCACTGTTTTGTGCAGTTGACACTCGCGCTATTTTCCGCGTCGCCCTGTTTTGTGCAGTTCACACTCGCGCTATTTTGCGCGTCGCACTGTTTTGTGGAGTTCACACTCGCGCTATTTTGCGCGTCGCACTGTTTTGTGCAGTTCACACTCGCGCTATTTTGCGCGTCGCACTGTTTTGTGCAGTTTATCACTCGCGCTATTTTGCGCGTCGCACTGTTTTGTGCAGTTGACACTCCCGCTATTTTGCGCGTCGCACTGTTTTGTGCAGTTCACACTCGCGCGATTTTGCGCGTCGCACTGTTTTGTGCAGTTCACACTCGCGGTATTTTGCGCGTCGCAGTGTTTTGTGCAGTTCACACTCGCGCTATTTTGCGCGTCGCACTGTTTTGTGCAGTTCACACTCGCGCTATTTTGCGCGTCGCGCTGTTTTGTGCAGTTTACACTCGCGCTATTTTGCGCGTCGCGCTGTTTTGTGCAGTTCACACTGGCGCTATTTTGCGCGTCGCAGTGGTTTGTGCAGTTCACACTGGCGCTATTTTGCGCGTCGCACTGTTTTGTGCAGTTCACACTCGCGCTATTTTGCGCGTCGCACTGTTTTGTGCAGTTCACACTCGCGCTATTTTGCGCGTCGCACTGTTTTGTGCAGTTTATCACTCGCGCTATTTTGCGCGTCGCACTGTTTTGTGCAGTTGACACTCGAGCTATTTTGCGCGTCGCACTGTTTTGTGCAGTTCACACTCGCGCTATTTTGCGCGTCGCACTGTTTTGTGCAGTTCACACTCGCGCTATTTTGCGCGTCGCACTGTTTTGTGCAGTTTATCACTCGCGCTATTTTGCGCGTCGCACTGTTTTGTGCAGTTGACACTCCCGCTATTTTGCGCGTCGCACTGTTTTGTGCAGTTCACACTCGCGCGATTTTGCGCGTCGCACTGTTTTGTGCAGTTCACACTCGCGGTATTTTGCGCGTCGCAGTGTTTTGTGCAGTTCACACTCGCGCTATTTTGCGCGTCGCACTGTTTTGTGCAGTTCACACTCGCGCTATTTTGCGCGTCGCGCTGTTTTGTGCAGTTCACACTCGCGCTATTTTGCGCGTCGCCCTGTTTTGTGCAGTTTATCACTCGAGCTATTTTGCCGTCGCACTGTTTTGTGCAGTTGACACTCGCGCTATTTTGCGCGTCGCACTGTTTTGTGCAGTTTATCACTCGAGCTATTTTGCGCGTCGCACTGTTTTGTGCAGTTGACACTCCCGCTATTTTGCGCGTCGCACTGTTTTGTGCAGTTCACACTCGCGCGATTTTGCGCGTCGCACTGTTTTGTGCAGTTCACACTCGCGGTATTTTGCGCGTCGCAGTGTTTTGTGCAGTTCACACTCGCGCTATTTTGCGCGTCGCAGTGTTTTGTGCAGTTCACACTCGCGCTATTTTGCGCGTCGCGCTGTTTTGTGCAGTTCACACTCGCGCTATTTTGCGCGTCGCCCTGTTTTGTGCAGTTTATCACTCGCGCTATTTTGGGCGTCGCCCTGTTTTGTGCAGTTGACACTCGAGCTATTTTGCGCGTCGCACTGTTTTGTGCAGTTTACACTCGCGCTATTTTGCGCGTCGCACTGTTTTGTGCAGTTCACACTCGCGCTATTTTGCGCGTCGCACTGTTTTGTGCAGTTCACACTCGCGCTATTTTCCGCGTCGCGCTGTTTTGTGCAGTTCACACTGGCGCTATTTTGCGCGTCGCAGTGGTTTGTGCAGTTCACACTGGCGCTATTTTGCGCGTCGCCCTGTTTTGTGCAGTTCACACTGGCGCTATTTTGCGCGTCGCACTGTTTTGTGCAGTTCACACTCGCGCTATTTTGCGCGTCGCACTGTTTTGTGCAGTTCACACTCGCGCTATTTTGCGCGTCGCACTGTTTTGTGCAGTTGACACTCGCGCTATTTTGCGCGTCGCACTGTTTTGTGCAGTTTATCACTCGCGCTATTTTGCGCGTCGCACTGTTTTGTGCAGTTGACACTCGAGCTATTTTGCGCGTCGCACTATTTTGTGCAGTTGACACTCGCGCTATTTTGCGCGTCGCACTGTTTTGTGCAGTTGACACTCGCGCTATTTTGCGCGTCGCAGTGTTTTGTGCAGTTCACACTCGCGCTATTTTGCGCGTCGCACTATTTTGTGCAGTTCAAACTCGCGCTATTTTGCGCGTCGCACTGTTTTGTGCAGTTCACACTCGCCCTATTTTGCGCGTCGCCCTGTTTTGTGCAGTTTATCACTCGCGCTATTTTGGGCGTCGCACTGTTTTGTGCAGTTGACACTCGCGCTATTTTCCGCGTCGCCCTGTTTTGTGCAGTTCACACTCGCGCTATTTTGCGCGTCGCACTGTTTTGTGCAGTTCACACTCGCGCTATTTTGCGCGTCGCAGTGTTTTCTGCAGTTCACACTGGCGCTATTTTGCGCGTCGCACTGTTTTGTGCAGTTCACACTCGCGCTATTTTGCGCGTCGCACTGTTTTGTGCAGTTCACACTCGCGCTATTTTGCGCGTCGCACTGTTTTGTGCAGTTTATCACTCGCGCTATTTTGCGCGTCGCACTGTTTTGTGCAGTTGACACTCCCGCTATTTTGCGCGTCGCACTGTTTTGTGCAGTTCACACTCGCGCGATTTTGCGCGTCGCACTGTTTTGTGCAGTTCACACTCGCGGTATTTTGCGCGTCGCAGTGTTTTGTGCAGTTCACACTCGCGCTATTTTGCGCGTCGCACTGTTTTGTGCAGTTCACACTCGCGCTATTTTGCGCGTCGCGCTGTTTTGTGCAGTTCACACTCGCGCTATTTTGCGCGTCGCCCTGTTTTGTGCAGTTTATCACTCGAGCTATTTTGCGCGTCGCACTGTTTTGTGCAGTTGACACTCGCGCTATTTTGCGCGTCGCACTGTTTTGTGCAGTTTATCACTCGAGCTATTTTGCGCGTCGCACTGTTTTGTGCAGTTGACACTCCCGCTATTTTGCGCGTCGCACTGTTTTGTGCAGTTCACACTCGCGCAATTTTGCGCGTCGCACTGTTTTGTGCAGTTCACACTCGCGGTATTTTGCGCGTCGCAGTGTTTTGTGCAGTTCACACTCGCGCTATTTTGCGCGTCGCAGTGTTTTGTGCAGTTCACACTCGCGCTATTTTGCGCGTCGCGCTGTTTTGTGCAGTTCACACTCGCGCTATTTTGCGCGTCGCCCTGTTTTGTGCAGTTTATCACTCGCGCTATTTTGTGCGTCGCCCTGTTTTGTGCAGTTGACACTCGAGCTATTTTGCGCGTCGCACTGTTTTGTGCAGTTTACACTCGCGCTATTTTGCGCGTCGCACTGTTTTGTGCAGTTCACACTCGCGCTATTTTGCGCGTCGCACTGTTTTGTGCAGTTCACACTCGCGCTATTTTCCGCGTCGCGCTGTTTTGTGCAGTTCACACTGGCGCTATTTTGCGCGTCGCAGTGGTTTGTGCAGTTCACACTGGCGCTATTTTGCGCGTCGCCCTGTTTTGTGCAGTTCACACTGGCGCTATTTTGCGCGTCGCACTGTTTTGTGCAGTTCACACTCGCGCTATTTTGCGCGTCGCACTGTTTTGTGCAGTTGACACTCGCGCTATTTTGCGCGTCGCACTGTTTTGTGCAGTTTATCACTCGCGCTATTTTGCGCGTCGCACTGTTTTGTGCAGTTGACACTCGAGCTATTTTGCGCGTCGCACTATTTTGTGCAGTTGACACTCGCGCTATTTTGCGCGTCGCACTGTTTTGTGCAGTTGACACTCGCGCTATTTTGCGCGTCGCAGTGTTTTGTGCAGTTCACACTCGCGCTATTTTGCGCGTCGCACTATTTTGTGCAGTTCAAACTCGCGCTATTTTGCGCGTCGCACTGTTTTGTGCAGTTCACACTCGCCCTATTTTGCGCGTCGCCCTGTTTTGTGCAGTTTATCACTCGCGCTATTTTGGGCGTCGCACTGTTTTGTGCAGTTGACACTCGCGCTATTTTCCGCGTCGCCCTGTTTTGTGCAGTTCACACTCGCGCTATTTTGCGCGTCGCACTGTTTTGTGCAGTTCACACTCGCGCTATTTTGCGCGTCGCAGTGTTTTCTGCAGTTCACACTGGCGCTATTTTGCGCGTCGCACTGTTTTGTGCAGTTCACACTCGCGCTATTTTGCGCGTCGCACTGTTTTGTGCAGTTCACACTCGCGCTATTTTGCTCGTCGCACTGTTTTGTGCAGTTTATCACTCCCGCTATTTTGCGCGTCGCACTGTTTTGTGCAGTTGACACTCGCGCTATTTTGCGCGTCGCACTGTTTTGTGCAGTTTATCACTCGAGCTATTTTGCGCGTCGCACTGTTTTGTGCAGTTGACAATCGCGCTATTTTGCGCGTCGCACTGTTTTGTGCAGTTTATCACTCGAGCTATTTTGCGCGTCGCACTGTTTTGTGCAGTTCACTCTCGCGCTATTTTGCGCGTCGCACTGTTTTGTGCAGTTCACAATCGCGCAATTTTGCGTGTCGCACTGTTTTGTGCCGTTTATCACTTGCTATATTTTGCGCGTCGCACTATTTTGTGCAGTTCAAACTCGCGCTATTTTGCGCGTCGCACTGTTTTGTGCAGTTCACACTCGTCCTATTTTGCGCGTCGCCCTGTTTTGTGCAGTTTATCACTCGCGCTATTTTGCGCGTCGCACTGTTTTGTGCAGTTGACACTCGCGCTATTTTGCGCGTCGCACTGTTTTGTGCAGTTGACACTCGCGCTATTTTGCGCGTCACAGTGTTTTGTGCAGTTCACACTCGCGCTATTTTGCGCGTCGCACTGTTTTGTGCAGTTCACACTCGCGCTATTTTGCGCGTCGCGCTGTTTTGTGCAGTTCACACTCGCGCTATTTTGCGCGTCGCAGTGTTTTGTGCAGTTCACACTGGCGCTATTTTGCGCGTCGCACTGTTTTGTGCAGTTCACACTGGCGCTATTTTGCGCGTCGCAGTGTTTTGTGCAGTTCACACTCGCGCTATTTTGCGCGTCGCACTGTATTGTGCAGTTGACACTCGCGCTATTTTGCGCGTCGCACTGTTTTGTGCAGTTGACACTCGCGCTATTTTGCGCGTCGCACTGTTTTGTGCAGTTCACAGTCGCGCTATTTTGCGCGTCGCACTGTTTTGTGCAGTTCACACTCGCGCTATTTTGCGCGTCGCACTGTTTTGTGCAGTTTATCACTCGCGCTATTTTGCGCGTCGCACTGTTTTGTGCAGTTCACACTCGCGCTATTTTGCGCGTCGCCCTGTTTTGTGCAGTTTATCACTCGAGCTATTTTGCGCGTCGCACTGTTTTGTGCAGTTGACACTCGCGCTATTTTGCGCGTTGCACTTTTTGTGCAGTTGACACTCGCTCTATTTTGCGCGTCGCAGTGTTTTGTGCAGTTGACACTCGCGCTATTTTGCGCGTCGCAGTGTTTTGTGCAGTTCACACTCGCGCTATTTTGCGCGTCGCACTGTTTTGTGCAGTTCACACTCGCGCTATTTTGCGCGTCGCCCTGTTTTGTGCAGTTTATCACTCGAGCTATTTTGCGCGTCGCACTGTTTTGTGCAGTTGACACTCGCGCTATTTTGCGCGTCGCACTGTTTTGTGCAGTTCACACTCGCGCTATTTTGCGCGTCGCACTGTTTTGTGGAGTTCACACTCGCGCTATTTTGCGCGTCGCAGTGTTTTGTGCAGTTCACACTGGCGCTATTTTGCGCGTCGCACTGTTTTGTGCAGTTCACACTCGCGCTATTTTGCGCGTCGCACTGTTTTGTGCAGTTCACATTCGCGCTATTTTGCGCGTCGCACTGTTTTGTGCAGTTTATCACTCCCGCTATTTTGCGCGTCGCACTGTTTTGTGCAGTTGACACTCGCGCTATTTTACGCGTCGCACTGTTTTGTGCAGTTTATCACTCGAGCTATTTTGCGCGTCGCACTGTTTTGTGCAGTTGACACTCGCGCTATTTTGCGCGTCGCACTGTTTTGTGCAGTTTATCACTCGAGCTATTTTGCGCGTCGCACTGTTTTGTGCAGTTCACACTCGCGCTATTTTGCGCGTCGCGCTGTTTTGTGCAGTTAACACTCGCGCTATTTTGCGCGTCGCGCTGTTTTGTGCAGTTCACACTGGCGCTATTTTGCGCGTCGCAGTGGTTTGTGCAGTTCACACTGGCGCTATTTTGCGCGTCGCCCTGTTTTGTGCAGTTCACACTGGCGCTATTTTGCGCGTCGCACTGTTTTGTGCAGTTCACACTCGCGCTATTTTGCGCGTCGCACTGTTTTGTGCAGTTGACACTCGCGCTATTTTGCGCGTCGCACTGTTTTGTGCAGTTGACACTCGCGCTATTTTGCGCGTCGCAGTGTTTTGTGCAGTTCACACTCGCGCTATTTTGCGCGTCGCACTATTTTGTGCAGTTCAAACTCGCGCTATTTTGCGTGTCGCACTGTTTTGTGCAGTTCACACTCGCCCTATTTTGCGCGTCGCCCTGTTTTGTGCAGTTTATCACTCGCGCTATTTTGGGCGTCGCACTGTTTTGTGCAGTTGACACTCGCGCTATTTTCCGCGTCGCCCTGTTTTGTGCTGTTCACACTCGCGCTATTTTGCGCGTCGCACTGTTTTGTGCAGTTCACACTCGCGCTATTTTGCGCGTCGCAGTGTTTTGTGCAGTTCACACTGGCGCTATTTTGCGCGTCGCACTGTTTTGTGCAGTTCACACTCGCGCTATTTTGCGCGTCGCACTGTTTTGTGCAGTTCACACTCGCGCTATTTTGCGCGTCGCACTGTTTTGTGCAGTTTATCACTCGCGCTATTTTGCGCGTCGCACTGTTTTGTGCAGTTGACACTCCCGCTATTTTGCACGTCGCACTGTTTTGTGCAGTTCACACTCGCGCGATTTTGCGCGTCGCACTGTTTTGTGCAGTTCACACTCGCGGTATTTTGCGCGTCGCAGTGTTTTGTGCAGTTCACACTCGCGCTATTTTGCGCGTCGCACTGTTTTGTGCAGTTCACACTCGCGCTATTTTGCGCGTCGCGCTGTTTTGTGCAGTTCACACTCGCGCTATTTTGCGCGTCGCCCTGTTTTGTGCAGTTTATCACTCGAGCTATTTTGCGCGTCGCACTGTTTTGTGCAGTTGACACTCGCGCTATTTTGCGCGTCGCTGTGTTTTGTGCGGTTCACACTCGCGCTATTTTGCGCGTCGCGCTGTTTTGTGCAGTTCACACTCGCGCTATTTTGCGCGTCGCCCTGTTTTGTGCAGTTCACACTCGCGCTATTTTGCGCGTCGCGCTGTTTTGTGCAGTTCACACTCGCGCTAATTTGCGCGTCGCAGTGTTTTGTGCAGTTCACACTGGCGCTATTTTGCGCGTCGCACTGTTTTGTGCAGTTCACACTCGCGCTATTTTGCGCGTCGCACTGTTTTGTGCAGTTCACACTCGCGCTATTTTGCGCGTCGCACTGTTTTGTGCAGTTTATCACTCCCGCTATTTTGCGCGTCGCACTGTTTTGTGCAGTTGACACTCGCGCTATTTTGCGCGTCGCACTGTTTTGTGCAGTTTATCACTCGAGCTATTTTGCGCGTCGCACTGTTTTGTGCAGTTGACAATCGCGCTATTTTGCGCGTCGCACTGTTTTGTGCAGTTTATCACTCGAGCTATTTTGCGCGTCGCACTGTTTTGTGCAGTTCACTCTCGCGCTATTTTGCGCGTCGCACTGTTTTGTGCAGTTCACAATCGCGCAATTTTGCGTGTCGCACTGTTTTGTGCCGTTTATCACTTGCTATATTTTGCGCGTCGCACTATTTTGTGCAGTTCAAACTCGCGCTATTTTGCGCGTCGCACTGTTTTGTGCAGTTCACACTCGCCCTATTTTGCGCGTCGCCCTGTTTTGTGCAGTTTATCACTCGCGCTATTTTGCGCGTCGCACTGTTTTGTGCAGTTGACACTCGCGCTATTTTGCGCGTCGCACTGTTTTGTGCAGTTGACACTCGCGCTATTTTGCGCGTCGCACTGTTTTGTGCGGTTCACACTCGCGCTATTTTGCGCGTCGCGCTGTTTTGTGCAGTTCACACTCGCGCTATTTTGCGCGTCGCAGTGTTTTGTGCAGTTCACACTGGCGCTATTTTGCGCGTCGCACTGTTTTGTGCAGTTCACACTGGCGCTATTTTGCGCGTCGCAGTGTTTTGTGCAGTTCACACTCGCGCTATTTTGCGCGTCGCACTGTTTTGTGCAGTTGACACTCGCGCTATTTTGCGCGTCGCACTGTTTTGTGCAGTTCACACTCGCGCTATTTTGCGCGTCGCACTGTTTTGTGCAGTTTATCACTCGCGCTATTTTGCGCGTCGCACTGTTTTGTGCAGTTCACACTCGCGCTATTTTGCGCGTCGCACTGTTTTGTGCAGTTTATCACTCGCGCTATTTTGCGCGTCGCACTGTTTTGTGCAGTTCACACTCGCGCTATTTTGCGCGTCGCACTGTTTTGTGCAGTTTATCACTCGAGCTATTTTGCGCGTCGCACTGTTTTGTGCAGTTGACACTCGCGCTATTTTGCGCGTCGCACTTTTTGTGCAGTTGACACTCGCTCTATTTTGCGCGTCGCAGTGTTTTGTGCAGTTGACACTCGCGCTATTTTGCGCGTCGCAGTGTTTTGTGCAGTTGACACTCGCGCTATTTTGCGCGTCGCACTGTTTTGTGCAGTTCACACTCGCGCTATTTTGCGCGTCGCCCTGTTTTGTGCAGTTTATCACTCGAGCTATTTTGCGCGTCGCACTGTTTTGTGCAGTTGACACTCGCGCTATTTTGCGCGTCGCACTGTTTTGTGCAGTTCACACTCGCGCTATTTTGCGCGTCGCACTGTTTTGTGGAGTTCACACTCGCGCTATTTTGCGCGTCGCAGTGTTTTGTGCAGTTCACACTGGCGCTATTTTGCGCGTCGCACTGTTTTGTGCAGTTCACACTCGCGCTATTTTGCGCGTCGCACTGTTTTGTGCAGTTCACACTCGCGCTATTTTGCGCGTCGCACTGTTTTGTGCAGTTTATCACTCCCGCTATTTTGCGCGTCGCACTGTTTTGTGCAGTTGACACTCGCGCTATTTTGCGCGTCGCACTGTTTTGTGCAGTTCACACTCGCGCTATTTTGCGCGTCGCACTGTTTTGTGCAGTTTATCACTCGCGCTATTTTGCGCGTCGCACTGTTTTGTGCAGTTCACACTCGCGCTATTTTGCGCGTCGCACTGTTTTGTGCAGTTTATCACTCGAGCTATTTTGCGCGTCGCACTGTTTTGTGCAGTTGACACTCGCGCTATTTTGCGCGTCGCACTTTTTGTGCAGTTGACACTCGCTCTATTTTGCGCGTCGCAGTGTTTTGTGCAGTTGACACTCGCGCTATTTTGCGCGTCGCAGTGTTTTGTGCAGTTGACACTCGCGCTATTTTGCGCGTCGCACTGTTTTGTGCAGTTCACACTCGCGCTATTTTGCGCGTCGCCCTGTTTTGTGCAGTTTATCACTCGAGCTATTTTGCGCGTCGCACTGTTTTGTGCAGTTGACACTCGCGCTATTTTGCGCGTCGCACTGTTTTGTGCAGTTCACACTCGCGCTATTTTGCGCGTCGCACTGTTTTGTGGAGTTCACACTCGCGCTATTTTGCGCGTCGCAGTGTTTTGTGCAGTTCACACTGGCGCTATTTTGCGCGTCGCACTGTTTTGTGCAGTTCACACTCGCGCTATTTTGCGCGTCGCACTGTTTTGTGCAGTTCACACTCGCGCTATTTTGCGCGTCGCACTGTTTTGTGCAGTTTATCACTCCCGCTATTTTGCGCGTCGCACTGTTTTGTGCAGTTGACACTCGCGCTATTTTACGCGTCGCACTGTTTTGTGCAGTTTATCACTCGAGCTATTTTGCGCGTCGCACTGTTTTGTGCAGTTGACACTCGCGCTATTTTGCGCGTCGCACTGTTTTGTGCAGTTTATCACTCGAGCTATTTTGCGCGTCGCAGTGTTTTGTGCAGTTCACACTCGCGCTATTTTGCGCGTCGCACTGTTTTGTGCAGTTCACACTCGCGCTATTTTGCGCGTCGCGCTGTTTTGTGCAGTTCACACTCGCGCTATTTTGCGCGTCGCCCTGTTTTGTGCAGTTTATCACTCGAGCTATTTTGCGCGTCGCACTGTTTTGTGCAGTTGACACTCGCGCTATTTTGCGCGTCGCAGTGTTTTGTGCAGTTCACACTCGCGCTATTTTGCGCGTCGCGCTGTTTTGTGCAGTTCACACTCGCGCTATTTTGCGCGTCGCCCTGTTTTGTGCAGTTCTCACTCGCGCTATTTTGCGCGTCGCGCTGTTTTGTGCAGTTCACACTCGCGCTAATTTGCGCGTCGCAGTGTTTTGTGCAGTTCACACTGGCGCTATTTTGCGCGTCGCACTGTTTTGTGCAGTTCACACTCGCGCTATTTTGCGCGTCGCACTGTTTTGTGCAGTTCACACTCGCGCTATTTTGCGCGTCGCACTGTTTTGTGCAGTTTATCACTCCCACTATTTTGCGCGTCGCACTGTTTTGTGCAGTTGACACTCGCGCTATTTTGCGCGTCGCACTGTTTTGTGCAGTTTATCACTCGAGCTATTTTGCGCGTCGCACTGTTTTGTGCAGTTGACAATCGCGCTATTTTGCGCGTCGCACTGTTTTGTGCAGTTTATCACTCGAGCTATTTTGCGCGTCGCACTGTTTTGTGCAGTTCACTCTCGCGCTATTTTGCGCGTCGCACTGTTTTGTGCAGTTCACAATCGCGCAATTTTGCGTGTCGCACTGTTTTGTGCCGTTTATCACTTGCTATATTTTGCGCGTCGCACTATTTTGTGCAGTTCAAACTCGCGCTATTTTGCGCGTCGCACTGTTTTGTGCAGTTCACACTCGCCCTATTTTGCGCGTCGCCCTGTTTTGTGCAGTTTATCACTCGCGCTATTTTG
>JAXFYN010000435.1:0-64082 GCA_036172215.1 Camellia granthamiana
ATCAACACTGGCAAAGATGGAGGCCAAATGAAATACTCCGGTGATTTGAAACGACGAGATGACGAGAGTTCAACACCAACTATGGAGATCAATACCAGCAAAGATGGAGGCCAAATGAAACCTCTGCCGGCGATAGAGATCAAGACCGACGAAGATGGTCTCTGTTCTGAAGATTGTGAGGTTTTTGTTGTAGGTAGTGGTGAAGATGAAGAGTTTTTGGTGTGTGTAATGGTGTGTATTCAAATAGCTAGTGGTGTGTTAATATAGGTTTAGTAATTGAAAGTTAAGGTGTGAATTAAGATATTTTTAAACCCCCCTAAAAATTATTTTGTATGTTTAATAGGTAATGGTGTGTACTGAGAGTATTAGTGGTGTATAAATAGAATCACCCTTACGCTGTGTTTGGTTGAGGGATTTGATGAGGGATTTGGAAAAGGAAATGGAAAAGGTAGGTGAAATGTGAATAAAATATACTTACATTTCATCTAGTTTCACACACTTTCTCCCTTTCTCTTTCTAAATCTCTTCCTGAATCTCCCAATCAAACACAGCATTAATTGTGTTGCCGAAAATACAGTTATGTAAGATGTGGCTGTTATATAAATTTGAAGCCATTGAGCTTTTCAATATCAAGGTTTTTACGTCCCGGTTTCTCTCTCTCCCCCCTAATGTAGGAAAACCATCTTTTCACCATGCTGATGCTGGTCACACTGGTTGTGTTCTAAGAGGGTGTAGTTATGATTATAGACATGATCATGGACAGCCGCCTAGGTGACTGGGTTATGCAAAATCACCCAGGTGGCAGTCGCCTGAGCTACTACTCATTTGTGAATATATATATATTATTGGGCAATAAATGAGTGTTAAAAGCAGGAGGGATCGTTGCGTTTTTTTAGGTTGTATGTATTAGATCGGATCCCAAAAGCAATCAAATTGAATTAAAAATTAGAAGTAAATCAAATTCTAAAAACTAAAGGGTAAGTAACATACAACAAAAATTAAAATTTGCATTTGAATTTGGCAAAGAACATAGTGATGGGCTTTCTGGTGCTTCTTTATTAAAATTGGATTTGAAATTTATTCAATTTTCTAGTTAGGTTTTGCTCTTTTTCACCTAGTTCACTCTTTTAAGATTTTTGATTGATATCCTTTGGCTGATAGTATTTTGATGATTGATGATTATGAACTATATTTTTGTGATGAAGTTTAATCATCGTTTTCAGCTTTTTATATTTTCATAGTGTTATGTATGCAATTTGAATGCATGAAGTGGCAACTCTAGGAATTTTTGTCAGTGGTGTCAATCAAAAACTTAAATACCATATATCTTACAGAAAATTCACATTAATCATTATATCACCTATGGAGAAAAAAATCAACAAATTAATTTAAATTCTAAAATTATAAACAAAAATATTTCAATATATTGATACTATTGTTTAAGCAAAAAGACATGCTAATATCTAATATGGGTTCAAAATTGGTGGGTTCAAAAGAGTAGGACTTAAAACTATGGGTTCAAAATTGTATTTTAGTGGGTTCAATTACTAATTTTTTTCCTAAAATCTAATATTTATATAATAAATAAATAAAAAAATTCAGCCAGGGGGTTCGGGTGACCCCCCTGACCAAGCCTTGGAGCCGCCCCTGCATGTCCTTACCTCTATTTCACCTAGTCTACCCATTTGAGGTTTTGATAATGATATTTTTTATGATTGCTGATTGTGAAATATAGTTTTTCTGATGAAGTTTAATCAATTTATTTTACCATTTTTATTTTGTCATATTTATATTTTCATAATGTTGTTTTTGCATTTAACACATGTCCACACATCTAAAGTGTAGTAGTCCTTAAGTTGGTGTCAACGTTACTTCTTTTTTTTTTTTGGTTGTTGAAAACACCCATATGAGCAGTTATGTACAAAGCA
The DNA here is from genome assembly GCA_036172215.1 of Camellia granthamiana. NCBI lineage: Eukaryota > Viridiplantae > Streptophyta > Magnoliopsida > Ericales > Theaceae > Camellia > Camellia granthamiana. The sequence goes on from JAXFYN010000435.1 coordinate 1,929, forward strand.
AAGGGCAGTTATGCTCCAAATTCAGTTATTTATTTATTTATTTTTAAAATTTTTAATAAAATTTCTCCACTGTTGGATCTTTTCAGATTCATAAAGTATTTCAGTTTTCAAATTCTGAATTCAAGCATACACGTTTTTTTTTTTTGAACATCAAAAAAGGACGATCCGTGGGGAAAACGCTCGTGTGCACAGGCATCGTGTGTGCGACCACTTTTAGTAGTAGATATATACATTGTTATGTTGTTGGCAATTAATTTTCTGAATTAAAGTATGACTAATTATTGGGCGATCACCTCAGCAGTAGGTCAGATGTGTTTCCCAGAGCCGCTTGGCCAATTTGACATTTATGGTTGTAATGATGATAAATCCATCTATATATGCTTTGCATTTGTGTGCTTTTTTTGATGTCTTTTTTTCAAAGGAATGCAAGCACTTGCATCATTGGCAATACTTTGGCTGACTAGTTAGCATTGTGATATTTAATTGACAGGATTATTACTGAGATATGTATTATACTAGAGGATTATCATTTGCAAGAAACAAATTTTATTTAATAGTGAATTTCAGTGCCCTGGTTTCTGTTTTTTCATTGTGCAGAATGATGGTAATGGGCAAGTGTGGGTTCACAGTAACAAACAAGGATTCCAGGACTGTGAACTGTACGCTCGACTTGAGGAGTGGCTGGGTAGTAGATTTGATCAATACTGGGACAATAATTATGATGCACTTCAATTGGTAATTCACTTGCTCATTGCTGATTGAACTATATAGTCAGTGTCTAGTTTCTGCTCTCCTTGGCTTTTGTGGACAGGTCTGCTGTACAATGGACCTGTTTAGTTGGCTATTTTGGATTTTTACAAAAAGATTTGCAAAAAAATAGAGAAAGTGATGTGATGGGGTGTTTTTGTTTTATTGGCTATTTTAGCCTAGGATGGGTTATTTTAGCCCATCCCAAAGACCCCCACTCGGTTTTAAATCTGGTAGGCAGTAGTCCAGACAAGTCAGCATTTGTCTTAGAAATAGGCCAAATGTTACAAGAGGTGGTCCATTTTTCCTAGGTTGCTAATTTTCTTGGATGATTACTTTTACTTGTGATGAATCAAATCCAATAAGATTAAAAGAACCAATTTATTCAGTGTCTAGTTTCTGCTCTCCTTTTCTTTTGTTGGCAGGTCTGTTGCATATTATTTTATACTAAGTTGTAAATACGGTGCTCACCAGTCGTGATTATGTGAGTTTTGTGATGTTGGTCAACCGGTTCAAACTTGATCTGTTGTTCTTTCCAACTGATTAAGCAATGAATTCGAATTTGTTGGACATTCTTCTATTGTAGTGTGGCGGAACTATATTGTTCCCCTGACTTGGCCCTTTTCCTTTCTTTTATCTCTCCAGGAAAAGGGTGGTGCTTTCTACAAACCTGATCATGAATGGGTGCAATGTGACAAGTGTAGGAAGTGGAGAATGTTGATGTCTGGTTTTGACAGCAGGAAGCTACCTCAAGAATGGTATTAATTTGGAATCCGATATCTCTTTGTGAAAATTAAAATAGCAAGCCATTAATATCTTTGCTTGGTTAGAGTTTTCCGAAAACACTTTTCAGAAAATTATACTTTCTTGTTTTTTGTGTTTTTTGGTTTTTACTAAATTTTTTTAATATTTTAAGCAATTTTTTATTTTTATTTTTATTTTTAGACATACCTAACATAAATATACCTAAAAAGTAAAAAATTTGTGACAAAAACCTTTTAAAAATTCACTAAATACCAAAAATACAAAAAAATACGAGAATTCAGTATATTTTTTGTATTTTTATGTATTTATTAATTTTTTAAAATAGTTTTTCACAAATTTTTTACTTTTTAAATACATCTAAGTAAGGTGCATCTAAAAAAGTAAAAAAAATGTTTAAAATTTTAAAAATATTCACTAAAAACAAAAAAACACAAAAACCAAAAAATTCAATTTTTAAAAAACTTAATCTAAAAAACTCAAACCAAACACACTAAATGTGTTGTTCTGTTTTCCGTTCAATGCTTGTTTGGGCTACTACTGGCTCCCAAGTTGAGTGGTATCTCCTGCCACCTTTAATGGGAAGTTACAGGGTTCAAGTCCCAATTGGGGCATCGGTGTTGTGTGTTAACCAAAATAAATAAATATTTTTTTCCTGTGATTTTATTATTGGCGACTGTGTTTATCTGAGCTGACAATGGTATTATGATGCCATAAGTTCCTTGATGCATACAAATGTTTGCTGTGAACTCCAATGTGTTGAAATGCCTCCATGTGGAAGTGTTTCTGTATTATTTGTGTTTGGATTTCACTATATGGGTCAGCGACTTTTCTTGTCCTTTGTACTTCGATTTTTTTTCCCACTTTGTCCTTTGTGTTATCTTGAGCTGTCCTAGATTTGTTGTTTAGATGGTGTAATATAAAATGTGTTTGGATGATCCATGGTGACAACAGATGTCTTGCCACATGAAGCAACAACTTGTTCATCTAGTCAAGAAATTAAAAACAATGAGCATGGAAAGAAATCCGGTACTGATATTCTGTCAAGCAATGAATGTTGGTGCTACCTTTAGATGGTGCTGTCTTGATGCTGTAAGATCAAATGGCAAAAGATATTTTTCCACTGGAAGCTACTTGTACATCTTGTCATCAATGAATGACAGGATGAGTGTGGAGAATAATTTTGTAATGATATCTTGTCAAGCAATGAATGTTGCTGCTAGATGTGTGTTGTTCAGATGATGTGATTGAAAACACAGATAAATGCAGTTATCTGCCCACATGAACCAGCTTGTTAATTTTAATACAATGAACGAGGATCCCAAACAATAAATAAGAAAGCCATATTGAAAGGATTTTGGTCTTAGTTTAAATGCTAAATTTGAAATAGATATATTTTGGGTTAAAAAATGTGGCACTCATTTGTTGTCAATTGGATTACTTTGTTTAAACAGGTTTTGTTATATGGACCCTTTCAATGGAAAATGTGAAATGTCAGAACAAAAGGTTGAACGTGGAGTGATAATAGTGTCTGAGAAACGTGCTGGATATGATTCCAAGCGGAAGCATGTTGTAGTTGAAGATGCGCTTCATGTGAAACCCAATAGAATTTTACAAGGTATGTCTTCGGAATTAGCTTATACAACAATGTTTCTTGTAAAAAGTGGTGGCATTTCAATAATCTTGCGCACCGAGTGACCGTGTCTTCTGAAATCCTTTAAAGGCACTTGCATGACGTGTAGGCTTACACATCCCATTTCACCTTTAGGGGCAATGGGTTATAGCGATCATTGCAAAGAGTTAAATGTCCTATGCATGGATCTAACTGCCTGATTGATGGTTGCACACCGGCATGTTTTTTGTTTCACCCATGAAGGGGAATCGACAACATGTGAGGTGGTGTTTTTAATGATATAAAATACTGAAGTTTCATGCTTTTTCATAATTGGTAAATTAAATATACACCCTTCGGGGTTTTCTTAAAATACAGATTACTCCGTGCGATTTGAAAAATTACAAATATCCCCTTGTCAAATTTTTTATTTAATGGAATTAACTGAAAAAATGAAATTTTTAATTGCTCTCATATACAATAATAAAATTATCTGAACTATTAATTAAAATAAATTTCTGACAGCATTAAAAATTATTAATTGATATGATAATTTATTAATAAAAGAGTCCATTTGTTATGAAATTATAAACTTTAAGGGACGGGATGTAATTTTTAAAATCACAGGGGGCAAATTATATTTTAAACAAATCTCAGGTAGTGTATTTGTAATTTATCCTTAATAATTTAAGCTTTCAAAATATTCATTTTAGAAAATGTATTCTTGTAGCGTTCTTGTTTCTTCATTACATTTGTCTATGTGCACTCACTCTCTATTTTGTATGGTGTTTTATTTTTCTGTTTCTCTGTGTGGCTGGAGTTGTAAATCGTATCTTTATATGCTGGTGGGTCATTCTCTTATAGTTCCAACTAATTTTCGAGCGCTTGGATGTGTTTGCTTGCGACTAGGCAAGATGCAAAAGCCTCTCTTGCTGCACTGTCTTTTTGACACCTAGGCTTTGTTTTTTTATCAATTATATATGAAGGTTTTGTTGACTACACTAGGTTACTACTACATCACCGTGGCCTTGCCTTCATAATTGAGGCTTCCGAGAAGCTTCTGCTCTGAACCACATCTAGTTCGGTGACACCCAAACTCATTGAAAACTCTCATGATTTTCTCCCTTCCACCTTTATCTTCAACCTCTATAATAATAACCGCCTCTTTCCTCCCATCCTCACCCATTACTTTCAACAAAATATACCCCTCTTATTTGAGAAGCTTCAGGCTCACATTCATCTGACATACACCCTCACACCCCTTCTCTGCCTCTGAACAAATTGTCCACTTTCTTTCCCCTCTTAAGACTTCCCTAAGCACATCACATAACTACCAGAATTCCACTCCCATTCAATAGCATTAACCTACTCAAACCTAGGGTTGTGCAAAAACTTTGCCAACCCGCCCGATCTGCTTTTATTCATTTTGCTCTGTGCGGTTTGCGAATTGGGCGGGTTGATGTTTTTTTTAGGGCGGGTTGGTTTAGGTGTGGATCACAAAGTCGCAACCCACCATTAAACCGAATCAACCCAACATATTATGAAGTATTTTCATGATCTTAGTTACCACTGAAATTGACCTTACTTATAACAAATGTGACGTAACTAACTACTAGATCCTACTTGATGATGCAACTAAAAAAAAAAATAGAATTAACTACCACACAATGTGACTATATTTATCAAATTTTGGTGTACGGTTCATCAAAACAGTTATTGGTGCACCGTAGTTGGACCCGATTAAAATAAGGTTGTAGGAGCTAGATTTCTGTTTAGTTATGAATGCATTCATTCTTAATTTCTGATATCTGTTGCTTTATCTGTGATTTGCAGGCAGCAGTGACAATGATGATGATGATTCGGAACAGACAGTGGAGGATGGTGGGCCTCATTGCTTGAAACGGCTTAGAAGGGGACCTGCACGTTTTTGTAAAAAGACTTGATAGTGTATATATAGGATTTTATTTTTGGTCTCTGTAGATATGTAGATATAGCTTTATGTTGTAATTCTCAAAGGCCCTTGGTGTATTTTTTAAAATCTTGTCTGAACAAAACGAAAAACTGGATAAGAGGAAGAAGAATAGATGTAGATATTTTTGTTCTTTTTGCTAGTTTGTACTGCTTTAAATCGGATTATGAAACTGTATCAATTTAGATGGTTTGCAAATTGCCACAGATAAATCATAGAGCTTTTCAATTTTAGTTTGGTGTGTCTACAGATTGTTTGGGTTGTTAATATCGGATTCTACATTGGATTTGATTGTAGAATTGCATCGAGGATCTATGATCCTACCTGAAAAATAATGATGTATAATCATTTTTATATGAATGAATATGTCTGAGAAGTAGAAACAATATAAATTTGAATTGCACTAAAAAGGTGAAAAGGGGAATTTGGTTAAAATCATCTCATTAAAAAAATTTAACGGAGATGTCGGATTTTAATAAAATTAGTATTTTTAAAATTCTGTTATTAAGATCTATTAAACAAGATTTATGTTGATTATGAATTTTTTTTTAAAATATATATATATTGTCAAAATCGATATAAACAGTAATATATTACTCTGATTTATAATAATATGTTACTCTATTTTGAACAGAATGAACTCACACTACTCTTAGAAATTAGAAATTAAAACCTGCACATATTCATAGAATACTAAATTGTAGCTTCAAGAGAATGAACTCACACTACTCTTAGAAATTGAAACCTACACATATTCATGGAATACTAAATTGTAGCTTCAAGAGCCCCTTTTGTGCTAATCGAAAATAGCACATCAATGGCACATCGTAGAATATCAATTTACATAGTGAATTGATACAATAAGTTTGCATCTCTTCCTCTCCAAGTACTGTTAATGTCTATGAGAATCAATTTTTTTGGTGTTGAAAAGCATTAACTTGAATCGAAATTGAAGATCTTTTGAGTCAAAAAGTAATATACTGCAAAGATACAAAGTTCCCAATACAAAAATCAAACTCTACAAACAACTTGGAGAATAGATTGAAGATACTGCAAAGATCGACAGTGAGTCTGTGCTAGGGTTTCTGCGACTTGGACAACAAATTGGAGATTGTCATTGTCAACTTCGTCAATACAAATTTTCAAATCTCCTCCTTAGTGGGTTTATGAAGGAAAATAAACTTAGTTGTCCTTCACCTTAAGAAAAAGTCCATAAAGGGAGTTTTGGCCAAAAAAAACCCATGAAAATATTGTGAAAAATGTATGTATTATGTAAATATAAACATAGAAAGCGTGATGGCAACAGCTTTGCATTTGTAGGAAAAAATACGGAATAGTGACGTTTCCTAACATTTTGCACATTGATGTAATATTTGCATACAAAAAAAGATAAAATAAAATAGTAAGGGGTTGTTTGGGGTGTCCTAAATAAGTGTACTTTTTGTCTTTTTGGACTAAAAAATTGAGGTTGAAAATATGGATATTTGGATTAACTTGTTGACTTTTTATGGAAAAATGTGTAATAAAAAATTGTAAAAATTGATTTGTAGGGAAAAATTCGAATTGGGAGTTGTGCAGCCGTAATTGTTGACTTTTGGTGAATAGTGTTAACTTTTTAACTTTTTGAGTAACTTTTTGATTTTTTAGCTTTTTTACAAGTTCCCAAACTTGGCCTAAATATAGTTAGATCTGAAAATAGATTGACACTAAGGCCAAGTTTGGCAACCCAAAAATAATCCATCTTTTTATTTTTTTATCTTTTTTCCATCACATCCCCTCTCTACCTTTCTGCACATCTTTTTGTAAAAAGACAAAAAGTGCACTTATTTAGGTCATCCCAAACAATCCCTAAAAAAAAAAAAAAAAAAGAAAGAAATAAATAAATAAAAGAAAAATGTAAGCTTGTAAGAGTGAATAAATAAATGTATCTTCTAGGTGAAGCTTCCTCTCTAGTTTTTAAAAAAAAGAATTTTCCAAATTAAAGTACTATTTGAATATCTATTATTCAAATTTATTTTGTTTTTGATTTATTGACTTAATTTTATTTTGTTTGGACATAAAATTAGTATTTAAACAATAAACATAAAAGTAACAAAAACAAAATCACATACAAAGCTTAAAAATTAAATTCGTAGAATTGGACGGTGATTTCACAATTCTAATTCTTGATCCTGAAGGGCCTTATACATGCCACCAAGATGACACTTTTTGATTTAGACAATACTACTCCCTTTGATTCTGGCTGATTTACAGAAGTGTGATGGAAATTATGTACTATGTGTCTATATCGTATTTTATTCTATGGTTTATCATCTTTGAATAATTTGAGTGTGAGTATGAGTATGTAGCATATGTTGCGCATTTGACCAATTCCCCACCAACTTGTTTAACTTATAAAATGAGGAGAACTTATTTACTACTTTTACTTTATCTCACATCCTCTCAGTCCAAACATGATAGAAGGATGATACACAATTGTGAAATATAAAGAGTACGAAAAAAGTGTGTTGAGCAAACCAGAGTAGAGTGGCCAAGGATTACCAGAGAGTATTGATCTAAAAATTAAACTATAATTGCCATTACAATTGTTGGAAATTGGGTCGAATTTGACCCGATCCATTATCCATGAGTGTCCACATAGTTTATTGATAATTCACATATTTAAATAAAAAGAAGATAATTAAAGAAATTATCTAATGAACTGTTTGAATTGTTGTGGGAGTGGGAGTCTACAACTCCAATTCTATCGACATATTTTATAAATCTGATATAGAGAAAATATATGTTGAGAAACTCTGATCGCTTCTCAATTGACGGACGTTTTTCCAAACGAGATTGGTATATAAGTTATCGAATCCAAATTGTTTCTGTTTAAGATAATATGATTACCCGTATTATTTTCCTTCAAAAATCATGTTTATAATCGAGCGGATGATCATTATGCTAAAATAAAGGGGTGAGTTTTCCATTATTCTTATGACCATGACTCTTATATATAGAGAGATAAATCATCAGGTAAGGCGATTCATCTTGATTCTTTTCCATCGCTCTCCTCACTATTGAGTACCTAAACATTATCACTAATATGCTACACTCTCAACTAAAGCATCAAAGAGCATTAAGTGAGCACCACACTAGTGCCACTCCAATAACTCTTTTGCGCCTCTTGCACGTGATTGATTTTTATCTCGTAGAATTTTTGCATTATTAGTTTGTCATTTTGATCATATTGGCATTTTATTCCTAAGTTATGACTCAATGTCACTCTCTATTTTCAAAATAAAAAATCGTTGCTTTTACCATCCAAATCTAACATAATTAAAAATTGAAAATAATATCGTTAACACAAATAGGTAAAAGCATCCGCATCAGTCTCAACAAATTTGATTCAAATTATAATTCAAAATCTACTTTTGTTATTTTAGCTAGTCATCTTTTTAGTACCCACTGTATCAAACTCTCTATTCTAACTCAATCTTATTAAAATATTAATTTCTTATTGTATTTGTTATTCTTTATTTTTTTATTAAATTGATGAGGTGTCATCCAAACAATTCGTAAAAAATACAAAAATAAAAAATAAAAAATTGCCGTTGACCGGCCGGTCAACAGATTGGACTAATTTTCGCCATTTTTTCTTCTTCTGCTACAGGGACTCACGGGACATCCGGTGGGATATCCGGGTGGACGACCGGTTTAAAGATTTTGGCCCAGTTTTGCTCCAAGAAATAATAAAAAATCATGTAGCTAATGAATAGTGCCTCAACAAAGTTGTTGAGGTACTGTAACAAATTTAACAAAAAATTAATTTACAAAAAATTTGTTGAGCCTGATGAAGGAACAATTTTGTGATTTACTAGCTATATTTTATCTTTTTTGTTATTTTGACTATATTGATGTGGATGCTCTAAACTACCATTTTAACCTCACTAGTCAAACATAATACATGATATTTTGATAGTATTTGTAAAATTTCAAAATTGTCATTGATTACCTCAAATTAGACCTAATCTCTCTTTATACTCTCCAAACTCCAACCCTTGCTGTCCAGTTATTACCATAATCTCTTTCATTTCACTACAAGAAATTGTATTTTTGGCGATTAAATTTTTAGTCGCTAAAAGTCATATTTTTTGTCGCCAAAAGGTTTTTCCGACTAAACAGTTTGGTCACCAACTTGGTCGCTAATTCCACAACTTTTGGGGACTAAAGTTTTTTTAGTCGTCAATTTTAATCACCAAAAGTGCATTTTATTGTAGTGTTTTTTTTATGCTCCTCTTATCCGACCCTCGCCATGACTTTACCCATTCACCATTGTGGAACCATCACCACCCCCTCTCTTTCTCTATATTTAATGATCGAACTTATATAACTTTTCTCATTTTCTCTATCCACTCTACCCTCTATAGCCCGTTTGACTGCCACTACCCAATTTTTGTTTTTTTTTCTAGTATTCTCATTTTCCTTTCAGACCCTCTCTTCTCCTTTTTCCTCCTTTGCCACTACTAATGTGCGACAACCACCACCTTCTCTTCTTTCCCCCTCCCTTTTTTGACTTGTACTTCAAAACTAAGCTTTGTCTCACTCTCATTATCTGTCTTGTTGTCTCAAAACTAAAGGGTGATTCCAGACCCGCCTACCACCTCCTTCAATAACCCAACTATACTAATAAATTAAAATTTGGGCTATCAAAGTATATCCATTAAAGCTCCCAAAATATGATGAATCAAGCAACCATAACAAATGTAAATTTGGTCAATCGTGTAGGCAAAATATGACTTGTATCAAGTGACAAATAAAGATTAATATATATATATATATAGAGAGAGAGAGAGAGAGAGGAAGATAGATAAAAATAACTCAGAAGATATTTTTTCCTTTGCAAATTGGAGTATTTATTCATGGGTATGGGTGTAATCCAGTGGGATGCACACAAGCTTAATTACACACATATAGGGATGGCAATGGATAACCTATCTTATGGGTATCTATAAAGACCCAACCCAAATATATGGGTTTTTCTTTTTTTCTTATCCGTCGGGTAGGGTAAGTGATATTCTTTAAATATCCACAGGGGATGGGTCGGGAATGGGTATCCGCTAATTTCCCCGTATGTGTTTTTTTTTTTTTTTTTTTTTTGTAAGATTCACAACCAAAGCTTAATATACATTCAATCTTTTTTCTTTTTTTTTTTTAAGGTTCACAACCAATTTTTTTTTTTTTTAATGATTCACAACCAAAAGCTAAATATACATTCAATCTTTTTCTTTTCTTTTTTTTAAAATTTTTTTTTTTTTAAGGTTCACAACCATTTTTTTTTTCACAACCAAAGCTAAATATATATTCAATCTTATTTTATTTTATTTAGCTCAACAACAAAATCAAAGACACATTAACTAACATTGTTACATTATTCTTGTCAAATTTTATATATATCTAGAATTTTTTTAATTTATTTAGAAAAATTCTATTCCAACAAAAAAATTCCATCTTCTTTTTTAATTTTTTTTTAATTTTATGTATCTCCTTCTCCTCTCTATTATTTGATCTTTGATAATCTGAAGGTGAGTTATTACTCTCGTTTCCATCTTCTTCTTCTTCTTCTTCTTTTAAAAAATTTTATTTGAATTTATAGAATGAATTTTCTAGTTTCAATATCTCCTGCAATTGTTTTATTGGATTTATCTCTGATTTGATGGTAACCTTAGATTGAATTTCTCAATTTCATCTTAACTAGCAATCACCTTAATTAAAATTTTGTACATTTTTGCCTTCAATTTCCATGTTTTGGTTATGATTAATTGCGCATTTTTGATCGATAGTCACAATCTTGTCACCGCTAGATTGTCGTCATCGCAAATCGCCATTGCTGTAGTGAGAGGATGAGAGAAAGTGAGAATTAGAACTCTAATTGTCAACAGAGTAGTGAAAACTTATGAAGAAATTATTTTTTGATGTACCTAAAAAAAATATATGGGGAAATTAGTGGGTACCCATCCCTGGTTGAGATTTAAAGAATATTACTTACCCTACCCGACGGACAAGAAAAAAAGGGGAAACCCAAGTATTTGGATTGGATCTCCATGGATACCCACATGGTAGGTTATCCATTACCATCCCTACTCTATTGACAATTAGAGTTCTAATTCTCACTCTCTCTCTCATTCTCTCACTACAGCAACGACGATTTGCGATGACAACAATCTAGCGGTGACAAGATTGTGACTATCGATCAAAAACGCGCAATTAATCATAACTAAAACATGGAAATTGAAGACAAAAATGTACAAAATTTCAATTAAGATGATCACTAGTTAAGATGAAAATTGAAAAATTCAATCTAAGGTTACCATCAAATCAGAAAGAAATCCAATAAAACAATTGCAGGAGATATTAAAATAAGAAAATTCATTCTATAAATGCAAATAAAAAATTTTAAAAAAAAGAAAGAAAAAGAAGAAGATGGAAACGAGAGCAATAACTCACCTTCAGATTATTGAAGATCAATTAATAGAGAGGAGAAGGGGATGCATAAAATTAAAAAAAAATTAAAAAAAAGTAAAAAAGAAGATGGAATTTTTTTTGTAGGAATAGAATTTTTCTAAATAAATTTAAAAAATTCTAGATATACATAAAATTTGACAAGAATAATGTGATAATGTTAATTAATGTGTATTTGATTTTGTTGTTGAGCCAAATAAAATAAAATAAGATTGAATGTATATTTAGTTTTGGTTGTAAATCTTAAAAATAAATAAAAAATAAAAAATTGAATGTGTATTTAGCTTTGGTTAAGATTGAATTTTTCGAAATAAATTTAAAAAATTCTAGATATACAAAAAATTTGACAAGAATAATGTGAAAATGTTAATTAATGTGTATTTGATTTTGTTGTTGAGCCAAATAAAATAAAATAAGATTAAATGTATATTTAGTTTTGGTTGTGAATCTTAAAAATAAAAATAAAAAAAATAGTTGTGAACCTTAAAAAAAATAAAAATAAAAAATAAAAAAAGATTGAATGTATATTTAGCTTTGGTTGTGAATCTTAAAAAAAAAAAAAAAGGTTCAAGTTGGGTTGGGGAATATCCAAACCCATTAGGAGATGGGGAGGGTAGTACCCATAGAGAATGGGGAATAGGGAATGGGGAAAAATAATTATAGGGGAATGATGATGGAAAATTAATATCCACCCCATTAACCCCCATTACCATCCCTGCACACATATATCATTAACATTTTGATTATTTAATTATTTTGGATAAAATAGATATATGATTCTTAAAACATGCGTTTGGTCTTTTAAATTTTAATTTTATCAATTTAGTTCATACAATTTAAATTTGAATCAAATTGATTTAATTCAAACAAAATAATCTTCTCATTTTGTGTAGTTGTACACTTGCATTCCGTTTCGTTTGAAATTGGGTTAATTTATCTCAGATTATCAATTTAAAAAAAAATTAGAGACTCAATTAACAAAATTTAAATTTGAAATACATATACCTAAAAAACTTTGGATGCAAAATGTACTCTAAAAAATAGCATTCAATCACACTTTTATTTAAGAAAATATGTGTAATTTATCTAATTATTTTTAAAAAATTTGTTAAATGTCCACCACATGAAGTATTTTTGGGACAAAAGTCCAAGTTTTAATGAGCTTTGGCCTCGTTTGGCCCATCTAAGATGAGCTTGGTTGTACTCTGTTTGTCGTTTTAGTTTTATTTTTATTTGGCTCCCACAAATATAAAATTAAAAAAAAAAACTGAATAGATAGTGTTAGCTTTTTGGCTTTCGAAGGTTATTTTTGTAATTGCGAGCGTGCCAGCAAGGGTCAATCAGTCCTTACAGAAAATTAATTGCCAACCAATTATCAGATAATTGTGTTTTAGTTCTTTCAGCCTCAATGAAGAGGACTTTTACTAGTGGCTTGACTTAGGAGAATTAAACAAATAACAATTAAATGAAGAACAGTTGAAGTATTTCATTAAGATGAAAAAATTTACAATGATCCAAACTCAGCCTTGTAGAGGTTTACAGCGACAATCTACTTGAAACTACTCCTATGAATGAAGTGTAGTGTAGGAATTTTAAAGTACAGAAACGTAAAGAACTGGAAACGTAAGACTGTAAATATAAAACTAGAAAGAAAACAAAGTAGAATAAGACTGGTTTTTTGGATCTGAGTCTGGGGCTTTTTCTAGGGCCTTCTCTGCTATTTATACTGCTCAAGGATGACCATTGAACTGCATTTCTAACCGTCCAACTGCTCCTCCATAATCGCTGATCATGTTGCCTCAAGATTAGCTCCATTACGCCATTACTTGCAGTTAGGCTTCCCTCCTAAATTTGAATTTGAAATGTGAGTAACCGTTGAAACCACATCACCTTGCATCTCTTTGTTGATCCACTGCTACTCAGATCTCGTAATAACCAATACTAACTGCCACGTGTACAATCAGGATCGAAGACTTGAATAGTCTTCCTATATTATCCTTATTTTGCCACGCGTCGAATTGTAATTGGCTTATACAAAATATATAGCCAACATTACCCCTCGTACTAATATACCCAATACTTGGTGATATTAGTGGATCAAGGTTTTTTACCCACGTCTTAGAACGTGCATGGGCTTTGCATTCTTCTAGAAATGCAACTGTCATTCGTCATCTGCATTAACTCCCCTTCAATCTTTTGAACACCCCCACCACCTTAGTATTCGAACAGACTGATACATTTTATGGCCGAATCAATTTCTTCCTCCATTGATCGAGCACACGAAGAGTCATCTGATGATGTTGTTCTTCCTCGAAAGAACCTCCATGCATTTATTAGCCACCTTTACCCACCTTTCTATATTCAAGTCATGGATGTCTTTGCAAATTATCAACCCTTGGACTACAAACACATTGCTCTTAATCCTTTGATTCAGAAACTTACAAATATAGACATGGGAAATTCTTTTTTTGACTCACCCTTGGACTACGAACGAACTGCTCTTAATCCTTTGATTTAGAAAGTTACAAATATGGACATGGGAAGTTCTTATTCACAACCCTCTGCATGGGATAAGGCTGCAGCTTCTTCTTCCTCTGGGACTTCTAACTGGACACACTGGTCAAAACCTGAGGCCTGTGATTTAAGGGAGCGAATCAACCATCACTTTGTCGAGTTTACTGACCCTTTAGAGTTCCCTTCCTATGCGCGAAGCTCGGTAGTCTATCCTTATGTGCCCATCGATCATCGACGCAGTTTGGAGGAAAATCTGCTTGTAGCATGGTATACATTCTTTATGCCTACAAAGATAGTGCACGCTGCCCGACGCCTAGAAGAGGCACAAGGGTACAATCCATCATTCTTAGCCCAGAATGCGAAGATTTATTCTTTTGATTGGTTCGATTATATTAATGTCCTTGTTCCTTATGCCCTTGCTCCATCTCCTGAAATAGAAGCATCCACACCTTCTCCTCCGCCAAATCCTTGCTGGACAGAGAGACTGAGGCTTGCCCTCTCCGCGGATAAGGTCTTTCCACCTTACAAGCCTCTACCTTTCCCTAATCCAACTGAGCGGAAGCAAGCTCAACTTCTGCTCACGGCTTTCTCTCACTTGCCCTTCAATGTTCTTGAGGACGAAGTCCCTCTCAAAAACCTTCGATGGGCTTGTGATATTCTGACTCGAGGTCATGTCCTTAATCCTCTCGCCCAAGCAGAGCTTCACATGTTTTTGGACCAACTTCCATTGCTTTTCCACTGGCATCGGACCTCTATGGCTACCACACAATCTTTAGACCAACTCTCGTCCCTTCGAGTTCATGCCCAGTACGAAGCAGAGAACTTCATTGAAGAATTTGATGATTTCAAGAATAAAGATTCTGCGTACTGGGATAACTTGGATATAGACGAATTAGAACATGGATTGAGAGAAACATCATTCGAAATAAAGGCTGAAGAGCTCTTTTACGAAGTGAGAGCACATCAACTCATGCAGCCAATGTTAGAAGAAATAGAGGATAAAATAAAGAAAGAACAGAAATTCATCGATTATAGTTGGACTAAATTTCATGATCTTATTATTTATTCCATTCCCTATTTTTATGAGCTTAAGTTTGTACCCAAATAGGGCCATTCGATGTAATTGCTCTTGCTTTAATACCACTAAGACTTTTTCTTTGTTTGGTATGGTTTGATCTTGTCCCCATTTGTCTTTAAAGCAAATTCAAGGCTTCGAACTGAATAATCTTATCTTTCGAATTTGGACTCAATCGTTTTAAATGAAACACTAAAAAAAACCAACAATGAACCTTTCCAATTTATGGAATATAGTTAACAATTTTTGCTGATTTTCATTTAGAATTAGTGCTTCGAATTTAACAATCTTACCCCTTAAAGCTTGTTTTAATCATAACCAACATATGATCATGGTTAGTATGATCAACCAATTTTAAATTGACCATTTTTGCTTCGAAGAACAGTCCATGATGTTTTTAGTTCAAAAGACAATCCCTGTCTGTATGTATACAAACCAATTATTGGTTTTGATATTTCGAATACCAATTCTCATCCTTAAGGGGTCTCAAGTTTTACTTCGAAAGACATTACTTTTATTGAGAAACCTAAAACAGGTCTTTAATCCCTTCGAAGTAAACGAATACTTGAGCATTCTTACATCCATAAGTATGAAATGTACTTCGAAGCTGGCTTCTTAATTTCGAAGCCGTTTATTATTTGACTTTTGGCGCTAAAATTTGGTTTTTTTTATATTTCGAATACCAATTTCCATCCTTAAGGGGTCTCAAGTTTCACTTTGAAGGACATTACTTTCATTAAGAAACCTAAAATAGGTCTTTAATCCCTTTGAAGTAAACAAATACTTGAGTATTCTTACATCTTTAAGTATGGAATTTGCTTCGAAGCTGACTTCTCTGCTTCGAAGCCATTGTTATTTGACTTCTGGCGCCAAAATCTAGCTTCGAAGCCAAATATTTTACTTCGAAGCTGGTATCAACATTTGGGATGTGTTTTTCCCTCTAAAAGTATCAATGTTGAAGGAAACTCTTCGTATTCGTACTTTTAGTACTTAACGAATTACGCGATATATCTTTCAGATACAAAGGCTTTTAAAACCTTTTTATTTCGTGCTCTGAAATCACTTGCTCGCTCAACACACAAACCCTTTATCTCTACCGATCTTCCACTTCTTTCTACTCCCTTTCCCAGTTTCGTCTTCTGAGAAAGCGTTTTATCAATGGCTTCCTATTCATTGAAAGTGCCAGTTGTACAGCATGCGAGCCCGTCTGTAGCCCTGAAAAGGCTCATTGACACAGAATGTGAAAAGTACAAGGCTGGGGAAAAAGTGCCATCGACGGACGCATCTTCATCCCTCGTCATCACGTGCAACAAGACTATGTGCTTGGGCCCATATTCAAGGAGATTCTTACTGAGCTTCCAGCTCTATATCCTCGTCTGGAAGACCATTATCTCCTTTACGAAGGTGGCCTTGACTGGAGGAACTAGAGGACGAACCGCCCCCACCGATGTTGGCCCACGGTGAGACCGGAGTGGCAAGAATGGTATGATCGAGTTGTCCCTAATAGGACCCTGGACTTTCAAGAACTCTGTCTTCTCGATGCCCTCCGACTATCCAGGTTAACCATCTCAGAGGATCCTTTCTTAATTCCTGCTGCCCTATGCTTTTGGAACTCTGCTTTTAATTTCTTTCAATTTAGATGTGGGATGATGGCCCTTACTGTGCTTGACATTTGTCACTTATTAGGATTATCCCCCATTGGACCAAATTATCCTGACCTAGCAGTCCCCTTTTCCCTCCCCTCTCTTAAGTCATCCTATAGTGACTTCGTCAAGGCTAAGAATAAAAGAGAGGGTCCTGTGACTGATAGGGAATTCTTTTCTTTCCTACTATATTGGCTTTACAAGTTCCTTTTCTGCACTTCCTCTCAAAGAATCATGCATGAATTTGCCCTTCTTGCCAAAACCCTTGTTTTACAGAAGAAAGTGGCTTTAGCTCCATACGTCCTAGGTCACGTATATAGAGCATGTTCTCTCTTCTGTGAGAAACCCTTAAATGCCAATCAAGGGGGGCCATTTTGGATTCTCCAGCTTTGGTTTTTTACTTATTTCACTGAGTTACAATCCAAATGCCTTAAATTTTTTGAGCCAAACCCTCCTACTCATGGCATGAGGCTAGCCAATGCTTCATTTTATCCTTCTACCTTTGCTTTTTACTTCTCTTTCTTCCACCAGCTTCCAGCTTCTCATCCTTCTTACAGCTTCCGTCCCTTCGAACCCATTACCATTGGCCCATCTTGGTTGAAGAACTTCCTAAGTGATAGGTTTTGTGCTTCACCTGTTCATAAAGATATATGGGCTTCTATTCTGCTCCCTAGAGAATTATTCATTGGAACCATGAACCCCAGAGCTTATAAATGCATTGCTGAGCCCTATTGTCCTGCTCAATTTGCTAGACAATTTGGCTTCTCACAAGGGGTCCCAATACCTCTCTGCAGTAAGACCAATCTAAGTCTTACCACCAGGGACTTGAAAGTTCGAAGGTTCAGACTAGAAGAGGCAACTTCTAAGTTTATACAAGACTTGGTCGAATTTGAGTACATCCTTTTTCTTCCTCAAGGTAACACGTTGAAGAGGTACCACAACTGGTGGGTGACCAATATGGAAGTATACCTGGCCATTTCTCCTCAAGACCTACTGATGGTGTTGGATGTGCCCAAGCCCAAAGGAGCTGGAGTTGTTACCTCCTCCGCTGTCCTTACCACTTCAATTCCTGTACCTGCTACAACACAGTCTGCTCCTGCTGCCTCAACTCCTCCTAGAGTTACTCGGGCCGCCTCGAAAAAAGGTATATACCCTTATCTCTTCTCATTTTCCCTTACTTATAATGCTTTTAGCCTTATCTTTAGTTCTTCGTTTGTGAAGGTGGTGCGGGTGCCTCACAGGGAGATTCTCCTCAGAAGACCCAAGCTCTAAATCTTCTCAAAAGCAAACGGCAACAAAAGAAAATGAGACTTTTACTTGAGCCTGAAAAGGAAGTACCTGAGGTTCAAGCAGAAGAAGAAGAAGAAGAAGAGGTAACTCAAGAGCAAGAGTCACCCCTGAAAAGAAGGAAAAGAGTGACCGTCCCTTCTTCTGACTTGGTTCAAGATCCCACTCATGAGACAATTGCCAAAGTAGTGGAAGAGGAACTCACTTCTGAAGAATCCGAATCCCAAATTGGAGAGAAAGAAATTGAGAAGGAACAGGCAATACCAGTACAAAGAGCAAAGAGAAGGAAGATGACTGTCTCTCCTTTTGATTTGGTCGAAGACCCTATTCATGAAGCAGCTGCTAAGGTAGTAGAACAAGAGCATTCTAAGGCCATAATTGTCTTTGAGAGAGCTGAGAAGAGACGACAGCAGCAATTCTTAAGAGATGAAGCAGCTGCTGCTGATGCAATCCAAAGGGAAACTGCAAGAAGGCAACATATTGCTGAGCACTATTCCCTTCGAAGCTCTCCTATTGCTGCTATCACTTCTGAAACAAGTAATTTTTTTCATGCTTCTACTGTTTCTTCCTTATCAAATTTTTGGTATTAAAACTTGACATTACTTTACATCTTTTCTTTTGCAGCAACAACTACTGAGCCTATTCTTCCAATAAGGACTCCCTCAGTTTCAGTTAAAGTTGATCAGATGCAAAATATGAGGACTATTCAGATAATACTCCCACTTCCTAGGCCTACATTCAATGTACGTTCCTTGAGGCCAAGCATTCCTGCATATCTTTCCTTTGGATTAAATCTATATCTTCCTTACTTATCTTTGGATCTACCTCAATTCAGTTCTCTTTCGAGCCTTACTCTTCCCCCTCCTCCTAAGGAAACTCCAACTGCTGCTCCATATCTGATGGTAGCTGATTCCCCTACAGAGGGTGCTGGCAACTCTCCAACCCATGGTTTATTACCGTTACCTACTTCCAGCCCTTCTTCCCTTGACCTATTGGTGGCTAGGACCATAGAGACTGCTGAAGACGCTCCACCCATTTCTCTTATCCCTATGCAGTCCTTTGTGCCTTCCACCACTGTTCTTTCTACACCCCTCATGTCCACGGATGAGGTAGATATCTTCGAAACAAGACTAGCTAGTCTCTTCGACATGCCCTCTACCTCTCCAATAGCTAATGATGAGGCTGAGCCATTAGTTCTAGCTGATTCCTTGTTAGAAATTCTTAAGAGCTCCTCTTCCTCCAGTAGTAAGCCTTCTGCACCTCTGATGGACTTAGACAGCTGTCTGGAGTTATTGACATCTTTTTCAAGGATTCTTTTCGAGGCTTTACAAAGGCCTATAATAAGAAATGGCTTCCTTCAGTGCTGCAAAGTTGCTGAGCAATCCAGTATAACTGTCTCAAGTCATCTATCTCAAGCAGCAGCTACTATTGACTTTTACATCAACATTTGTCATGCTGCCAGAGCTGCAGAGGAGAAATTAGTGAGAAACCAGGGCTTTGTTTCCACAGTACATGCTGAAGTCTCAGGGCTAAAGGAACAACATTCCTCTGTCTCCCATTTTCGAACTCAACTACTGGCGAGGAAAGCTCAACTTGAGGAGGAGCTATCTACAGTGAACCAGGCCCTAATCCGAACTGACACCAAATTGCAGATCACCAACCAAGGACTGGTTGACCGAAAGCAGGAAATGACCACAGCCATTCAGTTGTTTTCATCTTTTAATAATAGAGCATTCATTGTAAAAGAACAACTGAGGCATTATAATGATTTTTAGGCCAATTTATGGCATAATGTATTCAGCTCTTTATGAAAGACAAATTCTTATTTATCATTTGAGTATTTTTGTGTTCTTGTACTTGGCATTTATTTTACTCCTTGTGTTTCCCATATAGTTGGAAAATAAGGCTTCAAATACCTGCCATTAATCTTTTTGGGATGTACATATCCATTCAAATTTCTCAAATGGTATGCCCCAAAAGGAAGGACTCTATGGACTTGGTATGGTTCCTCCCAGTTAGGTGACTATTTGCGAAACTTATAGCTTTTAATCCCTATTAGGAGTATGATTTTCCACACCAAATCACCTTCATCAAAGCCAATGTGTTTGACTTTTTTTACTATAATTTTTAGCTACTTTCTTGTTTTGAAAAAGAATGCTATTTAATGCTAGAATTCTAGCTTCATTTATGCTTTCTAATTCCAAGTACATACTCTGATGGTATTGCTCAGGATTTAACTGGTCTTGGCATTTTACCCTCAAGAACTTAACATTAATTTCCACAAGTAACACTGCATCATGCCCGTATATTAAGGTATAAGGAGTGACTCTTGTGCTTGACCTTGGGGAAGTTCTATAAGCCCACAATACATTCAACAACAAGTTATGCCAATCCCTAGGATTGTCCTCCATAACTTTTTGTATTCTCTTTTTCAAGGACTTATTGGATGATTCAGCTTGACCATTGGCTTGTGCATAATAGGGGGTGGAATTAACAAGGCTAATTTCAAACTCTGCCACAAAAGACTTTATAATTTTCCCATCAAACACAGTCCCATTGTCAACAGTTATAGTCTGTGGGATACCAAATCTGTGAATTAAATCCTTAATGAATCCAATAACCTCAGTTTGGTCTACAGCCTTGTATGGCTTAGCTTCGACCCATTTAGTGAAGTAATCAGTGGCCACTAAGATGAAACAATGATGCTTTGAAGAAGGTGGGTGTATTTTCCCCATCATATCCATGGCCCATCCTCTAAATGGCCAAGGCTTTACTACTGCATGCAGGTCAATTATGGGCACATGCCTGATCGTGCCATGCTTTTGACATGCCTGGCAACCCCTTGCATATTTTATGCAGTCTTTAAGGATAGTTGGCCAATAATAGGAATGCCTTCGAAGCAACCACCTCATTTTCACACCAGGCTGATGAGCACCACAGATGCCTTCATGAACCTCAACCATAGTTGTCAATGCTTCTTTTGGGCCTAAACATTCTAGCAATAAACCGTCTCCCCCTCTTTTGTAGAGAACATTACCGTATATGATGTATTGCATAGATTGCAATTTAATTTTTCTGCTGGCCTTCGAAGATGGGCCAGCCAAGTACTGCATTATTGGATGCCTCCAATCTTGTTCCTGTAAGTCATTATGATTGACTTCCAGGACCACATTCCTTTTATTTAAAGGTAGTACTGATTTTTGGTATGTTGTTTGGCTTATGTCCCTTTGAGTATTATTTCTTCTCTTGAAATTCGAAGCTTTCTGAGCCACATCATTAGCTCTATTATTCAAGAATTTTAAGACATGAGTTACATTTGCTATTTGAAATTGAGAAAGCAGATGTAATGCAACAACATAGTATGGCAACATGCTTATATTTTAACATTTGAAAATCCCTTTTACTTGGTTAACCCACTAATTGAGAATCTCCAGATATGTCAACTGCATGAACTTGTAGTCCAATAAGAATTTCCAATCCCACTATTAAGGCTTCATATTCAGCTTGATTATTAGAACAAGTAATTTCATCCACTCTGAAAGCATGTGTGGTTTTTATTCCTTGTGGTGACTTAATCACTATACCAATTCCAGTTAGGCCATTGGCTTTCGATCCATCAAACCACATTTGCTATGGCTCAACACTAGCCATACCAAGTTCCATTATCTCTTGGCTTTCTGTTTGAGATGGATGGTCTGCTAAAAAATTGGCTAAAACTTGTCCTTTTACTGCCTTTTGAGGAACATATTCTAAATGAAATTCTGATAAGGCTAATATCCATTTGCCAATTCTTCCCCTCAACATAGGTCTAGATAACATATACTTAACCAAATCTGTAGTTGCAATTAGCAAGACAGTTGTAGGCAAAAGATAATATCTTAATTTCATTGTAGCAAAATACAGTTACATTCACAAGAATTTAAAAACCTACTAAGGTAATAAACAGCTTGCTCATTGCCTTCTTCATTGTCTTGGGCTAAGAAAGCTCCCAATGAATCTTCTACTGCAGCTATGTACAACTTCAAGGGCTTATCACCCTTTGGTGGCATCAGCATTGGAGAGTTGGCCAAGTAAGCTTTGATACCTTCAAAAGCAATTTGATACTCTGCTGTCCACATAAATTCCTCTTCATCTTTTAGCCTTAATAAAGAAGAAAATACTTTAGTTTTCCCTGCAGTGTTAGAAATGAATCTTCGAAGAAAATTAATCTGTCCAAGGAATTTTTGTAATTCTTTCTTACTTGATGGAAGTCTGGCTTCAATGATGGCCTTGGCTTTATTCTGGTCAATCTGTATTCCTCTCTTGTGTACTGCATAGCCCAAGAAGTTTCCAGATGATACGCCAAAAGCACACTTAAGAGGATTGAGTTTCAACTTGAACTTTCTCATTCTTTCAAAGGCTGCTTCTAAGTGAAACAGATGCTCCTCCATGGATTGGGATTTAACTACAATGTCATCAATATAACACTCTAAATACCCTCCAATGAGGTCATGAAAGATAGTGTTCATAGCCCTCTGATATGTAGCCCCAGCATTCTTCAGGCCAAATGGCATTTTAACCCATTCGAAGGTGCCAATATTCCCAGGACATCTAAATGCTGTCTTGTGAACATCCTCCTCTGCTATGTAGATTTGGTTATAACTAGAGTGCCCATCCATCATCGATAAAATTTGATGCCCTGCTGAACTGTCTACCAACAAGTCTACTATAGGCATAGGATATTCATCTTTTGGAGTTGCTAGATTTAAGTTTCTGAAATCAATGCATACCCTCATTTTATCATTCTTCTTAACTACAGGCACAATATTGGATAGCCATTCAACATACCTGGCTGTCTTGATAAAGCCTGCCTTAAGTAGTCTAAGAATTTCTTCCTTAACTTTCTGAATCACTTCTGGACTCATTCTTCTTGGCTTTTGCTTGTATGGCTTGAAATTAGGCCTCATAGGGAGCCTATGTTCCACTAATGACCTATCCAATACTGGTAGTTCATTATAAGACCATGCAAAACAATCTTTATATTTCTTCAGAACAACCAACAACTAATCCCTGTCCAGAGCATTCAAACAAGCACTTATATAGGTGGGCTGTTGTATAGAACATTCCCCTAAATTTATTTCTTCTAAAGGGTCTTGTGTCTGAGAACTTACTGAAGCTTCTTCTTTGATCCCTTCTGGCTTCGAAGCAATCTTCTTGCTTTGTTCTGCTCCCAGGTTCTTTAATTCAACATCTTTACCCTCCTCCTCATAGACAAAGTATGTCCATAAGGCTACTTCCTCCTGTATCTCCTGGACTTTTGTTTCAATGTCCAATGCACAGTATTTGTCAAGGACCAAAACTCTGGCCTGTTGTTGCTTCTGCTTGCAGCCAATTATCATGGCTTCTTTCTCTTACTCTTGTACTCTCTGGACTATTGATTTTACATCCAATATTGAGAACTTAATTAGAGCCAAATACTTGGCTTCTTGGACTTCATTTATTTGCCTACAACCAGGCATCATTGTCATCCTTAACGACAACCTCTTCATTAGCACTTTCTTGGACTAAGTGCTTCAGGTGTGTCACTTCCTCATCAGCCGTCACTTCGGCTGAGCCATCAGGTTTCCTCAGTATACTAAGTGGTGTCACTCCCTCAATATACAATTTGGCCTCTGCGAAGTCTGCACAGGTTATGAAGGGTTGAGGATCTGCATCAATTTCCTCTGTCTCCCCATTGCCCAAGGCCATCATTATTTTCTGATGCAAAGAGGAAGGCACACACTTGTTAGTGTGAATCCAATCTTTACCAAGTAAAGCATTGTACTTAGCATTACTGTCGATGATGAAGAATGCTGTCATGCAGTCCCTGGTTCCCACACTCAGGTTGATAGGCAGAATTCCTTGAGCCATCTGTTTGTCTCTGGCGAAACTAGCAATGGTTATGCTGGTTGGGATTAACCTGGGGTTCCTTTTCTCTAGTTTCTTCAAGGAAGATTTCGGTAGTAAGTTCACCGCTATCCCATTATCTATCAAGACTCGGTTCAATTGTATCCCATCGAAAAAGGCCTTGATATACAAAGGCTTGACATGTTATGTCATAGAGTTCGAGGGATATTCAAAAGGATATGAGAGGTTAATGCTCACCTCTTCTTCACTCTCATATTCAATTTCCATTGAGGTAGCCATTCCGGAATCATCTTGCACCATACTCACTTGTGAGTCTTCACTAGAGACTGGAATTGGGTCCATTTCTTGCCCTCTTGGTTCTCATCTCCAGCTTGGAATTCATGCGGTAATATGTGTACCATATTCACTAATACTGAGCCAAATTGGATGGCTGGTTGTGCCTGTTTCTCCTTTTGGCCACTTTGTTCAGTTACTTCAGAAGCATCCTCCATACTGCATTCTGGCACTTCCTTACTAACAAGCTCTTTCAAATGGTCTTTTCTGACTGGCTTTTCAACCAAAAATGTTTGTTCAGCCATGAAGGCTTCGAACATTTCTTCCTCAACTATTTCTTTCTTTTGGCCTAAGCCAACTTATTTCTCTGCCTCGCTGTCACTCTCCATCAACGCCTTCCCTAATCCTGCTAAACTGGACTTCTCTCTAGCTTTTAGTTCAGAGTGAACTTTGGCCAACTGTTCTCTATTGCCATCCATCTTGCCTTGTAGAGTTGGTTTTGGAGTATGGTTTGACTTTGGATTCTTCTTTCCTTCTGTCTGTACCAATGAAGAACTCTCTCCACTCTCTTTCAGGTCTTGCTGGTACTGAGTGTACTTACGCTGAATTTTCCTTCTTTGTGATCTAGAAATTACGGGGACCATATCTGGTTCCTTTGTTTTTGGGTGCTTAAGCAATACCCAATTATTTGGAGCCACCAAAGGAGGCTTGACCATCCTGCCTTGGTTTCCAATTACATCTCTTTGGGTAAACACTTCTCTAGGTTTGTTCTACATCACAAACCAATCTGGGACCCCAGGTACCCACGAACTTACTGACCTGGCTGTTGAACTGCTTCTTTCTTCCTTCGAAGTCACCTTCGAAACTGGCTGTGAAGGCCACTGTTTGGCCCTGACTTCATGCTTTGAGCCTAACTCAGGCCTTCAATGAAGGTGTCCACTTTCTGTCCTGCGTGAGGCTGGTCTAGAGGGCCAATCTCTGGCTTTGATCCCATAAACTGAACCTCTCTCCGGTCTCCTCTCAGAATGACTGCTCTCCATTCTGTAATAATTAGGTGGCCTGGACTCATATAAAGGCCTCTTGCCTTTGAAATGCATTCTATCAGCTGTTGGTTCAACCATCAATGGCTGCTGCCTAACACCATATGGATATGGCCTTTTTATTGTAAGCATTGGTTGGTTTGGGACATCTCTGCACATCCCTGTAATATTGTTTCCTATCAATTGGAAGCCCTTTCAGCCATTACATCCTTTGCATTACAGCTGCTTCTAAGGAGTCGTCATCCAGTGCTTCTTCATCAGAGTCTTCTCTCTGGTGTGAGAAACCTTGTCCAATAGCTGGTCGATTTCCTGTGTCCTTCTTGATAGTTGTATGGTTGGCAACATGCATCTGCACATTGACTTCTCCCAATTCTTTCAAGGACAAGCTTCGAAAGTCTGGCATTATGACATTGGCTGCCACCTCTCCAATCTCTGGAAATGGATTACTGTCAATCCCCATGGCCTTTTCTGCTTTGGCTGGGAATTTCAAACTTCCTTTCCAAATTTGTTCTTGGATCCTGTCTCGAAAAACAATACAGTTCTTAGTCGAGTGAGATCAAGAATTATGCCATTTACAATATATTTTTCCTTTAAGTTCATCAGGAGATGGAATTTTAACTCCTTTCGGTAACTTAAGGAAGTTGGCCGCAAGCAAATTATCAAAAATGTCATCTGCCTTAGTTAAATCGAAAGAGTATTTCCTATGAAGGTCTTTCTTTTTAAACTGTTGGTCAATTGTTGTATCCTTATGAATTAATGCTTCACAGATTACAGGTTCTTTCCCCACAATCTCTGCTGTATCGATCTCATAATTAGGATCTCTATAATATGTCTTGTACGATGCATTATTTCGATCTTGTTCCTCCTCTAGTAATGCTTCGTACCTAGACACCTTATAAGTGAGTTCTACCAAGTCTCTGAACTCAGTTGAATCAAACTTCTTTCGAAGCCTGAACTCTAAACCATTTTGAGCCAATCTCACGAATTTTGGCTCTGGTAAGATAGCTCTACATTTATTTCGAGCCATTTGAAATCTGGCAATAAACTAAGTAGCTTTCTTATCAGGCCTTTGACTCAATCTTGCCAAGTCTGCCATGGAAACCTCTGGCTTTGACTGGAAGAATTGGGCATGAAATGCCTCTTCCATCTGTTGCCAAGTCTGGATAGAGCCAGGTTTAAGGTTAATATACCATACAAATGCTCTCCTAGTTAGGGAATTTGGGAATAACCTTAACTTCATATAGTCATTATTGTTAAATTCGCCGCATTGAGCAGTAAACCTAGCAATATGCTCTACTGTTGATTGGTTTTCATGCTCATAAAAAAGGGCAAAATCTGGTATCCTGAAACCTCTTGGGTATTCATGTACCCTGTCTACCCATTCTAGATATAGTTTCCTATACACAGGAGTCTGGACCCCTCGAGCCATCGGTCCACACATCTCTCTAACAATATCTGCAATTTGGTCCCTAAGGACCATATTTTGTGTCTGCTGAACCACTACTGGAGGGGCAAACATAGGATTTTGTGGACAAACTTGTGCCTGTGGTCCTCTTGGTCCATAAGGTAGTATATTTGGGACTGGTTGTCCCTGTGGTGCAGGTTGCTGTTGGGGGTATGGGTAACTCCTTTGAGCCTGTCCTGCGAAAGGACCTGCGAAAGGTGCTAGAACTGGTGTTGTGTCTCTTCCATTTGTAGGAAAACCTTCCGACCCCCCGGTTATAAATTCAAATAAGGGATTAGTGAACCCCCTTGTGCCAGGTATGGCTTCGAACATAGGATTTGGAACCATTCTTATGCCATTTTCTTGTACTGGGCCAGATCCACCAAATTGCATGGTTTCACTGTTAAGTACTAAGGCATTTTGACTTGCTATAGGCCTCGGAATAGGTTCGTACCAAGACTGAGGTAATGGTCTTTCATAATTTTGATTACTAGTTTGACCATTAGAATGTCCATTAACTTGCATAGGCTGTTTATCTCTAGCCAATCTTTGCTGAGGGACATTCAAAACTTTCTCCATGTGTCTTACGTTTGTTAGTTGGTGGTTATTCATTCGATCCAAAAAGGATGTTGCCTACCTTTCCATTGTGTTCATTAATTGCTGTCCCATAGCATCTACTAGGCCACCCCATGGATTCATTGGCTGAGTAGATGAAACAGTAGATGATCCAATTCCTTGGTCTCGTCCAATATTATGAACATGTGGTATTTGTTCTGAAGTGTTGGTCTGTTCGACCATAGGTTCTGATAAAATGGGAGTTTCCACAGGATGCGTTATCACATTATCCTCTGGATTAGGTATCTCTACCTCTCCTTCCACGCCTTCTTCTAAGCGTTCATTTTCTCCCTGTCTCCTACGTCTAGCCATTTCAATTAGTCCCACCGGGCGTGCCAAAAATATATGTTGGCTTTTTGGCTTTCGATGTTATTTTTGTAATTGCAAGCGTGTCAGTAAGGATCAATCAGTCTTTACAGAAAATTAATTGCCAACCAATTATCAGACGATTGTGTTTTAGTTGTTTCAGCTTCAATGAAGAGGACTTTTACTAGTGGCTTGACTTAGGAGAATTAAACAAATAATAATTAAATGAAGAACAGTTGAAGCATATCATTAAGATGAAAAAACTTACAATGATCCAAACTCAGCCTCGTAGAGGTTTACAGCGATAATCTACTAGAAACTACTCCTATGAATGAAGTGCAGTGCATGAATTTTAAAGTACAAAAACGTAAAGAACTGGAAACGTAAGACTGTAAATGTAAAACTAGAAAGGAAAAAACTTGAAAGGAAACAAAGTAGAATAAGACTGGTTTTTTGGATCGGAGTCTGGGGCTTTTTCTGGGGCCTTCTCTGCTATTTATACTGCTTAAGGATGACCATCGAACTGCATTTCTAACCGTCGAACTGCTCCTCCATGATCACTGATCATGTTGCCTCAAGATTAGCTCCATTACGCCATTACTTGCAGTTAGGCTTCTCTCCTAAATTTGAATTTGAAATGTGAGTAACCGTTGAAGTCACATCACCTTGCATCTCTTTGTTGA
Source organism: Camellia granthamiana (assembly GCA_036172215.1). Taxonomy (NCBI): domain Eukaryota; kingdom Viridiplantae; phylum Streptophyta; class Magnoliopsida; order Ericales; family Theaceae; genus Camellia; species Camellia granthamiana. Next base: position 30,286 of record JAXFYN010000435.1, read on the forward strand.
TCCACTGCTACTTAGATCTCGTAATAACCAATACTAACTGCCACGTGTACGATCAGGATCGAAGACTTGAATAGGCTTCCTATATTATCCTTATTTTGCCACGCGTTGAATTGTAATTGGCTTGTACAAAATATATAACCAACAGATAGATTTTTCAATCTTGTATTTCATTATTTGAGCGATGAAATTGCCTTCGACTGTTTTGGTTAGATATATCTTAGAAAAATATACGCCATAAAAAAATTCAAAATGGATTACCAAGCATAAAATTATGACTTGTTGAAATTTTAACACTATAAATGAATTTTTTGAGAGTATTTTCAGGTTTAAGATTTTTTAAAGGCATTAAAAATAGACAGATATATATAAAATGGGGAGAGACACACGGGGAAAAAAAAAAAAACTTTTTAACTTGAAAATGTATAGATAAGCGTTGAAATTAGATAAAAATGACAGATGAGCTTTAACAATCGATGGATAGGCATTATAAATGGACAAATTAGGCCTTGAAAATGAACATGTAGACTTTAAAAAAAGACTGGTATTTTTTTTCAAACCTATTCCCCATATTTGAATCCATCACCTATTATTTGAATCAATATGGAGTTCTTATATTTTTAGGGACGAATTATATTAATGGTTTTTGTAGTGAGGGACTTATGTTATCTTAATTTTTAATTTTTTAATTGTGATATATTTGATATTGAATTTTGAATTTTATTCTAAATAAGGATAATTGAAAACATTGTTATTCCATTGTAAGGCAAAATCGTCAATTTGATAAAATATAAATTAGTTTGACAAAAATAAATGTCAAAAAATTATTTTTAAATTTTTAAAAATTATTTATACTCACCAAAGATAAAATTATATAAAAATGCTAAATCTTTTACATTGTTTATTTTTTTATTTTTTTACCAAATTAATTTTTAGTATGTGTTTGAATGATGATCATATAATGGGTGGTTATTTTTGTCGATATTTTTGGATGGTTATCATGTAATAGATGGTTGTATTTGTTGTTAACAAATATTTTTGAATGGTTATTAGGCTTTAATGTATAATCGATATGTTTAATATAAGAAACATCTTTATTTTTAGATTTTTTGATTTAATGAGTTGGTTTAATAATGATATTAAAATTGTCGTCATATTTGACTTTTGAAAAAATAAAAACTAATTTAATGAAAATAAATATAAAAAAATTATTTCTACCTTCCCAAAAGATAAAATTATATAAAAATGATGTGTTTTTAATTTTTGTTTTTACCAATTTAATTTTTAGTTTCTTGAAAAAAAAAATTGAAAATAGATTCTAAAAATCAAACCAAACAAAACTTTATAACAAAAAAAGTTCTAACCTTATCCATTAAAAAAAAGACTATTATATTTCAAATAATATATAAGTTAACCAACACAAAATAAGTTGTATGACGACTTTATCCTTCAAATGGAGCAACAATATCTTTAATTATCATTATTTGGAACAGCAATACTAGGTATCATGAAAATTTTATCATGAAAATAATCATGAATTCTTTGTGACTCTTAGATTACACTTAGAATAAAGCACTACACACTAATCAAGGTAATCCAAGGATCATAAATTTTTCATGATCATTTCATGACAAAATTTTCATGATCCCTAACTTTTCCCTATTTGGAATGAGATTCAAAATTTAGGGTTAAATGTATCTTAATTGAAATGTCAAGAATCAAAGTAACACAAGTCCCAATCTATAGAGACTATTAGTGTAATTCATCTTATTTTTAAAATACCTATCATCATATCTAGGGCTATGCAAAATACCATCTAATTTGCTAAAACCATACCAATCCGCACCAATTTGTACCAATCATCCATTAACCACAGATTAAATTTTGAAATTTATAATTTGCTTTCAAAATTGCACCACTTTGCTCCGCTATAATTAATAAATAGCAAGTTAGTAATTATATTTATGAAAAATATTATGTAAAATTAATTTGTGTTATATACATATGAAAAATATTACACAAATTAGTATTATATATTATGCAAATATTTGATAATTATTTAATAATATTCATTAATCAACTAACAAATTGAAACCACGCTCAAACCGTGATTTGGTTATTTACCAATCCATCATCTACGAGCTGATTTATAATTTACTATTAAACTATCCAAATTGAGCCGCGCACATTTGTACCCATATTTGCACCTATTTGTTCTTATATTTTTAGCATGTCTACATATTTGAACTTATCTAGAGTCAAGCATTCCCATATTTGAATTTATCAATCTCTATTTTTTTATGTATCATTTAAAAGTGATGTAAAAATATACATACAGGCACCTAATAGGGTAATTACTAACTAGTCCCATCAAGTAGACTTTTAAGTTCTATTAACTTTATAAATAAACCAATAGGTCCTACAAGTTCTTCTTATCTTCTTTTATCTTATCTTCCCTCTTTAGCTCTTTTTTCACCATTTTTTCAAAAAAATTCACCATTTTTTAAAAAATTTCACACCACTCTTGTCTACCACCACTGTCATCGTCCATCCACTGGTACCACCATCGTCGTCACCATTTACCTACTACCACCACCGTCATCGTCTACCCACTACTACTACCATCATTATTCGGATATTGTTATTGTTCACCAATTATCTCTACCATTGCCGATCTATATACCATATCACCATCGTCGCCGATCTACACAACCACCATATCACCACCGCCTTCTTTGTTTCAGATGGTGAAATCGATACTAAATGACTTTAAACAATGGTGATTCTTCAAATTTCTTCCGCTCTCTACCTTAAACTAATTCTGTTGAAAACTATATTCATATTCAAATTTATTTTTTAGTAATAAATTTATTAGTCTCTTTTGTTCTTTATGTATGTGGAAGAAGTTGGTAGATTCTTGTGAGTGAGTGAATATGAGTAAGGATTGTGAATATTAAAGAATAAATTTATAGTGATAAATTTATCAATCAGGACTTGTTAATAAATAAGTCTGGTCAATAGGATCGGCTCGTAAGTGCCACCATATAATATATGTCCCTACTTTTTAATTTAAAATTTTGTTCTAATTTTTTAATTGAAAAATGATTTAAAAGTGTACAAAGAGGTATATTTGTCTTTTTTGAATCATAGAGGCAATTCGTATTTTAAACAAATATTAAGGAATGCATATATGATTTACCTAATTTTTTACAAAACACTCACACTTATACGAGCTTCACGCCTATGTAGAACCTACACGTATATGAGTGCTTAGTAAAAATTTTGATAGAAAGTCCATTTGGTTTAGTTTTAGAATTATGATTTGAGTGTGGAGTTATATTTTGAGTTTTGAAATTTTTGAGTCATGATTTGAAAAGAGAACTTTGTTTGGTTCCATTTTGGAATTATGATTCCACCCTCATATTCCAACTCTCTGTTTGATTATAGTTTTCAAAATATGATTCTAAATCACATTTCAAAATACATTTGAATTTATGTTTGGTAATCAGAGAGTTTTTAAATTTTTAGGTCTACCCGGTCATTTGCCCAGATATCTTCTCGGACAGTTTTTGAATTTTGGGTCTACTCGGTCATCCGCCCGGACATCCTCTTAGACGTTTGGCCGGTTGACCAAAATAGAGTTTTTATTTTTTTATTTTTGCAATTGCCACCTGTTATTTGAAAAAGTATATATATATATATATATATTTGTTTTTGATATTTTTTAAATATAGAAATTATTTTTTTAGACCAAAATGACAAATTATTTGGCCATTTATTTAAAATTAACAAAAAAAATTAAATAAAAATTAATTTGCCACAATAATTTTTTTTAAAAAAAAAAACATTTTTAAGCAAAACAATTAAAAAAAATTCAATCAAATATACAATCAAAAGTAATTTTAAAGCACTACCAGAATATTTTTTTTGACAAAAAATAATATATTTATATTTTTTAATATTTTAAATAAAAAATATTTTCGAAATTTTTTGAATTTTTTAAATAAAAATTTTATTTTTTTCAATAATTAGTTTTTAAATTGAATTTTAAAAAAGTTTGGTTATAAGTTTTGAATAGAATTTTTAATAGAGTTTTGAGTTGTGTGTTTGGTTATGAGTTATAAGTTTTAGAAACTCTTTTCAAAACTCATAACTAAACAACTTTTCTTATTTCAAAACTCTTTTCAAAACTCATAACTAAACAAATTTTTTCTTTTCAAATCATGATTCAACAACTCATAAATTCAAAATACAACTTCATTTTTAAATCATGATTCTAAATCTAAACCAAACGCTACCAAAATTTGTTTTGTTATAAGTTTTGAAAATAGTTTTGGAATGATTTGTAATTTTTTTATATTTTTTTAATTGATTGATGTATAGAATATGAGAAAATGTGAGAAGAGAGATGTGAGAGAAAAAGTGATTGATGAAATTAATAATAATAATAATAATAATGAAAAAAAAAAAAGAGTTTTGAAAGTAATCTTAAATTGTGTTTTAAAAATATGTTTGTTTAACATGTTACATCTAAATTATGATTTAAAAATAGAGCTGAGTTTTGAAAAACAAACCAAATGCTACCATTTTTCATATCATTTATGGGGTGATTTGAAAAGTCGGTTAAAAACTGGTCTTTTGACTTTTTTATTCTTTTATGTGTAAAAAATATGAAAGGTGATATAACTCAAAATAAATTAAAAGCTAAAAATTAATTTTAGCTAACTTTCCAAATTGCCCCTATATAGTATTTTTGCTATACTAGATAAGTTGGCTGGCAATTTTGAATTTATTTATTATATGTAACAAACTGTAATTAATGTATGGAGCAAAGTGATATTGTGAGCCATATTTTAGGATTAAAATGCAATTTATGTTAAAAGTTGCCTCTTTAAATAAATACAAAAAATAGTACACCTCAGATATCTCTCTCACACACACATATTTATTTATTTGGTAACCCTCACGAATGCTCCCCCATCGTTTTCACTCAAACCCTAATTTGCATTTTTTTTAAATCTCCGTCTCCTCTATTCCCCAAACCACTGTTGTTTCTCAAAATTTTCTTTTTCCTTTTTTTTTTTTTAATTTCTCGGTAAAAAATAAATAAAATCCATTTTTAATTATTTTTCAAACCCCAAATTGAAAATTCTGAAAAATAAAAAATAAAAAATCGAAGCGAATTTTTGTAACTGAATTTCGAGGAGAAAATTGAAGCTAAACGAAATTCATATCAACAGATCGATTTTTCTCCAAAAAATTTCAAGCTTTTTAGCAAGATCTCGGCTTAATTTTCGAAAAAAAGTTTTCTTTTTTTGTTTTGTTTTGTTTTTTTGTTTTTGTTTTTCTCTGCAAATTAGGGTTCGTGTCCATCTGTTCTTTCATCTTCTTCTTGATCAGGTTTCGGTTACTCATTCTGTTAGATTTTTATTACATTAATTCTACCCAAAAAAAAAAAAAAATTTTTTTGTTAGAATTTCAGTATAATCTTTTGTTAGATTTGGTTCTGAATTTTAAATTTTTTTTTTTTTTTGTAATTTGCTGTTTAGGGTTTTGGGGTTTGTAAAAGCTTGATTAGGGTTTTTGTTATGAACAATGTCGACTCTCGATTCGTACGGTGTTGGTGTTGATGGTGGTGCTCAAACTTCTCAAGGTGGCTCGGCTGGCTTGATGTCGAACATGCGCTTAGCTTTCAGCGCCGACGGCGCCACGGTCTACAAGCCTGTGATGCCACCAACGCCGCCACATTCGGCTACGCCCACACCCATCTATCAAGCAGGCGGCGATGGATCTGCCGTGGCGGCTGACGCGCCGCTGAGCATTGGCGGCGCCGTCGCCGGAGAACAGAGCAAGAGGAAACGAGGGAGGCCTAGGAAGTACGCTCTTGATGGTACTATAGTTCCTGCTTTGAGGTCTCCCCCGGCGGCTCTGCCGGAGCCGGCTTTGCAGTCGGGCGGGTTCTCGACTCCCGCTTCGGTGGCTACATCGCCGCCTGGGAAGAAGCCGAGGGGCCGACCACCCGGAACCGGGCGGAAACATAAAGGTGCTGCTATGGGTAAGCATCAGAGTCCTCTTGATTCATATATATGCGCGCGTGTGTGTGTGTGTTTGGGGTTGTGTTTGTGTTTGGATTTATGTTTTTTAAATTGTTTATTTTAATGTAGCTGTCAGGTCTGATCTTTATCGTTTATGTTACTTTCTTTTCTAAACTATATAATATGTGCAGGAACATAGATATAATATAACACATTCCCATTTAGAAAAATGAAGAATAGTTTATACTTTTTGGGACATTAATATAACCAGTGTTCATCTGTTTGTTTGTTGATTTATTTTTAATCTGAAGGAAGGGAGGATATATATATATGTGAGGAGATGGAAGGATGTGTCTCTAGAAGAGGGAGTGAAGACATATATTAGTTTATTTTTCAGCAACTTGGGTGATCTGAAAGTAGTATTATATTCTATGATTCAATGACTGCTATGTCTTTGGGCCCCGTTTGTTTTGGAGCGTAGAGGGTGGGATGGGATTAGGATGGAGATGGAGATGGGGCTCAGTTAGTGTTGTGTTTGTTTGTAGAGTTGAGGAAGAGATTCGGATGGAGAAGGGAATTAAGATAGAGGTTGGAAGGGGGATTGGGATGGAGGAGGTAGTGGTGGAGGTGGAGGTGGAGGTGGTATTAGAAAAATAGTGAGGGGACTAGAAATTTTTTTATTTTTTATATATTGGGCATTTATTTTTGAACATTAATGTTTAATTTTTTTTTATTATTTTATATAAAAATAATTTAACAATTCCTACACTAACAACTATCATTAAAACAAATATAATTTTACTTAGTTCTCTCACTGACAATCTCCTCATTATTAATTTTCTCACTATGAATCTCTTCCATTCTACCTCTGAAAACAAACGGGGTCTTGGGGAAATTTTATGGTCACTGTCAAACTGTAAATTGCTATTTTACTAGCTATTTATTTATTTATTTTATTTGCCAAAGTTGAGTTCTTTAAGTACAAGTTGTTTTGAACTTATTTTTTTAACCATTTTGTTTTGTGATTATTGAAGTCATGTTGAAAGAATTTGAGTTTGGTAAAAAAACCTTGCTTTTTTACTATATGGCCTGTTCAATGTTAGAAAAAGATTGCCAAGGTCTCAAAGTTGCCTATCTCATTTATTTGGATTTTTTTTTTTTTTTTGCCTTGGGCACAAAGTTGTTAACTTGTCATATTCTTTCTTTCTTTCTTTCTTTCTTTTCCTTTCATTTCTTTTTGTTTGTTTGTTTGTTTCTTCCAATTTTGATCTCATATAAGGAGTTTGTTGTTTGGAAAAGAAAAAAAGACTTGTAATGATAATTGATTTAATAACCAGAATGAAATTTATTTTGGGATTGATTATTCATTGTTACATGCCTCAGACAAGATCTCTCATTGACGGTGTTGTTGACTATTTTAATCGTGGTTGTATTTTTCATTTGTTTAGAGGATTTTTTTTTTTTTTTTTTGTTGATAAATAAGCAAACTTTATTAAAGTATCAAGTCGATGCAAAGAATACAACATCAAACCTACCAACTAACAACAAATATAAACGAAAACAACACTAATAACAAAAAGCAACTAAATCAAATCCTCTACAAAATCAACAAAGATCAAAACATCCGAGTCCACTGATAATGATAACCAGCTATGCAACACAATGAACAAACGCCTCTCCAACTATGCCAACGAACTCATCTTTCCCAAAAATACTAGCCTATTATGCTCCAACCAAACGAGCCACAATACAAGCCTTCCGACGGCGCTTCCTAACCCTTTCCCCAGCCCAACTTAGTAACACCGCCCACATTGTCCTGGATTGAGCCCAAGCCAAACCGAAGATAGCAAGAATAACCATCCAAAGACGTGACGCAACTGGACAGCAAATCAGCAAGTGATCCACTGTTTCCGCATCCTTACAACACGTGCTACACCTTTTTACTAAAATATGCCAATGACCAACCAAATTATCAATCATCAAAATACGCCCTAATACTGTTGTCCACACAAAGAAAGTAACTTTGGACAGACAACCCTCTACCCAAACAGTCTTCCATGGGAACGGCATCCCGTCCCTTCCTGAAAGCGAATGGTAAAAAGAAGACACAGAAAATATCCTTTTGGACTTTGACGCATCCCACCTCAAAGAATCCTCCCCAACCCCCCCAAACCGGAGTCTATACAAAAAGCCCAACAAATCCAGCAACTGGCCCACCTCCCAATCCTGCACATCCCAATGCAACCCAACATTCCACACCACTGCTTAGCATTGAATCTGAGCATAAGATGCCACCGTCGCGTCCCGATCAATCACAAGACAAAAAATCAACAAGAACATCACCTCCAAAGCCATCTCACCACACCACCTATCCCTCCAAAACTGAACTCGTTCCCCCACCCCAACCCTAAAACTAACCCTTTTCAAAAACTTGTCCCGGCCCAACCAAATACCTTTTCATAAACTCCGCCCATGCGACTATGTAACCTCTCCAATACTCCAATCCCCCTATCCCAAACCATATTTATCCCCCACCCTCCACAACTGCTCTCTCTCTACCCGAAATCGCCATAACCACTTCCCCAGAAGGGCCAAATTGAATGAAATCAAACTCCGAATCTCCAAATCCCCCATCATTTTGGGAGAACAAATCTGATCCCATACGACTAAATGGTAATAAAAAGACTCAGAACCACCACCCCATAAGAAATCTCTCTGTAACTTCTCTAACCGCTTAGCAACAGACACCGGGATGACATGAACAGACATAAAATAAGTCGGTATGCTCGAGAGCACACTCTTTATCAGAGCCACTCACCCCCCTTTCGAAAGGTATTGGAGCTTCCAGCCGGGTAGACGACGTTGCATCTTGCCCACCACCCCATCCTATATCCCTTTCGCCTTGTATAAAGCACCCAAAGGTAACCCTAGATAAGTTGTGGGCAATGTGGCCACCTTGCACCCCCCAAAATGGCAGCCAATATCGATATACACGCCACCACACCGACCGGAATCATCTCGGATCTCCCCAAATTCATGCGAAACTGCCTCAAAGCATAAAAAAACACACTTCAAATAACCAATCTGAGCCTCCTCCGCTCCACAAAAAATAAGGGTATCATCTGCATAAAACAAATGAAACACCACTAAGCTAGTATGCTATGCCATTCCCACCTCGAAACCTGTCAACAAACCTTTCTGAACCACCCTGGATAACGAACGGCCCAAAGCCTCCATAATCAAGATAAACAATAACAGAGATAAAGGATCTCCTTGCCACAAACCTTTATAAGTCAGGAAAAAACCTGCTGGCATCCCATTCGCGAGGACAGACATTCGAACAGTAGTTATACAAAACAGAATACACCTCCTCCACACCCCAAACCCCATCATTTCCAACATATATATCAAGAACCTCCAGTTCACATTATCATATGCCTTTTCAATATCCAACTTGCAAATAATCCCTGGATGCCCTTGTCGAATCCGCGAATCAACACACTGATTAGCTACCAACACAGCATCCAAAATCTGACGACCACCCACAAAGGCATTCTAGGACTCTGACACCACCCCCTCCAAAACCCCTCGCAATCTGTTAGCCAAGACTTTAGCCAAAAGCTTGTATACACTCCCTAACAAACTAATGGGTCGAAAGTCCCTAATATCCTCTGCCCTTCTATTTTTTGGAATTAAGGCTATGAAAGTAGCATTAAGACTCTTCTCGAACTGTCCTGTGTGATAAAACTGAGCAAACATAACCAACACATCTATCTTCACAACTCCCCAACACAACTGAAAGAAAAGCATAGTATAACCATCAAGCCCCGGCGCTCTGCCCCCAGACATCTTCTGGAAAGCCCCTAAAACCTCCTCCTCTGAAAATGGCCGTTCCAACATCTACCTATCCACCTCTACAATAGCATCGAACTGAACACCATCCAACCCCGGCCTCTAAGTTCCTCCTTCCCCCCGAAATAGGCACTGATAGAAACTCACGATGCCATCCCTCACCTCTTCCTCCGACAATAACACCACACCATTGACCCGCATCTTCCCAATCTGATTCGCCCGACGATTAGCGTTTGCCATACGATGAATTTTTTTGGTATTTCGATCCCCCTCTTTCAGCCACAAACATCTGGATCTCTGTCGGTAACTAACCTCCTCCACGTGAGCCACATGACCAAAGTCCTTCCTTGCCCCTTCCTAGGCCGCCAAATCCTCCTCGGACAAGCTACCCTCAAGCTCCTTCTCATCTAACCCCTGCAGCACTGCCAAAATATTTTGTCTTCTAAGTCTCCAACCAACCAAAAACCTCCATGTTCCACCTCCGCAAATCAGACTTAAGAAGCTTTAATTTCTGAGCCAACCTACTATTAGGATCTCCCATCATGGAGTAATGTTTAGAGTATTTAGTTTGATAGGAAAACAAGAATTCATGTTTAAATATGTCATGTTAATTTTCTAATGTTTCATCAGCTAATTGCTCAAGAAAAAAAAAATAAATAAATAAAAACACTCTTAAATTTTATTCTACGTGCATTAAATTTGTACTCCTGCACAAACCAAAAAATTTCCTTTGTTGATAAGGTATTCCATATTAAAGATTGGTCTTTATATTGCTGCTGCATTCGAGTAATATTAATATTCTGGAGACCTAATTGGATATTATTTTGCAGGATCACCAGGGGTTGGGTTTACGCCACATATCATCACAGTAAAAGCTGGAGAGGTGGTTATCAATCTTTTGCTTTCCCCTTCACTGTTCACGGATTTTTTTTCTTAATTTATAGTGGAAGTTGGTTTTTAAAAGGGAAGGAACATAGAAAGTTGATAATCATGCAACTGGATCTAAGACTAATTTTTATAGTTTCATTACATAGAAATCAATTATTCATAGAAACTACGAGTGTAGAATTTTTATCAGTCCCTTGTTTGGTTTCATGATTAGTTGCGGTTGCAACTATGATTTCTCACACTCTCCATGACAGGTTACAAATAGCAATTGAAGTCCACAATTTATGATGTGAACTCATAATTGTGTGCATATACATTCTGTAGTTCCTGAATTAGTAACTTGGATAGGTTCTTTAATCTCCAATGTGCTCCTAGCCATGGCCCATGACGTGTTAGGGGAGTCCATTACTCTCTTCTTCTTCCCTTTTTTGGGATCATTGTTATTAAATATCTGTCTAACAGTCAGGTGAACAAAGTTTGCATAAATGCATATTTGGCAATCTTATTATTTTCCTCATGTAATAAATGCAACTATGATATGATCAGGGCACAGAGGAGGTATTTACATATGATTTAGAAAAAGCTTATAATATTGTGTCTATAGATATAATATGGTCAGGGCTGGAATCGTAGTCCTTTTGGGACTAGAAGTTGTTCTTGTCTATACAAAGTTATGTAATCCATGTATTTCAATGTACATTATGTTTTAGAGAATTTTATTAGGCTTTTGAAGCTCTATTGATTGTGTGATGTGTCCCTAACCGTAGGTGTGATGTCTATGGAATCTAGTTGTCCTCCTATAATTTTTCTTCATTTTTAAAGGGTGGGCCTTGGGGCAACGATAAGGTTGCATTGTGACTTGGGCTACATGTGTCCAAAACATGGAAATTGCCTCTTCACTTGCGGAGGTAAGGCTGCGTACATTTGACACTCTACCTAGACAATGCATTGGCGGGAGCTTCATGCATTGGACTGCCCTTTTTTTTTTTTTTTTTCTTTATTCTTCTTTCACTTCTCTGTTCTAGCTTTCTCAAAATTTGAAATTCACTTTTTCACTTTTAAAACCTATTGTACAAGCCTATTCAATTCACATGCAAGAACATCCCCTGAACATTGCCAAATTCCATTTCTGCATGTCCAAATCTTTCCTTTTTGTTACTACATACCTAATAGCTCATCTACATTTACCACAAGAACCTAGATCTAATCACTGCTAAATAGAGCCCACCCTTGCTGCCCTGGGCTCACTGCCTGTAGGAGAGTGTTCCAATACCGTCACACACATTCTGTACACATTTTAAATCTGTAAGGACCAGAAAATTTGCTGAAAACTAGGAACTGAGAACACTGCAATTTAGTTTTGAATAGGATGCACCACTAAAATTTCTAAACATATTCTTATGCATACAAATTGGTTTTGAATGGCAGTCCCTATTTTATCAACCTAGTCTATCTAAAATGGATGTGAGATTTGGGCACATTAGTCTGATGAAAAGGGGTAAAGTGTTATTTGTTTGGTTTTGTTGCTGCTGCTATCTCACTTAATGATAAAATTGTCAAGGAGGCAAGAAAGCGTAGATGCCAAGAATTTAAGGGACAACATATGGCTGTGTAGAGTTGAATGACATTTGAAGGATTCATCTAGCCAACTCAAAATTGTTGCATTAGGATTTTATTGAGATGAGTTGAGTAGAAGATGAGTGTTTAATAGTTGAATTAAAATTATGTAAAGTGTTATTGTCCTTTTAGGCAACGATGTGCATGTGGAGACGCTTTATTCTTAACAATTCATTTATGACCATTCCCTTTTATAGTGCAAACTGGATATTTTTTCTTTCATTCCTGTAAGTAACCGTGAATTATTCTCAAGTGTTGATACATGGAGCCATTATCTTATATGTGGAAATGCATTGATTATGTGTTGATCATATTTTTATGTCAGACTTTGCTTTATTACTTAATGATTGTATTTCAAAACTACTCATATTATAACTCTGCGATTTTGTTTATTACATTACACTTTATGATTACAAAATGTCAAATCACTAATTTAGAATTTATTTTTTTATGCTTTTCAGGATGTATCTTCCAAAATAATGTCATTTTCTCAAAATAGCACAGGCGCTATCTGCATTCTGTCAGCAAATGGTGCCATATCGAATGTAACTCTTCGTCAAGCGGCAACATCTGGTGGAACTGTTACTTATGAGGTGATAATCTTATACTTTTGTCTATGGTAGTTTTGCTTATGGATTATGACCTGCATGGAAGCATCATTTGCTGAAATATAAGATGGCTTTCTATTGCAAAGGCTCATAGTCCTAAATGTAGTGTATGACAGCTTTAAACTGTAATCATTTCCTTGTGCTTTAGGTAGCATCTGAAAACATGCCAATGGTTATGCATTATTGACAAAATTATGATATATGTTGTGATTATAAAATTAGTTTTGAGATCACATTTTAAAATCCTAAACAGCCATAGTTTTAACCACTCTTAAGCTATGATCAGACCATTCACATGTTATGAGAAAACATGATGGTTTCATTTGAACTTTTGGTGTAAATCTATGTAAGTTATTTCGTTCTCAATACATTGATAAAATTTATTTTTTTCTTTTGATCTTCTTTTCCTTTTGCTTCTGTAAATTCCTATATTTAAGCTGTTGTTTCATTTCACCACCATTGAGGAGCCACCTGTCCTATTGGACGTTGTCGAGCCATGTCAATGTGAAATGATAGTCATCGCTGTGTTTTCTCTGTTCTCATAAATTTGACGAAATTTAAACTTTATAATAATTGGTTCTTCTCCTGTGACATAAGCATTGAAATCATTGGAATGTATTTGACATCGAAGGGCAATGTTAGATTCAACATAGCTCCTTTGTATAAAAATGAAAGCAAATAGAAGTTTTATGTTTTTATCACTGTTTTACTAGAATCATTTGACAGAGGATTACCTGTGGATACTGTTAAAGGTTTTTCTTATGATATGATAAACTATGAACACAAGTCTCTTGTTTGTAGTATCGTGGAGACAAAATTCTTTCATGTATTGCTCATTAAATTAAATCCAATGCAAATAAGTGGCAGAAGATTATTGTTGCTCTAGAGACTATTTGTGCTGGTGTATATTTGTTGACCATCTTAAATCATACAAGATACTTATGCAGGGACGCTTTGAGATCCTTTCTCTTTCTGGTTCATATATGCTCTTAGATAGTGGTGGTCAGCGCAGCAGAACTGGTGGGTTAAGTGTGTTGTTGGCGGGGCCAGATGGCCGTGTCTTAGGTGGTGGTGTAGCAGGGCTTCTAACTGCGGCTGCTCCAGTGCAGGTTCGTTTTCCTTTGAATAAATTATGTTTTTTTTTTCTCACTTCCCAAGCCATGTTACTTGTCTTACAATTCAATCCATCTAATAGCTATGAACCGTCCTAGTTGGGATCCAGTAAGATGTTACAAAGATGGCACTCTCTTGGAATTTCTTGGATTCTCTTCCTTGGACCTGACCTTTTTAACTGATTCTTAAGAAAGGGGATTTGATTTCTGAACTCAGAATTCAGATGCCTTTTCCATTTTGATCCTCTCTTTTTTTCATCATCTTCAGCATGTCCTATGTATTCAAAAGTTTTTGTTCCAAACATGACAAAATTACCAGCTGAACTGCTGTTAGTAATCAAAAGGTTACAATCTGCAATTTTATAACAATTGACAGATGTATGGACTGTAATCTAATCTTCCAGAGATCAGTCAATTTGATTCTCACTTGCAGACACAGGACTAGGGCTGCAAATGAACTAAGCTCAAGCTCTAGTTCAAGGCCTGTTAATTTAATGAGCCGAGTTTGAGCAACTACAGGCTTGGCTTGGTTTTGTGAACTTGGCTTTGTTGAATATTTATGTAATTTCATGTCTGCTGCTCATCTGCATTAAGATCCTGCTTGGTTTTGGAGAATTCAAAGCAATATGGCATCAAGGCTTCAACTACTTTTTCGAACTCTTAGAACTCCTCTGAAATAATTATTGAGAGCAATGTTTTAAAACCTGGACCAGTTCGTCAAAATGGAAAAAGGTACATTCAACTGTCGGGGTCAATTGCAATCAAACCATGACATCATAATTACCTCATAAAAATATAGGTATTAAGATACATTCATTTAAATTAGTTTTATATTTTAAAAAATATATTTACATAATTATATCTAATAAATATATATATATATTTTTTATTTTTTCAATGCCGGTTTCTTGAACTGGCTACAGGATTCCGGATGGTCTGTTCAACCGATGGTTTCACCAGTTTAACAAATATAACGCTGGTTTTCAAACTAAAGTGGGTTCAAGGATTTATCCGGACCAGAGCCTAGACTGGTAGTTAACCGGTTGAACTGGCCAGTCTGGTCCGGTTATTAAAACATTGATCAAGAGCACAGCTGGCTCCTTTTCTCTCCGTGTGTCAATTTATCAACTCAATCAAAGTCCACATATGAGGAATCTCCCTCTCCTCTCCCTTCTCTTCTTTCTTTGAATTTCTCGTTGATTCTTTACTTCCCCCCGCCCCCCCCCCCCAACCCCCCACCCCCCACCGGTACTGTTAATTATGTTAGTAGCTTTTCTGTATATTTTTCATTTTGTTCAACTTATCCGGTTTGTAATGTGGTTCTTATTCTGATGCGAGGACCCAATCTGTGTTTTAAGGTTTTAGATATTTCTATCATTTGTCCAAGATTTCACAGATTCAAAACAGGGTGTTCTTTCCTTATATGCTCTTTCTAAATCCATGATCTGGGATCCTTAATTGCTAATGGTTAAGTTTTTTCTTTTTTCTTGTTTTTGTTTTTAGTTTTTCGTTATAACATAGTGCTGACTGTTTGCTCCAACTTTAAATAAAGCTTATGATCCCCTCTTATCTTCGTTTTTATCTCAAAATTGAGTTGAGCCAAGCCAGCCTAGCATGAATAAGTTTGGACAAGTTTATGACAAGTTTGAACGAAGTCTGAGCTTGGTCCCGAGACAGCCAAGCTAAAAACGAACTTCCCTCGTGTAAAACCTTCTCAGGCTCTTGTACAGATTTCATGAAATAATCACAGAATGATTCTATCTCTCTAGGATGGTCCAATATCTGATGCAGGCAAGATTTTTATAAATATATATATTTTTTTATTTTGAAATTAATATTTGGTTAACATTATTCTAGTATATTAGTTAGCTTCCTGATTTGAAATGATTTAGTCCTTTTATTTAAGTAGTTTTGATTGTAGTTCCTATTTTGTTAGTTTCTTGTTTTACAATAATGAGGGTTATTATGAATAATGACTCTTAGCTTAGCCTTAATGCAAGACATTTTTTGGAGAATTAATGTGTGTGTTTGGTTTGAGTTTTTTAGATTAAGTTTTTTAAAAATTGAGTTTTTTGTTTTTTGTATTTTTTTATTTTTAGTGAATATTTTTAACATTTTAAGCATTTTTTTTATTTTTTTAGATGCACCTTACTTAGATGTATCTAAAAAGTAAAAAAATTGTGAAAAAATATTTTAAAAAATTAATAAATACATAAAAATACGAAAAATATACTGAATTATCGTATTTTTTTTATTTTTGATATTTTGTGAATTTTTAAAAGATTTTTTTCACAAAAATTATACTTTTTATGTGTATTTATGTTAGGTGTGTCTAAAAATTAAAAAAATTGCTTAAAATATTTAAAAAATTCAGTAAAAATAATAAATAAAAAAACTCGGAAAACAAGAAAGTAGAATTTTCTGAAAAGTGTTTTTGGAAAATCAAAAACAATACAATTTCGAGTTTATACTCTTCTTTCCAACGTTATGTACTTTTTGCGAATCAACCATTGTTGAGCCTTTGTTCCCTATATCCCCTGTTGAATCTAGAGAAGGATCTAGTTTCAGGCATTCATTCTTGAATGAATGGACCAAAAAATCGTTACCGTACTCTTATCAATTATGGGTTTCTTACTGCATCAATTTCACATTTGGTCAAAAATTAAAACTAAGACAGTGACTTCTGGTGCTGTTGCAGGTAGTTGTCGGTTGTTTCATTGCAGGTCAGGAATTAAATTCACCAAACCAAGCCACTCCCGTAGCTGGTCCACCAAAGCTCAGCGGCCATGGAGCATCAGGAGCTGGAAGTCCAGCATCGCGTGGGACCATGAGTGAATCCTCTGGTGGGCCCGGAAGCCCTCTTAACCAGAGTACTGGAGCATGCAATAATAATAGCAATCTGCAAGGCTTGAACAACTTGTCTTGGAAATAAGACTGATGACCAATAAAATGGCTTTGCTCTCTTCGAGGCTTATTCTGTGGATGTGCTGTGCTAACCTCCAACAATCCAAATGTTAGGAAGCTGATGTGTAACTTGTGACCGGCTTATGTGTAATGCATATTTGCTTCTGGGAAAAGACCATATGAGCACTGCAATTGTGCAAAAACTAAAAACCTATTCCCATCTCCCCCTTATGAGGCACCCTTTAGTGACTAAACTACATAAAAATAGTTGGATATTGTGTTTTAGATGGTCCTAAAAATTAATGTTTAGTGTTATTCTTCCGTTGCATGTGGCTGTGTGTTGTCTTGTTGATCCTGAAAGGTTAGTAGCTGTTCATATGCTTTCTGAATTTGATCATCAGAGTTTGCTTTTTGCTGAGTTTTTTATAGATCAGGTTGATTTGTTGGTTGGTTGGATTGTTCTTACCATCCAAGTGGATGGCATCTCAGGTGATGACAACTTGAATTGCATGGTTGTATGTTTGTTTCTCTGAGCTTTGATGATGTGATTACCATACACTGAGCTTGCGTCCTCAGTTCAGTAATTCTTTTGAAGTCAATTACTGGTTTTTTCCTGGTAATTGCCTAGTGCTTGTAGAATTGAGTCTGCCATGCTTAGGAGCTGAATGTGCATTGAAATGGTGATTTTTTTTTCCTTTCTCTATTTTTTGGGCTGTGTTGGTTTGGTTGGCCTTTTTTTTTTTTTTTTTGGAAGGGTGGTTATGTCTAGGGTTTGCCAAAAAACTGTTAAGCCAAGCCAACCCAACTTAACATGTGTGGTTTGATAAAGTGAGCGAGTTGGGTTGGATTGATTGGGTGATAAAATTGATTGGTTAGTTAGGCTGATTGTTAAAATTTGTTAACTCATCTACAAATTGATCTAATTTGTCTGGCTATCTGTAAACACAAAATTGCTTTCTACCTACTCATGTATAATCTCTCTCCCTAATCTTATTATCTACGTATTGTTCATTGCATATATATTTTTAATTTAATTGTTCTGTATATTAATTTGTGAAGTGAAAAATATTTGCGTTCAATTAATTTTTAAGCTTTGTCAGGATCGGGAATAAATAATCAATTTATTGTTTGAAATTGTAAAATAAGTTAATTTTGTAGTCATTGATGATTTATCTTATTTTGTATTTCTTAACCCCCTAGTACTTACAGCGCCCTTCTTTTTGGCCAGTCATTGCTCTGCATGTCACCCCCTAGTAAAATAAGTTATTGTTCCAAGCAAATGGGATTGGTTATGTGAATTTATTTTATCATCATTCAATTCTATCAAGAGACTATATATTTCATTCAATTAAGCAATCATATATATATATATATATATTGTTATATTTACAAATCTTCATTGTACATGATCAAACATTTTAATCTCTTGCTCAATTTATCTTTAATAGATGTACTATTTCTACCATTTGACAGATATATTCATTTTTAATTTTTTAATTTTACCACGTCCATTGAAGTATTCGCAACTTAGCTCTCAGCTGCATTCATTTTCTCTTCCTTACAGGATATTCGCACACAAAACATCTGACTTTCCAATAGTGGGTCTTTAATTTCATATATAAATAAAATTTCAATCAGAATTTTGGTAGTGGCACTGTAATCTATTATTAACAAAACATAATTATTACAAAAAACAAATAAATAAAAAATCACTGTTGCATTGTTGTGTATAAATTTGAAAAATTACTGGGTACCACTGAAGCACGGTCACATAGTGTTTTAAAATATTATGATTAGTAAAAAAATAGAATTCATAATTTTATATCAGATGATTGAAAAACACAAGAAGACATAGTGAATAATAATTAGTAAAATAATATGGACCCTTGATACCCCAAGAATATCTAATAATTTTCCAAAAATTTGCTCGTATGAAAATTATGTTCAATCATTTTCCGAACATGAATACCAATGCCTCCAGGTTAGGGTACTGAATTCAATACATCCATAACAAGGAAAAAACAATAATTGTATTAGTTGTGAACTCATCAATTGTCTTAACAAATAATACATTGATTTGCTCGAGTGTAACTACATAAACTAAAACCCAAAGCCAAAAAAAAAAAAGGAAATTACAAAAAATTACCAACATCACTGCTGGAGACTGCTACAAAATTCTTCCAAATTATAATGGCAAAACTCAACGGCATAGATCTTTCACACCTAAGCCCGGCCTCTTGTATCTCTGAAGAGGAGCACAATTAATCGACAAATTATAGCTCTTGATATTTGATTATGTAGTGTCTTCCCCCCATCACAATAAAGCAAATTCCCCATTTCCCTAGTCTTCTGGAACGAGGAGGGTAAGAACATTTGGGGATCACAAGGATTCTGGACTCGTGGAGGGCCTAATTCTCGAGGGCATTTGCATACCACCATGTAATCCACCTCCAAACCGATAGTTCAATGAATTCTTGGGTGTGATGGACATTTTGTTCAAAGAATAGTCGAATTCATCGAGATCAAGATCATGTTCCTCAAAACTCCCAACCATTGCATCACCTACTGCTATGTTCTCCCCACTTCCACCCATAAATTGCTCAACAACATCTTCATCACTGCTACCTTCTTCTTCATCGTCATCATAAGTTGTTCTGACCATTGACCAGTATACAAAGTTTGGCCGGATAAATCTACAAATTGAAACATTACCCAAAATGAGAGGTTAGGAAAGAAAAACAATAAAAATGTCACTGAAATATTAAATACCAACCACAAGACTGGAAAACCATCTTCCGGATATCTCCAATTCATTTAGGCTGCCTATAAGCATGGACCGGAACACATGTCCGATGTGCTTACTTTTAATTATTGTTTGTTTCTCGTTAAACAAGTGAAATTTGTATTTTTGATAGATGATTTATTCATGAATAAATTAAATATTTTGACATTTGTAATGTAATGATTTGTCTTAAGGTAAGTGGAAATTAGTTACTTTCTTTGTTAACATGAAAGGGTAGAAATCCAGTCTCCCAAATAAACTAGGACTAATCTGAGAAACATAAAAGCATAAGCGAGCACAAATGAGTACAGTGAATACACTGGAACCAAAAGTTTGGCCTTATAGGTAGCCCTACAAAAGAAACGGTATAGAAAACAACTAGCCCAATTATTGCATAAAAAAACAGAGATGCATAAGCAGACCAATTTTTTGCAGTTTACCACAAAAAATTGCTCCATTTCAGAAACCATTTAAAACAAAAGACTAAATAAAAGTACCTGTCCGATTTTTTCAACAAACATGGGTCAAATGGGAAGAACATGTCAAGCCTTTCCATCCCACCAAAAGCTCTGGAAAGTTCTGATTCCAACATATCATTAAAGACAAAGACCTCCGACACTGTGAATAAACGGGCTGCTTTTGCCTGCCGGAGAAATTCCTCTACTATGGACGGCAAGCACACCTATCCAATAGATAAACAGATGAATATACAACGTTTCAATGAGCAAAAACTTTCAACAAGGACAGTGTAAGGTTGCACTGCATATGATATTATGGAAGCAGAAAGACGAGATCAAGTAGAGATGAGGATCACTAAAAATCATGACTAACCATAAACTCCTACGGTTCAGGAGAAATTAATGTAAAAATATTCTATCATTTTAGCACAGATGCTGAAATCTATTCTTTAATTTTAAAGGTGCCTGAAGATAGTAAACAGGGGGCTTCACCTTCAGCGGATTCAATGGATGCTTCAAGATTGCCTCAATAGGCATAAGAAAAAGTTGAGATTTTAGACGAGGAACATCCATCACTGATCGCATACGGAAGCAAAGCACATACATGATGGCCTGCGCCAGCAGAAAATGACATAAAAAAACTCGTGAATATTCCAAATCACATAAAAACTCTAGTACAAAACCAACAAATCAAGCAATGAATTGTACAATGTAAAATAAGCATATAAACATTCAAGGTTCATGCTATAATATCAATAGATATAATAGAGACTGCAGTCAAATTCAAATGAAGCGTCAAAAAACTATGCACCATGACGTCCATCACCAACTGGAACGCCACGTTGGACAGACAACATCACAAATTAAGCTACTATTAGGGTGCAGATTTATGCACCTATAAAAAGTTAATATCTTCCCACTGGCATAATTTTGCATTGCGAAGGCTCAAGATTGGAATCCGAAACAATGGATGCCACATTATGAACAAAAACCCAAATCTTCACAAAAATACACAAAACATGAATAAAATCACCATGTGAAGATTTCAGCTCAATAACCAAAACTCAGCAAATTAAATAAATCCAAAAAAAATAATCACTTTGCTTGTTTTTGGTTTTCCAAAAACTCTTTTCAAAAAATTCTACTTTCTTGCTTTTCGTTTTTTTTTTTTTTACTGATTTTTTTTAATATTTTAAGCAATTTTTTTAATTTTTAGACACACCTAACATAAATACACATAAAAAGTATAATTTGTGAAAAAAATCTTTTAAAAATTCACCAAATACCAAAATACAAAAAAAATAATAATAATAATACGAGAATTCAGTATATTTTTTTGTAGTTTTATGTATTTATTAATTTTTTAAAATATTTTTTCACAATTTTTTTACTTTTTAGATACATCTAAATAAAGTGCATCTAAAAAAGTAAACAAAAATGCTTAAAATTTTAAAAATATTCACTAAAAACAAAAAAACATGAAAAACGAACATTTTTCAAAAAACTTAATCCAAAAAACTCAAACCAAACACACACAATAATTTTTGAAACCTTTATTTGCTAAATTGCTACACGGATATTATCCTTTCATAAAGGATAGGATAGGAAAATTAAAAGATGAATAAATAAATACATTTTTTTTAAAGCATGCCTGGCCCCTCAAAATGTCATCCCATTTGTGATGGAGCATAGTTATGATTCCGAGCATGATGTTCCATAAGTGAATTTAAAAGCATAATATATACCTGGCATCCAGAATAAAAAACTCTGTGAGCATTTGCATTGATGTCGCCATCATGATTTTCACTATATGTCCAACACCAACTGACCAGCCTGAAAACCTCAAAACACAAAAAAAATGACACGGTATCAGAAATTCACATTTCCTTTCCCTTATTTTGATTGGGTAGGTAAGGAACTGATTGACAACCTTTGCAAGATCTTAACAACAAAAGAGACTGACAAAAACTTTGCACGGGATAAATAGCTTGCAAGATAGGCAACGGCACTCATCCTGCACAGAAGCAATAGAAGAATTACAACCATATAGACAAGTAAAAAAGAGTTTGCAGAACTAAGAACTTCCAATGATTCACACTGCAGATTAACTACTTTGCTAACATGGTTGCAGAAGAACTCAGAAAAATACTTGTTGAAAAGAATTGCATCACTAAGTCGGAAAGCATTTTTAAAATAATAAATAAAGAGGAAGAGTGTCAGCAACAAATCCACTTCAAAATTCACCTAATGACTTGAGTTCTCTAGTTCCCAACAGCATAGACATCTAAATATGTTTCCATCCGTTTGTTGGGGGGGGTGGTGTACCCATGGAATTTTTTGCTTCAAAATATCACATACTACTGCAATTTTGCGATAGCAAGGATTATGCCCAACTCAACTAACCCCAGTTAATACGAAAATATAACAAAATATTATTAAAATGTAATCAATTATGAAACAGTAAATAATTATATATATATATTTTAAAAAAAGTAAAAATAGAAATGGTTATAGAATATTAACACTAAAAAAATCAAGCCTTTTACCTTGAACAATACATTATGAAAATAGTACATGAATTTCAAATTTATATGAATATCATCTAGTGATTGTTATCCTGTACATTCATCTAGATAATTCTGAACAAAAGAGATCCCAAGAACTTAATTAACTAATAATGGTGAAGTCAATAGATACTCTTCCAGCTCCAACTCGAAACACCCAAAAAAAAAAAAAGAATATATATTAATTCATTGTAAGCACATGTTATTATGCTAAGAAACTAAAAGAAAATGGTAACACTAAAAAAATATAAGTTATATTAATTCATTGTAAGCACATGTTATTATGCTAAGAAAGTAGAAGAAAATGATACCCTCAAAAAATAAAATTAAAAACAAAAGGAACATTTTATAGGTTATGTATATGTTTGTTTATAATAATAAATATTTCACGTTTATAGGTTAATTATATGTTCATTTATACGTTAGTGTGAATTAAATTAATTGATACATGAAGATCATTTTTGTGTGTCAGTTTTTTTGTGTACTTATGGCTTCTTTTTCTTTCTTTTTTTTGATAAATTGTGTACTTATGGCTATTTGTTGGACTTTTTGCATAGTTGAATGTCCATTTTGATGTAGTTTTGATATTTCTAATCTCCTACTGTACCAAAAAAAATAAGAGAGTGAACTTAGTTCAGCATACACATTGTAATTCATAGAATAATTATCTCCAACAAAAGCTGCTAAAAGCTTAGATGAAAATCTAATGTATAATAAATTTTAGAAATACATCTCCTTTTCTATTTCAATCTGCTGTAACCGATACTGATTTCCAGTGGCAGATTTCAAACTCTTTCTATGCAATATGGATTGAAAAGATAACCACAAAACAAGATTACAATTACCTGTCAGCATAAATAAACTGACAATGTACTGTACAACAAGAAGGGCAAAAGAAGCATCAGACAACTAAATAGCCTAATTCATTACCTCTTAAGAGGGGAAAATGTACTGCCCATAAAAATATCTGAAAGAATATCGGCGAATTTCATGCCACAATTATCAGGATCTAGTGCACAGGCATAGAACATCACAAACTGCAAAAATATAAACAAAGTCTAAATGAAAATATGGTACCAAAAACTAATCATAAAGCGATGCTAGCTAATTCTAAAAACGTAATGCATAGAGAAAAAATCTTCAAATATATCATTTATACAGGAAGCTTGTGCACATAAAAAACACATTTCTAATATGTTGTTCGAAGTAAATACCTGAGTGAATTTTGACTTGTAAGCATTCAAGACAGTTATCTCAAATGACTGGAGGAGAGTTTCAAACACCTGATTATGGCATTAAAGGGAATCAAGAATAATTGATTAGAGGAACAAGACAGCAAAGTAACATTTTCATATAACAGATTGCTGAGCTTACCTTAACTAAACGACCATCATCATTACAAGATTTGAGATGCTCAAACATAAGCACCAATAAGCTATCTAATTTTTCAGCAAATACATTTCCCCGAAAACTCTTCCCATTTGAAAATTCTCTCGGAAGCTGGGGGGGAAAAAAAAATTTGCATTAATAAACTCACAAAGGGTAAAACAAAACTCAAATGGGTTTCAAAGATCACATGTAAAAAAACACACCTCATCACAGTCATCATCTACCGTCTCTTCCACATCTTCTAGCTCCATCTGAAATATGCCTTTACTAGAATCATCTTGCAAAATATCTTCCCATTCTATCTCCACCTGTAAGAAGTACAAATGCAGAGTTTTAAGGTTAACATGTGCAACTCCCTAACTGCACACTGATTTACAAGGCAACCTTAGACAACTCACATCCAAATCTATCAGCCTATCCACCACTGCAATATGCATCATGCTCCCAACAAGTTCTCCCATAGCACCACTCTCCAATATTAACATGTTCTCCACATATAACGCAATCAACTACAATAACAGATGTGTATAGCATCAGATAGATGGTTTACAACAACAACAACAAAAACACTATTATAATCAGAAATCGAAAATTTATTAATGCAAGACACAAGAATATTTAAGCATAGCATAGTCAGTAGGAAAGACAAGTGTATAGCAGTAATTACAAACATTAGTATGCAATGGCCCATATTACAGTAGCAGAATCATGCATGGTAGCATGTATCTTGCTATTGCAATGTGCAAGATGTAGTCTAAAATGGCTGGTCATGAGCAAGCAAAAAAGTTGTTACCCAATGCAGATGTGCACAAACATGTCAATGCATTATGTGGAGGGAACCTCACTGAGGACACTCAGCTCATAGGGTGCAGATAACAATAAGGCATACAGATACAAGGTACATAACCCACATGATGGCATATGACCAGGCCAAATATGGCTCAAAAAGGCAAAATAGGTGAAAAGTAAAAAAAAAGTTATAAGAGAATCCAAATTGATTGAAAAATCAATCAAAAGAGCCAATTCTATTTTGAATGTGGATGAACCGAGCAGACAAAATGTTCCCTCCAACCACATTGTTGCCGCACAAATCATCAATGTGATGGAATTTTATGTCTTCAAATAATCAACCCTGCTTGGATGCTATAGTGAAAATATGATACACAATAGTAACATCGAATAAAATAGAACGACAAATTTAATAGTAAAAACCAACTAAAATTCAAGTTGGGTAGCATTATTTGTAACTCACAGGTTCCTTGCTAAAAACGTTCGGCATTTTCTGAATAACTATTGGCAATAGTCTTAAAGGTGCAAGAGGCACTAAATCAGAAATGCCTTTCAGCGCAGAATGCAGCCGATAAAGAACTTGGCCCTTTCTTGCAAGACCACGTGGCTGCTTCAGCAATTCTAGGAAAGAATGTGAAGGCATGAAATTGCTTACAAGCATGTCCAAGCATGAATCAACATATTTACCACTTGATGCAGCCTGCAATTCAATACAATGAAATATGCTTAAGAAGGATACACATAAAAACCTTGCAGGTATTACAAGAGATGAGACCGACATACCAAAGATATTATCAGCTCAACCAATGCATCCATCACATCAGGCCCGTAGTCCCACATGCTCATTCGAAATATCTGAAGAGCAATCACATATGAGAATTTTAAATAGTTAGCCTCGATGATACATAAAATATTACCATTACATGTCAAGTTCATACATCAGTAACTTACAGCAGAAAGAAGAGAGTCGTGGTTAACACTATCAATATAAGATACTGCTCCTGACAATGCCTTTAGACTTGTCTACCGAGCAACAAGAAACAAAGAAAAATAAAAATAAATTATGAGAACGGCAAATTATAATTGTTACTTAGAAAATAAAAAAAATAAAATTACTTGTCATATAACAACATACCACAAGAAGTGCCACCTCATCTGGGGCAAGATATTCTCTGTGGTGGATAACCCCAATTAGCTGATTATAACTGTCACTGTCACCCTGAGACATTAAGGTTAAGCTTTTATACACTTATCAAGCCTTTGACATAAAAATAACTGACTAATATGCTTCTAGACATTAAGAATGTGTAATTAATCAAGTTAGTGATATAGACAGCAGCATAGGAAATTTGGATGCAAGTCAAAAATCAAAAAAATAACCTATTACTTTACTTATTAAAATGGTTCCTGGGCTTGCACCCCAACACTTAACACGCAGAAGCAATGATTTAATACTGTAACATCATGAACTACCCACGGGTCATTAGAGCGTGGAATAGGGAAAAAACCAAAAAAAAAAAAAGTAGTCACTAGAAGTAAAACGAGAAATAAAGTCACTAAAATTACAAAAACCCATGTCATGTATGGTTAATCAAGTCAGATCCAGCTATCAGGAGTTCAATTTGCTAAATACAAATACGGGTGACAATAATTCAAGGGTAGCTAGTAACCCAGAAGAAACAAGAGAGTAAACAAATTCACATCGTTGACCTTTACATGACAAACTTGTGACAGTTACATAAGAAATAAAGTATGACTAATAAAGTAGAGCCAACTCGGCCCGTAACATTTCTGTACTTAACAGAATGCTTACCAGGGTGACTGATCTGAGGGCATCTCGGACGTGATATACCAATTCTGAATCAGTGAAATTGACACCCTCCATTTCAGGAAATCCTGCCCTTTCAGTTGCTAAATCCACTCCCATGGTCTCTATACTACTGCTCCACTGGGGCCGGGCAACTTAAATTTTATAAACTAAACCTGCACAATGAGAAAACCAGAGTGAACACGATGCCCGCGTTTACCGCAAACCAATCCAGGAATGCAATACTGCTAGACTCTGCAGCATTTGCCTAGCATAATAGAATTCAGAGCATTTCTTGCACAACAAAATGTTTACGAAATTTGGAGTAAATTTTAAAATTAAAAAAATAAATAAAAATTATGTTCCTAACGAAAACAACTTGGGCATATTGGAATAGGGCTTAAAAGCACGAATTCAAGCACAATTATTCAATGAAAAAGGCAGAGCATATATCATTAACATAAATTGAAACAAACCCAGTATATTAAAATAACAACCCTGAAATTCGTCATATAATAGCATCAATATGAGCTCAAATTCAAACTGTTAGGTTCCGAATTACATAAAACAGTTCAGTGTTCTAACAACAGAGTTTCACACCTGTCAATTGTAATCATATATTCAACAGAAACCTGTAGACAAACCACAATACATATGCACACATACAGATACACAAACAGAGATATATATATATATAGAGAGAGAGAGAGCGAGAGAGAGAGAGAGAGAGAGAGAGAGGGAGCTTACGATCGGGGGAGCGAAAGACGGAGAGAGAGAAGAAGAGTTTGATCTATGAGACGAAAAACCCTAAATAGAAGCTGCAGTTTCTTCGTCCCTTGCTCTCGCTCTGTCTCTCTCTCTCTCTCTCTCTGTCTGTTGTTGCCGCCAGACCGAAAACGAGGCGGAAGCTAAAAGGATGTTCAAACTTCCCACACAAACCCTAACCGCAACTACTGCTTACCTTAACCCTGGTTAAGTTTGAATTTGCAGACTGCCCCTACTTTTAGCATTACTCTCCTAAAGCCATTTGATTTTATTAAAATTTACACTATAGCATATCATTAATGATTAATTATTTTTAATACCCTCCCTCCTCTATCACAATCACAACCCTAGTAGTCCCTCAATGAGTTGAAGACAAATTACAAAGGATAAATGGTTAGGAATAGTTCTTAGACTACGATTAGGAAATAATCAATTAATAGAATAGTTATATTTTATTTATTTTCTAATGTAGAATGTTTATCAGATTTTATTTATCTTCTTATGCAGACTGTTTACAATTATAAACACCGTAGTTCACGTATGAGTCCTAAATGTCTTAGGCCTTATTTAGAGTATGACTTTTTTAGTAATTTTTAAATTTTTTTTATGAGGTAGAAAGAGTTAATATGTTTGAGAATAAATTTTTTTTAGTTGTATAGCTAAAAGCCAAGTTATTATTTATTATGAGCATACACTTACGTAGTCAAAAAAATGTAATGAAAAATATGATAATGATTACAATATTACTCAAAAACAATTAATTTATTTTCTTGTTTAATTATTTTTGTGGATTGATGCTACTATAATTCTTGTGAATTAAACTAAACTATGATAATGATAATATCCAGCTTGGTTTACTGGTATGTTTTAACTGCTAAATAATTTAGATACAATTATCTCATTTACTCCTAAATTTGTTAGTAAACACATTTTATTTTTTTTACGTATTTGTCCCTCGCTTTACTATTGAAAATTTTTTGAGACTTTTTTGATGTGTTTTGTGTTTATGGAGTGGTTATTTGATATTGGTAAGTTGAAATGTTTTTGACTCTTGTTTGTAAGTTTTTATTATTTTTAGTTTATTTGTATTAATTTGCATTGAAATATGATATGAAAAGTATAAATAGTTAAATTGTATTGTAAAAAATATATTTTTACAATAATAAATTTATCATTCAAAATTAGAGTTGACTTTTTAATAAATAAGTTCACTCTACCGAACTTGCTTATAATAAGGTCAAGTTTGGGAAGACTAAATAAGTGCACTTTTTGACTTTTTATGAAATATGGGTTGGATTTGGATTGGGTTTGAAGTGATGTGTTTGAGAGGTGATGTGACTTAAATAAGATGATGTGACTTAAATAGGATAATGACTTTTTGAATTTTTTAGAGGATGCCAAACTTGGCCTAAATAAGTTCACTCTACCGAACTTGCTTATAATTGCCCCATTGTTTTATTCATGTTCCCAATTTTGTTCATTTAAAGCCACTTATATTTTAAAAATTAGTTTTTTTTTTTTCTGCCTATTGTAAAAATTAGTCGATTGGTGAAATTTTTTTCTTATCAAAATTGGTGACTATAAATTTATAATAATAATAATAATCTATTTTTTATGAGTCAAGGTATATTTGCTATGTCTACTATGGCCCCGTTTGGTAGAGCTGTAGAAAAGTGATTATAGATTATAACTTAACAGATTATGACTTATAGCTGTGAACATAAGTTGTGAACCTGTTTGATTTAGCTGTAGGATTATGGATTTAAGTAGCAGTGTAGTATTTGGTTAATAAGCTGTAAAATAACTTTTTACTGTGTAATTGTCCATTTTGCCCTTATATGATATGAAAATGATTATTTTGTCATTTTTTTCAATTTTAATTTTAAAAAAATTATTTCATTAATAAAAGTTAATATAATTAGCATCAATTATTACTAAAATTAATAATAGTATCAATTAGTATAAATTTTTTCATTTTTTCATTACAAATTAATTAGTGTCAATTAATGGCTTAATTAGCATCAATTAATACTAAAATTAATAATAGTATCAATTAGTATAAATTTATTCATTTTTTCATTACAAATTAATTAGTGTCAATTAATGGCTTAATTACCATCAATTAATACTAAAATTAATAATAGTATAAATTAGTATAAATTTTTTCATTTTTTCATTACAAATTAATTAGTGTCAATTAATGGCTTAATTACCATCAATTAATACTAAAATTAATAATAGTATAAATTAGTTTAATTTTTTTCATTTTTTTCATTATGAATGAATTAGGTGCCAATTAATGGCTTAATTACCATCAATTAATACTAAAACTAATAATAGTATCAATTAGTTTAATTTTTTTCATTTTTTCATTATAAATGAATTAGGTGTCCATTAATGGCTTAATTACCATCAATTAATACTAAAATTAATAATAGTATCAATTAGTATAATTTTTTTCATTTTTTCATTATAAATGAATTAGGTGTCAATTAATGGCTTAATTACTTATTATAAATTTTTTTCATTTGTTTCCATTATAAATTAATTATTATCAATTAATTGCTTATTATTTTTTTCATTCAATTTTTTAAATTTATTTTTATTTTTAAATAATATTAATAATCAACAATTGTTAATTTTTTTAATTCTTTTTCATTACAGTACAAAATAATTTATTATTCTTTTTCAAAAAAAATTCATTACAAAGCCCTAGCCGTCCACCGCCGGCCCCCTGTCGTCCCCTCCAGCCGTACACCGTTGACCCCATTTCTTCTCCTCTGTTTTAGATCGGCGACTAGCTGGTGCTGTAAAACCCTAGCTGCCAATCTGCAAAACCCTTCTATCATTCTCCTCTTCATCCCGATCGCGAAGCTCTCGTTTGCGAAACCCTAGCCGCCAGTCTGAAGCAGCGATCGAGCAACGTTGATTTCCAATTTCGAGAGGCGGCAAAGAGCGAGCAGCGTTGATGCGCGAGCCAACGATACAGGTGCGGGAGGCAGCAGAGAGCGAGCGAGCAGCGTTGATTTCCAGTTTCAGATCGCGATCTAAAGAGAGAGGGAGAGGGAGAGAGAGAAAAAGAATAAAAGCTCTCGCCGGAAATCATGTGTGTGTGTGTGAGAGAGAGAGAGAGCTCTGACCGAAAATCACCCTCGCCGGGAATCGCCTTGCCGGAAATCGCATCTGTATTTTCTCTCACAAGTGAATAGTGTTTAGACAAGGCTTATATAGTGGGGTTTTTGGTAATAGTTGAAATATCTGAGGGGCATTTAAGTCATTATACATCATAATCCTCAGCTGCGCGCATAATCAGTTTGGAAAAGCACCTCTTAGGCAACTTAACAGATTATGGGTGAAATTGCTTAAGTTAAGCCATAATTCATCCCTCACAATTGTTACCAAACACTCCAATATGACTTATTTTAAGCTATAAGTTTATTTAAGCTGTAAATAAGTTATACCAAACGGCCCTTATGTGCTTCAATTTTGACTTTAATTTGGGCTTGGGCCAATCCTTCTTTTGGGCTCATATAACCAAGTTAAAGATGAACATTAATACTGCTGGATATCAGCAACAGCCTACATAAACCTACAAGGTTGGGCTGGGTGATTCCTTTATGGGAAAACTACCCATGAGTCCTATTTGAATTATGTGTACACTATTTAATCTAATAACTTTTTGAGTAGACCCAAAAGTCCTACTTTTTCCCCTCTCTTTCTCTCTATCTGTTTTTTGCCTCATTCTTTACGTTTTCCTCTCTATTTTTTTTCTACGTTTTCCTCTCATTTTCTTTGTCATGGACGACGACCGGTGATTACATCTTTCTTATGCTCTTTCTCTTTTCTAATATATAGTCATCGATAACCGATGACCACCATTAATTGGGGTTTACCAGCAAGTACCAACCATTGACATCAACTCGTGACTTCATTCTCACCGACAGCGAAAAAGATGAGTAGATCTACATGAAATCTGACTAGATCTAAACCAAAAATAGTTGTCGGAGTATAATATTTTTTCTATATCTATTATTTCCTTCGATTTCTTAATTTTTCTATATTTTCTCTGTTACACAAGTCTATTTTTCTGTTTTAATGGAGAAAATTTTCAAATTCTGAATAAGTTGTTTTTTAGTATTAGTTACAAGCAGTGAAAACTGTAAAATTTTACAGTTTCAATTTTTTTTGGGTGTTAAAATGAATCATGGTTTAAAATACAAAATTTTACAATTTCATAACATTCTTTAGAACTGTAAAATTTTACAATTTCATAACATTTTTTGGAATTGTAAAATTTTGTAATTTCATAACATGTTTTTCAATTTGATTAATAAGAATAAATACTTAATAGATTTTTGCTCTGAAACTGTAACATTTTACAATTTCAAAACTTATTTTTCAGTTTGATCAATATTGGAAATTATTTGCTTAAACCTTACAAAAATTAAAAAATAATATATATTTTTCCCATTGTTACTGTTTATTGTCGTTACATTTTTTTCCCTTTTAGTTTATCAATATTTAGCACATTTTGCTATGTTTTTTCGCTCTAATTTCTCTATTTATTTTTTTATTTTTTTTTGCAATATTCTAGATATTTCGATGAGTCTCCAATGATGTTGTTAACGTCCAGCGAATGTTCTGGACATTCCGATGACTTCTATTGGTATTCATAACAGTCCGACGAACTTCTGGCAACTTCTCGACAATACTCCGACGACTTTCCAACGATACTTCAGCAACTTGCCGATGATGTTGAACATTCCGGCGAGTTTCCGGTGACCGTCTAACGGAAGTCCGACGATAGTGGGATGTAACAGCATCTGTAAATTTAAAAAAAAAAATTAGGATTTTTTTATAACAATTAAAAATATATAAGACTAATTAGTACAAGTACATTGTTTTGGATTAGATGAGCTTTGAACTTTATATATAGGCCTTATTGGTAAGTTCCCCTTTATTTATTTATTTATATTTATGGAGTAAATTACATTCACACTCTTGATATTTAGGTTTAATGTAGACACCCCTCCACGTTTTGAAAATTACACTCCATGTTTTGAAAATTACACTACACTCTTTGTTAGCATTTGTCTATTATTAAAATGAACAGATAAAATAAAATTACCAAGTTACCCTTCAACACCACACAAAAAAAAAAGAAGCCAAATTCTCTCACTCTTCCCCAGTTGCCTCCATCTTTGCCCTACAAACTACCATTGCAGAATTCTAAAACATCGATACCAAAATTGTACAAATTCATCACAAGAAAAAACAAATCTAGTATAACGTGCACAATAAACCTACACGGTGCTTCTATATATACATAAGAAGGCTGGGTAAAGTTATCAAAATTTCTACAAATTTTCTAGGTAAATTTTGGGCAAATGGACCACCATTTTCTAGGACTGAATAAGTAATCCATAAAATTCGTAATGCGATCCGGTTCAATCTAGTTTGGTAGGTTTAGATTATTTTTTTAAATCCGTGGTTTGATTCTGGATTGA
This sequence comes from Camellia granthamiana, assembly GCA_036172215.1. NCBI lineage: Eukaryota > Viridiplantae > Streptophyta > Magnoliopsida > Ericales > Theaceae > Camellia > Camellia granthamiana. Next base: position 63,360 of record JAXFYN010000435.1, read on the forward strand.
AAAATTAAAAATCTGTAGTACACGGATTGGTTATAGATTGAACCCGACAGTTTTGGATTGGAACCGATTCAGACCGTATACAAAAAATTTATATTTATATTATACACCCTCTCGCATACTATCTTCTCTTATTCTATATAAAACCTAAACCCGCATAGCATCTTATTTTATTGATTTTATTTGTTGATTTTTAGTTTTAATTTGTAATGGTCTTAATACTTATGTGGAACTAATTTTCTTATAATTGTTTGAATTTTAAAACAGTATGTCACTATTATGGAAATACACGTTGGTATCACGGACCTAATATGATACTATGTTTATGTTTTTATGAAATTAAAATGTTCTATATTTTTTTTTGTTATTTAATTATATAAATCCGTGATCCTAAACTGATCAAATCTGTGTTTAAATAGATTGGTTCCATGATTTAAACGGATTGAATTGATTCTAATTTTTCAAGAACCGTAAATAATGAATTGATCATGATTTTATCCCAATCCGAATCAATCCGAACCATGCTCACCGCTGTCGTTTTATCCACCTCAACATTTTTATGGGTAAATGTTGGTGCTTCTAGGCGATTGAATTGTTTGGTGAGTGGTAGAGTCCAAAATGTGACTCGATTGATCGAAGAGGGAGATAAACAAGATGTAATTAAGTTATATATATATATCAGTAATGGGTAAAATTAAATATACTGTGTAATATAATAAATATATA